>JAZKJV010007876.1:0-428510 GCA_037367405.1 Ottelia alismoides | reverse complement strand
ATCGTCTTCTCCTCCTAGAATTTCTGATTGTAGGTACAGGACTAGCCTGGAGTTCAGAAATGTGGTAGCAGATCACCTCTCCAGAATTGAACAACATGAGCCTCCTCTGAGCAATGAACCTATCACAGAAACCTTCCCTGACAAAGCCATCTTAGCCGTGGATTCTCTCCCTTGGTATGCTGATATAGTCAATTACCTCGTCTCTGGGGTAATACCTTCGGATTGGACGAAGAACCAAAAGAACATATTCATGTCGACCATCCACTTCTACTAATGGGAAGATCCTCTTCTATTCAGAGAAGGAGCAGATTGTATTTGGCGCAGGTGCATCCCTCAGACGGAGCAATCTAGTGTCCTCGAGCATTGTCATTCGCTCGAATCTGGTGGACATCACTCTGGAGATCGGATGGCAGCCAAAGTACTTCAGTGTGGCTTTTGGTGGCCCGCTTTATTTAAGGATGCAGCTGAGTTTGTCAAAAGATGCATTGACTGTCAGAGACTGAAAGGAACACTAACTGTCAAAGATTCAATGCCCCTGAAAATCATTCAGATAGCAGACGTTTTCGATGCATGGGACATTGACTTCATGGGGCCTTTCCCTAACAGTCAAGGTTTTGAGCACATCCTTCTTGCCGTCGATTACGTGAGTCGTTGGGTTGAAGCTATTCCCGCCCGAGCTGCCGACAGCAAAACAGTTTGCCAGCTTCTGAAGAAGAACATCATTTCGCGGTTTGGGATACCGAAGATCCTCATCTCAGATGGGGGTAGCCACTTCATTAATAAAGAGGTCAAGAAGTTAACGAAGGAGTACGGCATCGACCATCGCGTCACATCTCCTTATCATCCTCAGACCAATGGCATGGCGGAGCTGTCAAATAGAGAAATCAAAACTATACTGCAGAAACTTGTTAGGCCAAACAGAAAGGACTGGTCTCACTATTGGACTCAGTTCTATGGGCTTACCGAACAGCCTACAAGTCTCCCTTGGGCATGTCGCCCTATCGTCTTGTATATGGGAAACCATGCCATCTGCCCGTGGAACTGATCCACAAATCTCTTTGGGCAATCAACAGTTGTAATTTGGACTCACGCAGAAGTGGTCAGAAGAGAAAAGACGATCTGAACAGGCTCTTGGAATTCCGAGACTATGTATACGATAACACCTTGATGTACAAGGAGAAGGTGAAACGCTGGCATGACCGGCACATCAGACGAAAGACCTTCGATGTTGGACAGAAAGTGTGGCTATTTGATGCAAAGTTGCGGATATTCCCAGGTAAATTAAAGAGTAAGTGGACAGGGCCATTTCGAGTATGTGAGGTGCGTGACAATGGAAGCATCGCTATATCAGAATTGTCCCCTGACGCACAGTCCTTCGTCGTCAACAGTCAACTACTGAAGCCTTACCTCAAACCAGATGCATTCTTGGCCGTTGTAGACCCTATTCAGCTAGTGCACCACGATGACACCTTCACAGCACCTGCGGCATCGAAAGATTCAGACGATGTACTCCAACCTCTGTTTATCTGATTTTCTTCTTTTCTTCTTTTCCTTTTCTATTATCTTCTTCTATCTAAAAGGTGCCGCCCTTGTAGACAGTTTTCTATACTTAGGACGTACTTTGTCCTAAGTATAGGGGGGATGTGCACCTAGAGTTTTTCATTTCAATCCGATCCTCTCCATTGTCTCATCTTCTTGTCTATACTTAGGAGTATCTTACCCTAAGTATAGGGGAAGACAATCTGAGTATGATCTGTGTATTCCCACCCTTGACCCTCCCTGCTTTGTGTACGGTCTGCTATACTTAGGATTAATTGATCCTAAGTATAGGGGGGACGGTCAACTTCTCATTGATTCATTCATTTCATTCATATTAATTCTTTAGACTTGTCTATACTCAGTACGAGTTATGTCTCTGTTTTTCTCTTCGATCTATGAGGACATAGCTCAAGCTAAGTATAGGGGGGTCGTATATACCATGTATATACTATAAGCCATAACTCATACTGAAAAATAAAATATATCATCCCAATATAAATTAAAATGTAAAAAGTAGCTTTATAATAATGAAAGATGATTGTGAGTTCCTCAGACTCCTTGTACTTGTACTGATTAGTAAGTCAGAAAAGCGTTTTGTGCAAAACATTCTCCTTTGAAAAATCTTGTGAAATTTGTTTGAAAATAGTGTGTACAAGTATTCAACCTTTGAAAAATCAGTTTTGTGTGTAAAATTTATTTTCTTTAAGTGAAATCAAAATGTGTCAAAATCAGTGTGCAAATGATTGTAAAAATTTGATTGTCAAATTTTTTTGAAAAACCTATCTATGATGTGTAAAACCTTTGTAAAATCATTTTCAAATACGTGTACATGTTTGCAAAATTATTTTGGACTAGAGCTTTCAAAACCCCTGTGAAAAATGATTCTTGAATAAGTCTGAGGAGTCCGCACAAAATCTCTCATCTATAAATAATGAATAAGCCCAAACAAAGCCTATAAGAAACAAAACCATATTTTACATCAAATACAATCTTTCTTCTTTTGTACATACTGATTAATAAATCAGATACCTATACAGTATGATTTGAAAATTAGTGTGACCAGTTTTGAAAAATTTGATGTGAAATGATTTCAAATGTGTGAAAATGTTTTGATTGCAAAACTTTTCTTTGTGTGGAAGAAAGGATTTGAAAAACCTATGTGCAAATATGTTAAAAAATGCTTGCCAAAACTATTGTGAAAATTGTATATATAGTGTGAAAAATCTTTGCAAAAATAGTTTTCAAATGTGTGTAAATGATTGCGAAAATTATTGTGTACTATAGTTTGCAAAATTATTTTCAAAAACTAATAAAACACCATTACAAATACTTGTAAATCATAAATACGACACATACAATTCTTTCTGTGCAGTTCTAAATAATCTACCTCATTCAAACCTGTAAAGTTTTCAGAAATGCATATATTTTGTAAATAAAGCGGCACGTCCGTGTAAATAATTGTATATACTTTTTGTATGTGTCCAGTTCTTAGTTCAATTGCAAAAATTCTTTGTGTAAAAACATTCTTGGATTCTTTCAAACTCTTTGTGAAAAATTACATCATTCATTGTGCATAGCATAAGCATACCATTCATATTCTTTTTGAGTGAGCTTGATGATTGAATCAGTCTAATAAAGTCTCAAGTTGGAGCCTGGTTGGACCTTACCGCACCTAATTGCACTGGAACCTTATGGGAACTAGATCTAAGGTACTTCAGGTCTATGCAAACTTAATTCTTTGAGAAATCAGGGCTTGTTTCAAGTCACCTCAGTGGACTAACTAGAACTTTTCGAGACACACGTACGACTCTTGCCGACCGTGACCTAACTTGGACACTTGCACCTTTCACTTGGCTCAACTAAGTTGGAGTGGTGAGGGGGTTGGATTTGCCAGTCTGAGACGCATACGGGTGGAAACATTCGTCCTCGTCTAGGGAGGGAAGTGCACCCCAACCTGGTCCAATAGCCATGAGGTCTAAAGACAGGAGATTGTGGGTTGCGATAAAGCTTCAAAAGAGGGATAGTCCACTGGCTCAAGAGGAAAAACTCCTTATGTAAGTGCTGCTGTGAATAGTATGTTGAAAAAAAATGGTCAGGCCTGTACAAAAATAAAATACCTGCAAAGTATGTACAAAGTCAATAAGCAAGCTTGAGTTCCAAAGACAAATATGTGAGCTTGCAGCTGGATGACTTGACTACACTGGTCTTGCATCCCGGGATAGGTAGCTACACTGGCTACCGTCCATTCTTCTCTTCACCCCCTCCTCTTGAGCTGGTTGCCACTTGAACTTAGAAGGGAATACCCTGCTCCTCGAGGAAAGAGCTGTTGGATTGGGGAATCATTGGGTTGTCATTCTGGAGAAGTCAGTTCTTTTATCATTTCAGTTGGGGAGAGCCACTATCACTTACACCGTACAAGTCAGCTTCATAGTTATAAGGGTTTGCGTATGATGTATACTAGTTCTAACCCGGCTATTGAGGTGAGTTGAACCGAGTTCTGTGATTATCGAAGGCTGTTGTATTTTAGAGCTGGTTCCTGACTAGGTTCCACACACATTCGCACCCAAGGTCTGACAGGAGCTCCAAATTCAGATTTTGTAAAGACATGCATTGCACTGAAAGCACCCCTATTCACTCTATCTTTCTTCATTCTCCTTTTTCTTTTCTTTATTCTTTTTGTACTTATTGCATAAGTATTTGCTAGGGACTAGCAAAGGCAAGTATAGGGGGGTGATGAATCTCCATTTCATCACCTTTATTCTATCATTTTGGCCTCAAAAACCCCAGCAAATGCATGTAAATAGCATCAAAATGTACATAATAGCATTCATGATTTATTGTATTTATTGAACATTAAATAAGGTTTTAATGCCAAAATTATAGAATAAAGAAAAGAAAAGAAAAAGGAATAAAATATTGGAGATATTTTATGACCCAAACCCCGAGACCAAGGCCAGCATGGTATTGGTCGACCAGGAATAAAGTAGGGGGAGATAAGGGCCAGTGTACAATAAATACCTCATTTATTCATGCATCTATTTATGCATTTTTGACACCTATTTTATACATAATTATTTATTTATCAAATAAAGAAACTTTGTACATGAAAGTTGTAGATAATAATGTAAATAAAAATACAAAATTGAGTTTGTGTAAAAATAATACTCAGTGCACATTTTATACACAAAATAAAAAGCCAAAATCTCAACTTCACAGACCCATATCTTGCCAATAAAAACTCCAAATCAACCAAACTCACCTTTAATTGTATATAGAATTCCAAGAACTATTTAATAAAATTGGTTTCATAATTTCTATAGCCCATATGCAGAAGTTAGGTTTTTGGCCCTCTTTGTATATAGGATTGATTAAAATATTCTTTTTATTCAATATTCATTATTTTTATAAATTCATATTTTTAGAATTCTGTAAATGATGTATATAATGCATACACACATTAAAATAAAGGAAAACCAAAAAGAATTTCAAAAATAAAATAAGTCTACAAAATTTATAGACAAAATACCTATACTATATATCTTTATATAAATAAAAAGGATTTTAATCCTTGGTTCTTTATATTCTTTTATATTTTTATAATAATGTATACATTATACATAACTCATTAAAAATGTAAATCCAAAATAAAAATCAAGAAAATACATTAAATAAATTAAGAATACAAAATACATAGGTAAAATACCTATAAGGATACCTACATAAACCTATACCTATTTATTTAAAATTGTAAATAAGATCCTAAAAATTAAATACAAATGCCTTTATACTCACAAAAATAAACTATAAATTTATAAAATAAGTCAATAAAATAATAAAAGAAAATAAACAAATTAAAAATAAAATACCCAAAAATACATGTAAATACATACATATACAACTTATTAAATTAAAACCATAATAAAACACTTCGGAAAATTCAATAAAAATAATAAATAAATACTAGATGAAATAATACACATTTTTTATTTTATAAGAAAAAATTAATAAAATCGTTTAAGGTATCAAATAAATCAATCTCTAATCAGGTTCCTATTTTGGCGGCTAGCGGCCGACGTGGACCGATCGCAAGCCGGCCTTCGTTGACCCCTGGTCAACTGTCCCATCCAAAGCCATGCGCCTCTGGTTTGTCCATTCCCCCGATTTCATGCATTTTTTTCAGGCACACCACCCATCAATCAAAGATGCTTCCTTCACAAGAATTTCTCTCTAATCATCCATGATGCCCGCCAAAATCTTAGATCAAGTAGATACTCATTGGATCAGTCAATAATCGCCGGTCAATAAGGCTACTCGCCAATGTCTATAAATAAGTAGCTCCGCCTCCTTCCTCGAATTTGGCCACTTTTAATCCGATCTCAAGCCTTGATTCCAGTCCTGGAACATTCCTCGTGACAGGGGGGGTGTGTTGGCGCCTCGAATCAGCCGAAGGGAGGAAGATTTTGACGCGGCGGAGCTCCGACGTCCGCCCTGCTCCCTGGAGGCCCCCATGTATAAGAGCTGTCTCTTTCTATGCTTTTTAGTTAGTTTCTAATTCTAGTTTTCCATTCCAGTCATTAGATTAGGTTTTAGTTAATTCCCGTAGCTTAAAAATCAAAATTCGAAGTTCGCCGGAGCTCCGCTCCGGCGACTTCTTCACCGTATACCCGACTGTTTCCGACCGCCGTGAGCGCCCCATCTCGATCCCCATCGCTTTCTCCATCATCCCATCACCTTTGTCCAACCCAGGACCCTTGGTCTTGGCGAATCGGGGCTCCTCCTCCGCCGTTCGCCGGAGCCCCTCCGGCCCCTTCAAATTGCGTCGCAGCTTCAAAACCCCGGGTCGAGGAGATAGCCCTCTCGCCCGCGGTTCTTCCTATGCATGTATCACGAGGAATGGAGCCCATCTGGGCTCGCATCGAACCATGAAGAGGTTCCTGGAGGTCCTTTGCTTCATCGACCTCGACCGGACGTCTTGGACCTCCAGGAGCCATGAGAGAACCATCAGACGACGCGGCTTCCCAGCTACGTTCAGAGCACTTCAGATGCGCGGAAGGTGCCCGGAGGAGCCCGAGCTGCTCGATCGAAGCTCGCCGGGGGCGAGCTTCTTCCCCGTTCTTCAAGACGCCTCCAGCACCGTTAGATCAGGAAGACAGGCCCAGATTGAAGGAGAACCATCCGATGAAGACACGCGTCCACTGTCAGATCAGCCAGGATCTTCTAATCCAGGCCCTTCATCGACGAACCGGCATCCGCCGTCCGATGGACGACACATGGATAAGTGGCGCATCCAGCGCCGCAGGATGAGGCGCCTTTAGGGGGTAAATTTCACATCTAGCCCCCCCGTTTTTTGTATTTATTAATTAATACCGAAAATAAAAGTTTAAGTTGTAAATAAGTTGTAGAAATTGCAGAACATCCCTTAAGGTTTTGATATTTACGTTTTAGTCCATACACGCCTCACGTGCAGTACCCATGTGAGGCGCGTGAAATTTGCATGTAAACCTTGCCGTGTTTTATTAATTATAAAATGGTCCAGAAAATAAAATTTAACGTGTATTTTTATTTTGATTTTTGCATGTATGCCCCTGTCAACTATTTTATTTGCAAAAACACCCCTGCCAGGCCATTTAGTTTTGAATTCTTTGTCTATTTATTTTGTGCTTCAGATTTATTCGAAAAATCTTGCAAAAATAGACTTAAGCTCCTGATTGGTTGTTCTTGCACGCTATATTTTTAATTTTTATTTTTGTTGCATTTTTGCATTTATTAAAAATCAAAAGTATGCTTTTTATTCACTGTCTAGCTTATAAAATTCCAAAAAAATATTAAAACACCTCTAAAAATTTCAAAAAATTAGCTGTGGTGTATTTTGACCTATTTCAGTATCAGTCCAAAAATCCCTAAAAATCTCAAAAAGAAAACCTTAAAAATTCAAAAACACCCAAAAACTTAAAAAAATGTATAAAATCAAAGAAAAATCAAAAAATATGAACTCAGCCTCTACTTATGCTATATTTTATTATCTTTATTAGAAAAATAGTGTGGAAAAATTTTGAGGCTGTTTGTTATTTTTAATGCCTATTTTTCTTACAGCCAACCCCTATTCCACTGTTTGCTCTTGTTTTGCTAATTAAAAATATTAAAAATGTTTGGAAAATGCCCAAAAACCACAAAAACAGTAAAAAATCATGTAAACCCCAAAAAAGACTTTATTCCTGAATTTTTGACTATTTTGAGTATTTTTATAAATATTATAGTACCCATCTATGTACATATATGTATTTCCTAAAGAAAAAAAAGGAAAAAAAGATATATATATATATATATATCTAATTACTTATATGTAGTTATATATCTATTTATTAACCTTAATATAAAAAAAATTATATATATTTTTTATTATACTTATGTACACCTATATATATTGTATGTATTATAAGCTATATACTAACCCTCTATGGGTATACATATATTTATATATTTATATTTTATATGTATATATACATATTATCTAATTATATTATAATAAAAAATACATCAAAAAATATAATAAATAAAAAAATAAAAAAATTCTAAAATTCAAAAACCCACTTCACACAAGGATGACTTTGTGATACATGTAGGCTATGGTATTTTGTATTGCTCTCTGTGGTTCGACCTCTACATGCTTGTCACTGTGCATTTTATGGTAGAGTAAATAAAGATTAATTCACATTTCTTTTTGAGCTTGACTGTTTTATTCTTTGGTTGTGGGTTAATTGCTGATTGACACCAGTCTTCTATGAGTGGTCGCCTCAGCGACAACACTTTTATATTATTCATGGTGACCCTCGTGGAAAACCCCTGTTATCAATAGGCTTTCCAATCAAAAGCATAATTGCGTACTTTAAATACAACAATCCCCCACAAATTCATCAATTTGAAAAAGGAGACTCAAAAAGAGTTAACAGACATCTTCCGACTGCCATACTTTGCTTTCAGTAAAGGTATCTTCCGATTTGAACCTCTACTTGAGTTTACTACTTTTACTTTAACAGGAATGAAGTAACTATATCTTGAACTTCAAACCTTGATGTTAAAGTATACGATAGAAACAACAAAGTGTTATTCTTGGTACAATCTTCAGGGTTGGTGCTCTTAAAGTCTATGCACCCTTATCCTGTTTCATGAGTGTGTTCAAGAAAGACCATCTTCCTTTAACTGCAGTCCACAGTAACACTCACATTGGTGACATTCTCCAAGGATGCATTACTAACATCCTGCCTAAAGGATTGAACTCATTCAGTGCCTATGCTCTTCCTAAACTTGTAGCTTAAATGACACTCAGACTTCCAGGGATAGGACACTCATGCATAAGCATTAAAATAAGAGTGCCAACCAATCCTTCAGACAACTTGTTAATACCACATTGAACCTACTTTGTGGGATCTCCACTCAGATAATTGCTACTGTAGATGAACTCCCAATGGGTCTCAGTCTCATCCCAAGCATAGACTTTAGGACTAAAGATCTATCACGTCCCTTAGTTAACGGATTTGTCGTATTATTTTGGATCTAAAAAAACCACAGCCAACACTCCTCGAGACACTAAATCTCTTAACATTTTAAGTTTGATTTGTATGTGTCTCCTTGTTTTCTGATTGAACTTTGAACTCTTGATCTTGGAAATTGTGATCATGTTATGACAATGTACCGAGATCACAGGAACTGGCTGACCTACCATAGGAATTTTAGAAAGAAGTTTCCATAGCCATTCAACCTCAATTCTAGTGATGTCCAAAGCACACAACTCGACCTCAAAGGTAGATCGAGCTAGAATGGTCTGCTTTATAGACCTCTAGGAGACTGCACCGCCTCCAAGGGTAAAGACATACTCAGTAACACAATTACACCCATACTCATCTACTTTCCCTATCCAGCTTGCATCACTATATCGTTCTAGTACAGAAGGATGTATATCATAATACAAATTAAGGGAAATAGTTCCATTCAAGTACTTCAGTACTCGATCCAGATCATCCCAGTGAGTACTGTCAGGACAACTAGTGTATCTACTCAGCTTTGCAATCGAAATGAAATGTCAGGTCTCGTACAATTTGCAAGATACATTAAGCTTCCTATCACTTGTGAATACCTTAGCTGAGCTACATGTACTCCACTTTTGTTCTTAAATAGTATTTTGGATGAATCAAAAGGAGTTCTTACAACTTTGCAATCTTTATATCCAAATTTCTCAAGTACCTTCTCAACGTAGTGAGATTGGGAAACTACAATCCCATCAACTGATCTTGTCAATTTGAGACTTAAGTTACATCAACAACACCCATATCCTTCATCTCAAACTTGCTACTTAAGAATGCTTTAATCTCGTTAATAATCCTTATGTGTGATCCAAACAACAGTATGTCATCAGCATACAAACACAAGACAATACACTCATCACTTTTCACCTTAGAATAGACACACTTAGGATTCATGAACCTTAAAGCTACATGATAGTTTTGTCAAACTTTTCATGTCACTGCTTTGGTGATTGTTTCAATCCGTAAAGGGATTTAACAAGCTTGCAAACCTTTCCCTCATTTCCAAGAGTCACAAGTCCATCAGATTGATCCATATAGATCTCCTCCTCAAGATCACCAAGCAAGAAGACGGTCTTCACATCCATCTGGTGGATAGAGAGATCATATATAGAGGCTAATTCTATGAGCATCCAGATTGTGGTCATCCTAGTCACGGGGTAAAAGGTATCAAAATAATCGATACCTTCCTTTTTCCTAAAGCCCTTAGCAACTAATCTGGCTTTATACTTTTCAATTGATCTGTCAGGCCTAATCTTTCTCTTAAACACCCATTTGCACCCAATGGTAGAGTATCCTTTGGGTAAATCAACCAGTTCCCAAGTTCCATTAGCCATAATAGAATCCTTCTCAGATTTGATGGCTTCCTTTTATTGTTTTGCTTTAGATGAATCCATGCCTTCCTTGTAACTGGGTGGATCACCCTCTATCTGGTGGATAACAAAGTCACTACCCAGATCCTTGGCTATTCGAGGTTGTTTACTCCTCCTTGGTTCAATTTCTTCTAAAAGATCATTGGGTTTAGGTTGAGTCTCAACCCATACATTCGTTATGCTTTCCACTTGATCTAGAATAGATCCTGATGTGGAGGAACTCTCAATGGTCAAATTCTGAGGAATCCCAGTCTTCATATGGAAGACATCCTCAAAGAAGATAGCATCACGGAGTTCAACAATAATGTTGACATCTATGCCTGGTATCTCGGACCGAATTACCAAGAACCTATATGTATAACTGTTTTCCAAGTAACCTAAGAAGACAACATCAATAATTTTAGAACCTAGCTTCTTTCTCTTGTCCTCTGGGACTAAAACCTTAGCGAGACAACACCACACTTTGAGATACTTTAAGCTTGATTTTCTATTTCTTCAAAATTCAAAAGGACACTTTTCCATATGTCTTGGAGGAACCCTATTCAGAATATGGCAAGCAGTATTCAAGGCTTCTCCCAACATATAGGTTGGAAGTTCAGAACTCTGTAGGAGAGCATTGATCATGTCAGTTAAGGTTTTATTTTTCTGTTCTGCTATCCATTTGATTATGGTGAATATGTGGCAGTAACTTCATAAGCTATATCAAACAACTTACATTGTTCATCAAATAAGTTGAAGTATATTCACCTCCTCTATCTGACCTAAGGCGTTTAAGCACTTTTTCTGTTTGTATCTCAGCCTCATTCTTAAATATAAGAAAATTTTCCAAGGTTTTGTCCTTGATTTTCATTAGATACACATAGCAGTATCTACTGCCATCATCTATAAAGGTGATAAATTATTTCTTATTGTCTCTAGTTAACATACCATTAAACTCACAAATATCAGCGTGCACTAGATCTAAGATCTTACTATCTCTAGAGACACATTGAAAAGACTTCGCAGATGTCTTTTCTTGCACACAAATTTCACAATTTTGAGTTTTATCAATACTGTATTTAGGGATCAATTCTAAATTCATCATTCTTTTGATTGAATTTAAATTCACATGTCCCAATCTAACATACCACAGATCACAGGTTTCTAAATTATTAATAATATGAGACACAGAATTAGAACATTCAGAACTTAAAATATTTGCCTAAATAATGTTTACTGAATCACATCTAATTCTAAATAATAAGTCAAACTCTCCCAAATAACCTTTTCCATAAAAAATGACATGTCTCAGACTAACAACTTTATTACATTTAAAGTTTAATTCAAAATCATTCTAACTAAGATAGAACCAGATAAAACATTCTTCTTGATCTCAGAAACATGCAGCACCCTGTACAACGTCCAGACACGTCCAGAGGAGAACCTCAAGTTGACTTGTCATGACCCAAGTACCCTAGCTACAGAATCATTCCCCATCTTCACAACCCTACCACTACATGTCTAATAAGAAGAAAACAAAGTTCTTTCTGAACAAATATTAACATTGACTCCCGTATCCACGTACCACTCATTTGGATCATGAATATGATATAGTTCAGGTTTTACAGAAACATACCCCTCGCTAGCTCCAAGTCCCGTAGTGATCATATTCACTTGTGAACTCTCATCTACAGCCTTAGGTTGATCCTTTAAGGACATGAAGACTTTCTTCCAATGGCCAACCTGATTACAGTGCCAACATGGTTTATTCTTTACCTTTTTATGGATCTTGTCCTTTGGTTTCATTTTATTGTTGTTATTACCCTTTCCCTTCTTATCTTTGCCCTTCGAGGTCAAGAAATTGACCTTAGACCGAATATCAACATGAACCACATGCTTTTGTTTTATGTGTTCCTCCTCTATGGCGATTGCCATCATCAAGTCATCCATAGATTTTTTTCCTTTTCTGTGTTTTAAGGTCCTACCGAAGTCTTCCCAAGACGTAGGGAATTTTTCTATAATGCACATGATCTGAAACTTCTCTGGAAGTTTCATCTCAGCATCTTCTAAACCATGGTGTAGGAGTAAAAACTCGTGTGTCTGTTCAGAAACTGACTTCCGTTCAGCCATGGAAAGCTTCAACAACTTGACGACAGAGTATTTCTTAATACCGATATCTTCAATATTATACTTCCGATCCAAGTCTTCCCATAGCCCCTTCGCAACTTGTGTATACGAACAATATGCATCAAACAACGTGTTGGGCAGAGCCAACAAGATGCACCATGACATATATGTCCTTCCACGCAGACTGCACTTTATGACTATCGGGTATGGGATTTTCCGTTTCCACTACATGACAATCGATTCCAAGTATAGAAATTAATCCTATGGTGGTTAACCATATCTTTATGCATTGTTGCCAACACTTGAAATTCTGACCACCGAATTTTTCCGGCATACCCGTCATATCGACCCTCAATTTAAACATCGTTTCCGACATGGTTTTAAAACTGGTTCCTGATATCCTCTCTAAGATTGTTGTTAACATGATCATCAATGCATGTTTAAACAGTAATTACACGGATCCAAATGAAATAAAAGAAAAGTATTACATATTAACATCATTATAATCATGCATTTCCCATTCATTATCCGATTACATAAGGCAAAAAGGAACCGATTAATTAAACATAGACATGAACTAGGGCTAGATCCAGGAAAGGTAAAGAAGTAAAGAAATTATGGCAAATAAAATAGAAGCAAGATTAATTTAGAAACCACTGAAACATCCATGAAATGGACTGCCCTTGGAGAGGATATCGCCCCCACAATACCGAGTTGAGTCAGATTCCCATTGCGATTGAATCCAAATTAATCCGTCTGATTAATTTTATCGACCAACCAAATGAAACCCGCAATAATAGTATCGAACCGGAGCCGGAGCAGAGCATGCACGCACATGTGTGACCCTCCATTCCTCATCTCTACTATTACTACAAGAGCTTGAGGTTGGACTCATATATAAGTCCACCAAAAATTTAGAAGCACTAGATGTGGCACTAAACTTTCACCCATAACACTCCTTGTTTCAAATTTAAGAATTCCCAACTTTCCTTCAAGCCATTTGATTTCCCAATTGAAATCAAAATAACTGCATAAGCTTTCCAATCAAAAGCCTAATTATATACTTTCAATACAACATTATGCAATCAATACGATTATTTTCAATTTCTATCTAAAAAAAGCAAAGTCTTCTTCCACTATAAGTAGGGTTGACTACATAAATTCTTTCTCAAATCCATATTAAATGATTCAACTATTTTTACGTTGATTGTCAACTACCTAACACAACCCCTACAAGAGAGATTTGAACCTTTGTCTTTTATGTTGTAAGCATACTGCAATGTCACGAGACCATTTAAGTAGATACTTATAGTTTCCTTCAATATTCCTAATTAATGACAGGTATGCAATTAGCTCATTATTACTCCTACTATTACATAATACTAGGGAGCGTACCCACGCTTCGCGGCGGGCTGTTTAAATTTGCAGTAGTACTGAAAAAGTATGAAAAAGAATATTTATTAATTTACATTTTCTTGTATAATAAATATTTGAGTAGATTATACTTCATCGGATTATGCAATGATATCATTAGAAGGTGTTGATTTGTTTATGTTAAAATTACAAATAATTCTTTTCATTTTAAGCTCATTTTAACCCGTTATACTAGATGGGAAAAAATATTGAAAGAAAAATTATTGATAAATTACATTTGCAATTACATCAATATAAATTTCTAATTACATTTGCAATTACATCAATATAAATTTCTAAAAATTAAAAAGAGATAATAGTTAAATCTCTGAACTTCTAGCATTTGTAATATCAAAATAATTCTCAAAATAGTTACAATGTAACAATTCTTCAAAAAAATAAAATCATGAGAAAATAACTTGGCAGGTTTTCTCCTTGAGAAAACTTAACTAATAAGGAGGATGTAGTTTATTATTTCTTTTTTCGAATGAAAATATCTTTCACAACAACACTGGACACCTGTTAAATAAAATAAAACAAAGTTAATAATTTGAATGAACATATTCAAACAAAACACTGATCTAAATGCTTGACAATATTGTAAATAATGTACTTGTGATTGATCAATGATTAAAAAAATATCAATAATTGAAGTAAAAATATAAATATAATGGAAGTACAATAAAGTGATGCCCACAAGAAGGGTTTACCTATTTAGCCATCTCGATGGCATTACTATAGTTTCATATATATCTAAACACAATGGAAACACATACTCTCTTGATGTAATAATGTTATAATTATATTTAGTTGTCTATTTGGATGTATAAGTAAACCAAACATCATTACAACAGTAATTGAATATTATGAGAGGATGAGTAAAAACTCTTAACTCAAACACTACTTCAAAGAGGTTATTTTTATTGGTTTTAAAGTGCATGCACATTCCGACAACTCCCATCAGTATTATCAAGAGCTCATGCAGGAAAACCAAACTTGAAAGTTCTCAAAAGAAATTAGATAAGTTCTTGGTATAAGAAGTTATGCACGTCTAATTTGACATATATGTACTTCAAGATAATCTTAAATGAAATCATTTTGGGAGTGTAGTAACAACATAACATAGACATTTAAGATTAACAACTACATTTTCCCCGATAAAGGTACACATAACCATGGACAACATTCAAATCAATAGCAATTAAAGCCTTTCCTATGAACTTAGAAAATTGTGAATTTATATTTGACAATGTTAACTCGAAAAATAGATAAAGTTTGCAATAAAAGACCGACAACTTTGATATATGGCATTACTTCCCTCTATAAACATTTAAATATCAGAGCTCAGAATAACATCGTGTGATCAAGAGACACCCCAATGGAAGAGGACATGTGAAGGAGCCACCAACTCCCATGGTGGCGAAGGATCCTGACTGCAACCCAACTCATCATCAAGTGAGGAGAGCAGGACAGGAGAAGGGGCAGAGAAAGAGGTGTGAAGAAAGCCAACCAAATGATGTCTTTTTACATGTGAAACTCCAGCAAATATCATTTCAAATCTGTGTCGTGAAATCACCAGCTTAAGTATAAGTGGATCCATGATGCTCAGTCATCTCCTACCTCTAGATGGCCAAAGAGGAAGCAACAACAGAAGAACACCAACCCCACCAAAACAACCGGCAACAGGTAACCAAGAAGACCTGCAACTGCTAATGTATGTAGATGATTCAATATCATATAGGAAGGATATCCGTTGAATTTTTCATTATTAACATTAAAAGATACAACATTGAATCATAACAGTTCATCATTGCCATCTTGCATGCCATGTCACCATTGCTTTCAAACTCGAGAAGTTAATTGGAGATGCATATCTATGAAGCTCTCATTCTTCAAGGGACTTAGAAGCAAGTTATTTTTTATCTATTACTCTTTTTAGCTCATGAACCTGAAGTCCAATGGGAGCAATCATAGAGATAGTGGTTTATCGGAGGATACAAATTCCTTCAACCATGACCTCTTTAGTGGCCTTGCTGTCGCCTTATGCATGAGCCTATCCTTGGGCACGATCAAATGAAGCTTCAAATTGATATAAGATATACTATAACAACTGGATACCAGTCTAGAGGTGATGTCAGCACTACAAACTGGATGTCAGAGGTGGGAAAATCTCTTTTTCTTCTATTATTATTGAATAATACATTACTCAATAAGAATTTGAAAAACAACAATCCAACATAGTCTGTTGCTCAGATTTGATATCATTAAAACATATCAGTGATGCATCATTCTATCTCATGGGAAGGAAGGAAAGAGGGTCCCCTTTTAAGATGCCACAACCTATGCTTGCAAAGGGAGATAGATAAGTATGAATATCCCAAAAATGAATGCCGCACATTATGAAAGCTAATGGAATGTAAAAAAAGAGATCATGAACACACAAGTGGTTTGTAACTTTTCCTCTCTATGCACATGTGGATGCACATCCACCTTAGAATTTAATGAGGGTAAAGTGTTAATGATGTGTTTCTGCTTTCTTGTCACTATGGGTCAAATTTGCAGTTCACTACTTCTACCTCCGAAAACTTATATAATCTCAATGCATTTTTTGTGGTAAATCATACATGCAAGCAATAAACATGAGATGAACTTACCTCGAATGAACGTCGATAGTTTGAATCCATGGAAGTTCAGGTCTTAGGCTCGTACTGACAATATTTCTAGAAGAATGAAACAAATGCCATCTCATTAGACATTGCAATACATCTAATATAAGTTCCCCGACACATTCTTTTAGGAGTCCATTTGAAGGAAGGATTCGATTTATTACCTCCAGCTTTTGTTTCTGCTCGTGGTGACTCTAGTCCATCAATCTAACATTATTTAACTTGCTTGTCAGATCTACTGGTTTAGGAATGTTTATTTTGTCTCAATTGGCAAGCTTTTAGACACGGATTTCTCTTCTGTAGCTCCGAGGACATCGCTCAAGTTCATGTTGAGGTTGCCTCGCATGGTTCTTCTGCCGACTGCACCATTGTCTTATCTTAGCTACAAATTCACTGTACTCAATTAACATGTCCTGCAATATCCATAAATAGTTGCATCAGATGTGGAGAAGGGACTAAACACAACGATTATAATGCACAATAATGAGAACACATTGTAAAAACAATATGGTATTAAGGTCAACGAACAAACATATTCTTACATCATATTTACCGATATCCTTCATCATTTCATCAAAATGAACATCAATGAGGCTAAATTCTTGGCATGCTTGTTGGAGATCATCAATAGTTATATAGCCACTGCCATCCTTGTCAAAGGAGAAGACAAAAACTAAATTTTGCTCCTTTTAAATCTTCTTGACATGAATGGTAGCAACAAGGAATTTCCCATAGTCTATGGTTCCATTGTTATCTATATCGGCATGTGGAATGCTCTAAGATTAGAGATGAAGTACGAAAAATGTAGTGCAAAACTATGGATTAAAATGATTAGTCCATCATATACGGATTTGCAGCTCTGCTCACTATATCCATGAGGGCACGTATCTCAGATTCCCATCAATTGGAACCAAATGAATTGCTTCTGCTGCAAATTCACTAGTCATATTATATATCTGGATAAGCATGTGAATACGTTTAGATCAAGTAATAATTAGGTAAATGTATAAAATACTACAAGCCACCAGAATGATGCAGTAGAAAATCATCAGCATTACATTGGAGTCGGATGAAAAAATAAAGTTTACATAGCTGGTATGCTTTCTTAGCCAGTAATGGATATGTGCTGATACGCTTCAGCTTCTAATTCAGTTGTTTGTACAAAAAAACACGTCAAAACTTTTGCAATGATCAATGTATTTATCAATTTCGTAGAATGCAACTTTACCTTCAGACCAATGTATGAATACTAGTGAAGAACTTTCCACAAGATGGATTGGGAACATCATTGGGCACCATTCCGCTGCCAACACTCAATAAAATTGTGAAAAAAACGTGGATTCAAGCTCGAGTGGTAGCGTTGCAACATTTTATGCAGATGATATACAGTGATTTGTCATGGCTCTGAAAGTCAATATTGAATTAAATTTCAGAAACTAATTCATCTCTGCAAAATTGGCACTTGTATTGAACTAATTTCGGAAACTAATTCACGTCAAATCTTCAGCAAACATAGCTTTCTAAAAAAACTTTGGCATTGACATGCTACGAAAATTCCACCTTGAGGATGTGAATTGCACCTTGACATGCCATGAAACATGCCTTGAGCACCTCTATCCATACCTTGAGACATATCGTAGTAACCTTCAGTCATCTGCACAACAAAGACCAACATATAATATAGAAGCCAACTTCCTACATAATTAACAACCCCAATAAACAACTCAAAGTCAATATATTCAACTCAACAAAAGCTAGAAACATATCTATACAATCTTAACAATGTAAGCACAAAAGAAAAGCAACAAATCAAACTTTTTTGTAGATTCTGGACTCCCAAGAGTACAATTGTGAAAATATTTAGCTATGTGTCTGCACTTGGTCCCTTGGATATGGAGAGAGTCCAGTGGTTATGATCCACGTGGGTGCAAATGATGTTGATTCTCGAAAGATCGATCCGATGGCTGGAGTCAAATTATGCTTGGATGGCTCATTTGTACACCTCAATGGTTATTAGAGAGTTGTAGAGTGTCCCTTCTTAAATGGCTAGGATGGATGATCTACTCGAGATCAACGGTGATCGTATGGCAAGTTCCTCCTCTCCGTTCAATGCCGAAATTGGGTGGATCAGTCGATGGAGCATGCATTTGAGACCTGTCGTCGCGTTATTGCTCCAGTGGTGTCACCTGCAAGTTCAATGTTTGCACGAGTTGAGAACTCGGCTTGGACATTGAGTACAGATGAAGGAAGTGGGATGGAGGTGGTTCTCAATCATGGTGGGGGTGAGAATCGAAGTTCCGGCCACCACATGTGGCTGAATATGAGAGGTTGCGATAGAGAAGGAGAGAAATGAAGAGGGAGGTCAGTGAGGGCGATATGTCAGGTGAGGATTTTGGATATCATGTATAACGAACATGATGATGCAAACAACGAATGGAGTAGCTGATGAATACCCATTCATCACTCTTTATTCTTATATTTTAGCTACAAAAACCTTTGCAAATGCATGTAGATATGTGTAAATAGGAATAATTAGCAAAAGCATGCATTGTGTAAAAATCTATAATTAGCATGTTTTTGTGCAAAAATAAAAGAATAAAGATTAAAAAGAAAAAGAGGGAAATATTTAGAATAAATATTGAGCAACCTAACCCAAGGGAGGGCTCAGCATGGGCCTGACCGCATAAAAGCCAAAGTAGAGGGAGATAGGGGCTCTGGTGTAAATATCTATGTAAACAAATAAAATTATATTTTCCTCACCCAAAAATAGGCTTGTAAATACTTGTATATATTTAGAAACATAAAATCAAGATAAAAATATAAAAATTTAAAAGAAAACAAAAACCTCACTCATGTATATAGTCACCATGTATATAAACCATACATCTTATAAATAAATAAAATCAATCTCCAAAAATTTTTGTAAATATTCTTATATTATATAGTGTAAATAAATAAAATAAATTAAAACAAAAACAAATTAAAAATAACAAAATTAAAAATAAAAAAATAATATTGTAAATATACCATGTATATAAATGTACATATGTATTTATTTCACCTATAGAAATAAATAATAAAAATAAAATAAAAATATATTTTTATTCCTTATTTTATGATATAAATAAATAAAATATAAAATGGGAATAAAATTGTATAAAAATAACAAATTAAAAATCAAAAATTAAAATCCTATATTCTGTATATATACCTATATATAACCCTACTATGTACATACCTTATTTTTACTTTAAAAAATTAATTAAAAATCACTAAAAAATAGAAAAATTAAAAGAAAAATATTTCATGCTTTGACTTTTCCCTAATTCGGCCATTTGTGATTTTTTATTGAATTTCTAAATCTTTTACACGTGGCCTTCACCCATTGGCCCTGGGGATTGTTGACCGCCAGGTCAACTGCCCCCCCAGGACCACTTCCCACGGGTTAGGCGCCCAACCCGACTTCCCCCTATTTTAGCGCCTAAACCCGATTCACCCTCGCCTAAACCCAGGGTCCGATTCCTTCTTGTTACATCCGAGACCCTCGCCGGAGCCTCCACCTCGAGATCCGCGCTCCAGGATACCCTACCCGACCTCTTCTAGCCGGACCTGCACACATATATAGCTCGAGCTCCACCACCTTCATTTCCATCTTTGGCTCATTCTCTCCATCCCCCGTGACCTCCAGTGCTCGAGCGTGAGTGACAGCTCGCTCCAGGTGCTGTCGCAGCGAGGAGAGGGGCCGGATACCACTGATCCGGCGAGTAGCTCTGCCGTAGCTCTGCCACTGGTGCGAGCTCCGAGCCTCAGGCCCAGACGTCCCTCGAGGCTACGACCGGGAGCTTCCCCAGCTCCAGCCCAGTCTATTCATCCACCCAAGTACCCCCTTAGCTCCGCCCTTTCCTTTGATTTCAGCTTTCCCCCAATCTTCGCCGTCGTACTTTTTCGTCGATTCACCCCGGTTCCGACCACCTCCCGACCATCGGACCCGACCATCACGTTCGCCCTTCCCACGCGCACCTTCTCCGCCCCTCCGTTCAACCCAGCTCGCACAGGAGCTGGGGCTCGAACCCCTTCGCCGTCGCATCGCCGGGGTTCGCCCGCACTGACGCACCGACCACCCCCACGTCGCCTAACTGGGTCTAGGCATTTTGCCCTCGACCCGCGAAGCATTTGAGCCATTTTGCAGGACCAGAGGAAGCCATCTGAGGCCTCCAGACATCCAGCCCAGGAGCTTCACCTCCGCCACCCTCGTCGGAGCTCATCCGAGCTCGGCTGGGGCATTGAAGGACGTCAGCAGCTGCGCATCTTCACGCCGGAGCTCCTCCGATCTTCAGGCGCAGCAGAGGAGGCCGGAGGCGCCTTCACGAGGCCGGTGAAGTTCGCCGGCCATCAGTTCATCCAGCACCCTCGAGAGCCGTTGGATTGCCCTCCTCGCTCCAGTTTTGATCAGCACCGTCCATCTCTGAAGCGCCCGTGGACGTCAGATCTGAGGAGACAGATCCAGGCCGTTAGATCCACACGTGTCCCGGCCTGGACCGTTGGATCGACCAGAGCAGAGCAGCGTTGAGAGCCGCCCCCACCTCGACCGTCCGATCGCCACGTGGCGGCCATCCGTCAGCTCCGGTTAATAAAGGGTAAATTACCCTTAGGCCCTTATCTTAGTTCTATTTCATTTGAGTCCTGTAAATATTTAAGCACGTTATTTAGTTTTAGGTTTATTTGCACAATGAACCCTGCACTTTAGAGTATTTGCTTATATACCCCTGCCTGTGTGAGCCACGTGCTTCGTCACGTGTATTTTTGGGTTATTTGCATCATATGCCCTTGTAGTTTTGATTGTTCTGAAATGAAAGAATCTTTTTAGTAATTGCATTTATGCCCCAGTGAATGGTTTTATTCCACATGTGCGTTTATTTTTGGGATATTTGCAGCTGAGGCCCTCGGACTTTTGGTACGTGTTACCAATTAGTCCCCGGACCTTATTTTTATTACATATAGGTCCCTGAGTGCCCCAGGCACGCGCCTCGCGCGTGTTTTGCTGGGTATTTTGCACCGGGACCCCCAGAACTTAGGGTATTTGCATTTCAGTCCTTGTGCACAGTACCCTCTTGTGATTTTTGAATAAAATATCAAATCACCTCCAAATTCGACGAAAATTTGACACATGGCTCCTGCCATGGTGTAGGATTTTTGTGAATTTTTGAGGACATTTTTGACTTCGTTTGTTATTTTTAAAAATTCAAAAACTATCATTTTAGCTACTGCCTAGTGTTAAAAACCCCAAAAAAATATAAAAACCCCTCTAAAAATTCTATAAAAATTAGCTATTGTTTGTCTTGTGTTCTTTTATTTTCTAGCCAATTTTGGCTATTTTTCACCACTGGAAAACCTTAAAAACGTAAAAACCCTTAAAAACCCATAAAAATTCTAATAATTACATTAAAAATCCAAAAAAACAATAAATCTGGTACCAAAATTTTCCTCATTTCATCTATTTTCTAAGAAAATTACCTTCAGGCCTTTTTGAGGTCCCTAGGTATTTTATCTAGGGACTTTAGGCTTGGCTGGACAGTATCCCTTATTTTTGTTGCTGTTTGATTTTTAGAAATTAAAATAAATATCAAAAAATCCCAAAAATTCACCAAAAACATAAAAAATTATAAAACACATAAAAATATTTTTGTTTGAATTTTTGCTTGATTTTTGTTGCATTAAATAAATTGTTGAAGTGTGCTTATTTGTGTTTCTTTTATTTTCTTCACATATTAAAAATCCAAAAAAATATAAAAATAATTAAAAACCACAAAAAAATATTTTTTCTTTTATTTTATTCATTTTTACTACTTCGTAGGCCTTTGGCCAACCCGTGCTCCTTGAGTTCGACCCTGGGTGCTATACCAGGTTAAACATATAGCAGGACCGCTTTATTCGTGCCTGATTGATTTTTGATTTATTTAGTGGTCTGATATTTTTCTTGATATACACATCCGAGTGATTGAGGTCGCAACGACCGTCTCAGTTACCTGATTGCCTTAGTTGCTCGGGATCTTTGTGTTATCAGAATGGCGCCGTTGCCGGGGAGCACGGCTTAGTAGTTTTCCTTTTCTTTTCATTTTGATTTTTCGCGGCTTTTCGCGGCTCTTTCAGAGCTCGCGGCTCTTCGCGGCTTTTGTTTATATTTTCTTTTTGTTTTATTTGGCCTTATTTTCTTTTTTCTTTTATTTTTGTTTTTGTTTTCTTTTGTTTGTTTATTTTATTTTGATATTTTTGCATATATACCCTCACCTTTATTTTCATTTCTTTTTCCTTATTATTTGATTATTTTTGCTGGTCTGACCACTCATCTCTTTTTCTTGCGAGGGCCCGAGGACCGCGGAGGCGACTTTCGGGGAGCCGGTGCAACCGAGGAACTTGGAGGCGGCTTCCTTCTCTACGAAGCCGTAGGACAGAGAGCGAGAGGGAGAGAGTTGAGTGGGTGAGGTTAGATTAGGTTTTTATTTTATTTTATTATTATTGTAATAATACAGGGACTTGGACTTGGACACTCTTGGACTCTTCTACCGTAGCGGGTCTGTTTCGCCGAGCACCGGTGTGCTCGGGGGACCCTTAGGACTTGCGCGGTTTTTCGCGGCTTTTTCGCGGTTTTCTTTTTCTTTTATTTCTGTCTTTTCCGGTGTTTACGCGGTTTTTGCTCGAGCCCCTAGACTTAGGATTTTCTGGTGATTGTGTCGTAATTAGTAGGATCCACACACCTAACTGCTTATCTGTTCCCATAGATCGATAATTGGACCTACTTAAAAATCATTAATAAAAATAACCGATTCATTTGCCTTCGTAGCCTACGTGCCGTAGCCCGTCCTGTAAAGCGCTTACTCCTACCCCCGATTTGTCGGACAGAGGAGGGACGGGCCAAGACCGGACTCTTTGGCTTGGAGGTCGGTGACCGGTTAGACGGCTCTTCGCTAGACTTGCTCACCTAGGACTCGGCTTTACCGCTGCATCATTTAGGTTAGTTTCTTTTCAGTCTTTACTTTTATGCGCGGATCATTTTGCATGTAGAGTGCTGGAGGCAAGGTACGCATTTCTTACTCAGCATGCATCATTGACTTATCGTGCATCGGCTTTTTCATCTTCTCCCCCCTGTTTTGGACTTAATAACCAGGAGAACCGAAAAATTCGTTAGGCCTTTTGTGTGTTTTGAAAAAGATTAAAAAAGTGAAACCATAAAATTGGGACTGCTAAAATTATTGATCTTAAAATCTGCTCACCCTAAAAACTTTGTCTTGGGGAGAGCAACCCCCTCATTGTATGGTTTGGATGCACGAGAGAGTGACCCGCACCCTAGGTAGAGCCCCCCGTTGCTAGTCCCGACTGATTACCGACTTTTCTGTGCGGGCCAGTCGGTTGGGTTAGCATCGGATATCCCAACAGGTCACGTAAGCGCTCTGATATTCTGTGTGTTCACCAAAATAAAATTGACAAGATAATTTGACCGAACTTTCACGGTCTTCAGCTCGCGTTGCGTTGGTGAACCAGGGGTTTGTTTTCAGATCATAATTTTTCCAGATCCCATCCGCCCTACTCGCCAGATCAAGATGATGGGTAGACGGTCTCTTAGGCTGCCTCTGGCTGCACCGCTTTCGGGCGTGTCTACCTCCTCATCTAGGTTGGCTCGCGAGAGCTCAGACCCGCTCTCCGAGCCCGAGTACGATTCCACCCTGTTCCCCCCCGACCCCCTTTCTGATCTACCTGAGGGACACAAGCCCGAGGAGAGACTGATTGATTTGACAGCACCTGAGTTGGGCTCGTTTGATTTTGCAGACGTCACTATGGCCGGAGCCGGCAGTTCAGATGATCACTCCCGACAGCCCGAGCACTTTGTACTTGACCAGGGAGCGATCAACTCCACCTTGATCGCATCACTCGAGACAGTCCAGCAGCAGCTCCGCGATCAGGGGGCATTTATGATAGAGATGAGGCGAGAGTTGGAGAGGCTCAGAGCAGAGAGAGACCAGCAGAGCGAGCCTGAGGAGATACCAGATGCAGAGGCACGAGCCGCAGCAGCAGCAGCAGCCGCAGCCGCCGCCGCAGCGGCAGCAGCCGCGGGAGGAGGAGGACCACCTAGACCGATGCGGGAGTTGCACAACCCCGGATCTACACTGATGCACCATTGGGTGGTGGTACCTGCTATCGTGGGGGACTTCAAGTTCCCCCCGAACACCCTGCAGATGCTTCCTCGTTTCCACGGACTTGCCACTGAGGAGCCCCACCTCCACCTCCAGGAGTTTCTGATGATCTGCAGTACTGTCCACGACCGGCATGTGGACCAGGACACGATTCGGATGATAGCCTTCCCGTTTTCACTGGCAGATAGAGCAGCCACCTGGCTGAAGCATCTTGGGAGGTTTGTCTACACATGGGAGCAGCTCCGCACCGAGTACTTGAACAAGTACTATCCACTCGGGCGGACGAATGCAGCGAGGGCCCTGATCAGCAACTTCTCCATGTTCCCCAACGAGCAGTTTCACGAGGCATGGGAGAGGTTCCGAGAGCTCCTGGACAGATGCCCGCACCACGACATCACGAAGCCGAACCTTGTGCAGAGCTTCTTCAGCGGGTTGACACCAGAGCTACAGGGCCTGGTGAATGCTTCTTGCGGCGGGTCCTACTTCGCCAAGGACCACGACCAGGTCTGGGCCATCTTCGAGGAGATGGCTGAGAACTACATGGTGATGTCTCAGACCAGGTTGTACACTCAGAAGACCCAGCCACATCAGCCAGGACCCGTGCAGTACCAGCGGATAGCACGGGTAGATGCAGGTCCCTCCAGTTCGTCAGCAGCCGCAGCAGCACAGGCAGAGTCGTCAGCTGCGGACATGGGCATTATCAGCGAGAAGCTGGACCGCATGGAGCTGATCGAGAAGAAACAGTGCCAGAGTATCACGCAGATGGAGCAGATGGCACAGGTTCTGAGCGACATGAAGACACAGCTCATGTGTCTCCAGGAGGCACACACGGCTTCTCAGCCCCGTCTTCAGTCGCGAGGCGACGCCGGCAGCAGCAACAGCTCGTCCTAGCGCTCCAGCACCCACGTGCAGCCTAGACAGGTCCATCTTGTACAGGCGGAGCCGTACCAGCAGCCGCAACCCACCTACCAGTCCCCACCATCTCCAGAGATGCAGATGGTGGTCTACCAGCCGGACCAGCCTCTGGCAGTACTCCCGCCAGCCCCCTACGATGCCGAGCCATTGATGGATGTCAACGGGATTTGGTATGACCGCCCCCAGCCTGGGATCTGACGAGACCATCCCGGATTCAGGTGGGGGAGTGGTGGTACCCAGCCCCAGCAGCAGCCGTCAGGACAGGGAGGGCAGTACTCCCAGCAGAGAGATCACCACCAGCCGCAGCAGCAGCCCCCAGCATATCAGCAACACCAGCCATCCTTCGGTCCTCGTCCCTTTCAGCAGCAGGGACAGTCGTGGAGACGTGAGCAGCAGGCTCACCCAGTTCAGCAGCAACTCCCTTCCTCATACCCCTCTTACCACCAGCAGCAGTACCAGCAGCCTCACCCCCAGAGAGGCTACCCGTCGGGCTCCCACGAGAGCCCCGCTTTGGATGACATTGCCCGCCTCCTCACGGACCAGCAGGCCACATTCCGATGGGAGATGGACGAGTTCCGCCAGGAGATGCAGGACTTGGTGAGAGGGAAGGCCGCCATTCCAGCCCAGATTGAGCCGAACCCGAACAACCTCAAGAGGAAATCTGAGCAGGTAGTACATACTGAGTTTGCCACTCCTAGTGACCCATTTGATGATACATCTTCGGATCTGTTTGATGCTGATTTTGTAACACTTAGGAGCGGTAGGACCCCAGCAGGCGGCGACGCCTCATCTGAGCTACCTCACGAGGACACTTCAGAGGCGCTACATGAGGAGGAGGAGAGCGGTACTGAGGCCGCTCCAGATGATGACGGTGGCACTGAAGCCACCAAGGATGCTGATCCCACCGGCGGTACTGAGGCCGCCGCTTCACCAGATCTAGGAGGTGGTACTGACGCCACCAGTTCAGTCGAGCCAACCCGCGGTACTGATGCCGCGAGACGTCTACCAGCAGCAGCAGCACAGCCAGCCCACGGTGGTACTGAGGCCACCGGTGTTAGTATAGAGAGAGATGTTGTTTTTCCTCGCCGTGTTGTATCTCAGAACTCTGTTGTGAATAAAGGAAAAGGTTTACTTTCATCTGGTCCCACTGTGGTGCATGATGTATGTGTGGATCCGGTCCTTGAACCGTCTAGGCCTTTTCCTAGTCCTTCATCTGAGAAGGACCCTGTGATCCCCTTCCCTAGAGCCCTTCAGATGGGGAAGGGGAAGAAAAAAGAAAATCCAAAAAAGAGAGAGCTTGAGGAGTTCAGCCAGAGATTGATCGATCGATTCCACATCCAGCTGACCCTCCAGGAGGCTTTGCAGCACATCCTCCTTCTCCAGCGATCTTTGAGAGAGAGGACTACAGTCAGGAGAAGGAGGAGGAACCACACTTCAGAGATATATGTGCTGACGAAAGCCACGTGCTTCGCGATCCAGAACCGTCTGCCAGCCAAGAGGCCAGATTCAGGGGCCCCGTATGTCAGATGCCAGATTAGTGAGCAGAGGTTCGACCGTACTCTACTAGATAGCGGATCGTCGATCAATCTTCTTCCGGCAGCCCTTCTCGACCGCTTTGAGTTGGGCACTCTTCGACAGAGCAGGACAATCCTTCAGTTCGCTGATCGATCTGTCAAGAGGCTGAAGGGGTTATTACGGGACGTTATCGTCACGATTCAGGGCCTGAAATTCCCCGTGGACTTCGTAGTGTTGGACATGGAGATCCCTGAGTTAGTGGCCGATACCCCCATCATCCTTGGTCGTCCGTTCTTGGCCACAGCCAAGGCGGTGACTGATCATGATAGCGGGAAGGTGTACTTTCGCGTCGAGGGCGAGAGTATACAAATAGAGACGGTCGAGGACTACAGAGCTAGATTCAGAGCCCGCTCAGATGCGAGTACAGATTCAGAGCAGCTGACAGACGCAGAGCCAGACATCCACCAGGACTGTGATTTTGTGATCACAGATGATGAGGCAGCTTGGGCAGATCTTGAGACACAGACCATCCTCTCACTTTCAGATACAGCTGATGCCGAGATGATAGCAGAGGAGAGTCTGGAGAGCACAGCCCTGGTCCCGGATACCATTGAGGCAGCAGAGCCGGTCCTTGATCGCAGCACGATGTTTAGTGATGGTGGTGCTGAGGCCACCTTGTTTTCCGGTGGTACTGATGCCACCGTGGTTGATACAGATCCCTCGGATTCAGAGTCTGATTGGGCCGATTGTTCTGATCAGATGCCAGACCTGAGTTACCTGAGCCTATAGATGAGGAGGAGGGAGATGCAGAGCCGAGCAGAGACAGTGCAGTTGAGCAGCCTTCTCCCGATCCAGTTTGCGAGAGTACGCTTTCACTTTCCTAGGCAGATTTGGCCGACTTAGCAGCTTTCACTCAGTTTCTTCCGCAGCCAGATTTGCCAGCACCCAACATTCCAGAGCTGAAGCCGCTCCCTACTTCGCTGAAGTATCGATTCCTTGCGGGAGAGCCAGAGATGTACCCAGTCATCATCTCCGCCGAGTTGACTGGAGAGCAGGAATCCCGTTTGATGGGGGTTCTTGAAAAGAATCGCAAAGCGATCGGATGGAGCGTAGCAGATCTTCATGGGATTAGTCCATCAGTGTGCTCCCACCATATCTATCTCGAGGAAGGGGCGAAGCCGTCGCGTGAGTTCCAGCGGCGACTGAACCCCAACCTGAGAGAGGTTGTGATGAAGGAAATATCGAAATGGTGGGGTGCAGGTTTTATTTATCCCATTTCCGACTCCAAGTGGGTTAGCCCCTTGCATGTGGTGCCCAAGAAGACGGGCATCACGACTGTGATCAGTGAGTCGGGAGAGGAGATCGCTACACGAGTACCCACCTCTTGGAGGGTTTGTGTTGACTACAGGAGACTCAACCAAGCCACCAAGAAGGACCATTTCCCCCTGCCTTTTATTGACCAGATCATTGAGAGACTGGCAGGGAAGAGCCATTATTGCTTCCTAGATGGGTACTCGGGCTACAACCAAGTGGCCATCGCTCCTGAGGATCAGGAGAAGACCACCTTTACCTGTCCCTTCGACACATATGCTTTTCAACGCATGCCATTTGGGCTATGCAATGCCCCTGCGACTTTTCAGAGGTGCATGCTGTCAATCTTCTCGGACATGGTAGGGGAGTGTTTGGAGGTCTTCATGGATGATTTCTCGATCTACGGCGACGGATTCGATTCTTGTCTTGACTGCCTAGATCGAGTACTCCAGCGATGTATTGAGTATCACTTGGTGCTATCTCGGGAGAAGAGTCACTTTATGGTGACTCAAGGGACGGTGCTTGGCCATATCATCTCCAACAGGGGCATGGAGGTTGATCCGGCCAAGGTTGATGTCATTAGGAAACTCACACCGCCGTCCAATCTGAGGCAGCTACGGTCATTCCTGGGGCACGTTGGATTTTATAGGAGATTTATTCAGGATTTCAGCAGGATTGCCCGACCGTTGACTGACCTTTTGACGAAAGACACCAAGTTCCTTGTCGATGACAAGTGTCTTTCGTCCTTCGCGACTCTCCAGCAGTGTGTTATTGAGGCTCCTGTCCTCCAGCCGCCTGATTGGTCTCTCCCATTCGAGATCATGACGGATGCCTCCGACTTTGCCGTAGGGGCAGTGCTGGGACAGAGGAGGGATGGAGTTCCATTTGCCATACACTATGCTAGCCGCACATTGGATTCCGCCCAGCGGAATTACACGGTCACAGAGAAGGAGATGTTAGCCGTAGTGTTTGCCCTGGATAAGTTCAGATCATATGTCATCGGATCTAGAGTGACTTTGTTTACAGATCACACCGCCATCAGGTACCTCATGGCAAAGAAGGATGCCAAGGCCAGACTGACTAGATGGATCCTTCTACTCCAGGAGTTCGACATTGAGATCATGGATAAGCCTGGAGTCAAGAATGTGGTGGCGGATCATCTCTCCCGACTAGAGCAGCCTGAGGATTCTGAGCAGATTGACCCTATTAGAGATACCTTCCCAGATGAGGCGATCCTTGCTATCGCCTCACTTCCATGGTACGCCGATATTGTGAACTTTCTCGTTGTTGGGAAAGTCCCACAAGATTGGCCCAGACAGAGACTTGAGACCTTCCTTGCGAAGGCCAAGTCCTACCATTGGGAGGATCCCATCCTTTACCACGAAGGAGGGGATAGCATCTGGCGTCGGTGTATTCCTCAGGAGGAACACCATAGCGTCCTCACTTACTGCCACAAGCTTGAGGCAGGAGGACATCATTCTGGGAGGAGAACGGCACAGAAGGTGCTCCAATCCGGCTTGTGGTGGCCTACCCTCTTCAAGGACTCAGATGAGTTCGTGAAGAGGTGTACTGACTGTCAGAGGATGGGCACTTGTGGACAGCGTGATATGATGCCGATGCAGCCCATTCACTTATGTGAGGTTTTTGACGCATGGGGCATCGATTTCATGGGTCCATTCCCTAAGAGTCATGGATTTGAGTACATTCTGTTGGCCGTTGATTATGTGAGTCGTTGGGTGGAGGCTATCCCCGCCCGAGCCGCTGATGCGAGGACAGTTTGCAGATTTTTGAGGAAGCACATCATCACGCGGTTCGAGGTTCCACGAGTTCTGATTTCTGATGGGGGATCTCACTTCATCAACGACCAGGTGAAGGCACTTGCTAGCGAGTTCGGCATAGACCATCGTGTTGCTACACCTTACCATCCACAGACGAATGGTCTAGCCGAAGTGTCGAACAGGGAGATCAAGACTATTCTGCAGAAAGTCGTCCGCCCTGACCGAAAGGATTGGTCACAGCTTTTGGACTCGGTCTTGTGGGCATATAGGACGTCTTTCAAGACACCTTTGGGCACATCTCCCTTTCGCCTCGTATACGGCAAGCCATGCCATTTACCTGTTGAGCTGAGGCACAAGTCACTTTGGGCAGTTACAGATATTTTGATGGATCCAGATGGTATGGGAGACCAGAGAAGGGCAGAGCTAGCTGCCCTGGAGGAGCTCAGAGATGCAGCTTTCTCAAGCAGCCTACATTATAAGGAGAAAGTCAAGGAGTGGCATGATTCTCATATCAGCCACAAGCATTTTGAGATTGGACAGAGAGTATGGCTGTTTGATGCGAGGCTTAGATTATTTCCAGGGAAGCTACAGAGCAAATGGAAGGGACCTTATCTGGTTCGAAAGGTACACGACAACGGTAGCATCGACATATCCGAGTTGTCTTCTGAGAGTACCTTTCGAGTGAACGGCCAGCGGCTCAAGCCATTTCTAGATCATGAGCCGCGGGTCGTTGATCTTGCCCCTATTCATTTTGCGTGAGATGTGGTCTTTGACTCACATCTAATGCATCTCACGCCTGAGTTTCACTGATTTTCCGCTGTATATAGATCCAGATGTCCATATCACCACATTCTTTAGTCCCACATCCCTTTCTCCATCTTGTGATTATGCTATACTTAGGGTGCACTTTACCCTAAGTATAGGGGGGATGTGAGGCCTTTCGGGTATGTCTTTTATTTCTGTTTACCCCTGTTTTGCTGCCTATACTTAGGGATATTTCACCCTAAGTATAGGGGGGGTAGACCCTGCACATTCTGCACTCAGGATTTCCCTTAGTATACAGCCTGCTATACTTAGGATTACTTGATCCTAAGTATAGGGGGAAGACCTGAGTCCCTCTTGATTTCTCTTTGTATAGCCGTTCTTTTCACTTTCCTATACCTAGCACGAGTTATGTCTTCTTCATCGCTCTTGACTCTGAGGACATCGTTCAAGCTAAGTATAGGGGGGGGTGTATATATTTCATATATACTTTAGCCATAACTCGTACCTTGTGTGAGTGTGTTAATAAATAAAATGGCTAAAAACCACAAAAATTAATAAATTTTCATGTACATAATCTTCTTTTATTTGCACATACATAGCTAGTGTACAAATTATTTTTGTAAAAATGATTTCAAAAATCTTTTGTGTAAAGCTTGTGTACATATTTTCGTATCAAAATTATGTATATAGTACAAAATTTTTCCAAAATGTTTTGAAAATCAAAAGTTTGCAAAAATCTTGTGTAAATATGTGTAAATACCTTTTTGCAAAACTTGCACTTCATGCATCATCCATTCATGATTTCAAAACATTTTTCAAAAATTTTGCATGATTGTAAAACCTTGTGTAAATAAGCATCTTTTTGTACATATGCATATAGTTTTTCTGGATGATAGTTGACATTTAAACTAGCCTGGAATCAAATTGAGAATTGGAGCTTGATTAAGATCTTAATCCACCTAATTTCTAAGAGGAACCTTATAGGGCTTAGGTTTAAGGCTTTTCAGGTCCATGGTGACTTAATTCTTTGAGTCCACTAGGCTATGATCACATGTCATCTCAATGAGCCTAAGTAGAGCACTTAACAACAACACATGACTCATATAGATTATGGCTTTACTTGGACACCAGCACTATGCACCGAGCTCTCTACGGATGAGGTGGTGAGGAGGCAGTCTTCCTTGACTTGGGGTAGCATATGAGGGTAGTACTTCTAGGCGGAACCTCTCTTCTTCTTATAGTGAAGGAAGTGCGTCTCAACTTGGTCTGGTTGCCATGAGGTCTAACGACGGGAGTTGTGGGTTGCAATAAAGCTTCAAAAGAGGGACAGTCTACTGGCTCAAGAGGAAAAACTCCTTGTATATATGCTGCACATGTATATGTTGTATAGATGCACTCGAAAAAAAATGTGCAAAAAGAAAAGAACTCCAAAAAAGTGGTGGGTCTGAGAGAAAATGATAATCCCACCGGAGTATGTATATAAGTGCAATAAGCAAAGCTTGGTTTCATGATCCACCTGTTGTAGCTTGCAGCAGGGAGACTTGGCTACACTGGTCAAGCTCCCAAGGGTACTTGGCTACACTGGCCTTGACCCATTCTCTTCTTCCCCCTCTTCTTGAGCCGGTTGTGCTTGAACTTAGAAGGGAATACCCCGCTCCTCGAGGAAAGAGTGGCCAGATTGAGGTCATAGAGTTACCTTGTTGAGGAGGGTTGTCGAGTTGCCATTTCTGAGGTGGAGAGCTTAGACTTCACATTCACAGGACAAGAGAAGATTCATGGTCTTCAGGGTTTGTGATTGATGACTTGTTCTGATCTGGAGCATTGAGGAGTCTTGGTTATAGATTAGTGGAACTTAGAGGCTGTTGAGTTTTAAGCTTAAGTCTAAATAAGGTTCCGACACATTAATAATCCAAAGATCTGATCGAGCTCCATACCCCAATTTAATGAAGGCAAGTTTAATAATCAACCTTGATCCATGTACATCCTCTTTTTCTTTTTCTTTCTTTCTTTTTCACTTCTTTTTCAAATAAGTGTTTGCTAAGGGACTAGCAAAGTTAAGTATAGGGGGGTGATGAATACCCATTCATCACTCTTTATTCTTATATTTTAGCTACAAAAACCTTTGCAAATGCATGTAGATATGTGTAAATAGGAATAATTAGCAAAAGCATGCATTGTGTAAAAATCTATAATTAGCATGTTTTTGTGCAAAAATAAAAGAATAAAGATTAAAAAGAAAAAGAGGGAAATATTTAGAATAAATATTGAGCAACCTAACCCAAGGGAGGGCTCAGCATGGGCCTGACCGCATAAAAGCCAAAGTAGAGGGAGATAGGGGCTCTGGTGTAAATATCTATGTAAACAAATAAAATTATATTTTCCTCACCCAAAAATAGGATTGTAAATACTTGTATATATTTAGAAACATAAAATCAAGATAAAAATATAAAAATTTAAAAGAAAACAAAAACCTCACTCATGTATATAGTCACCATGTATATAAACCATACATCTTATAAATAAATAAAATCAATCTCCAAAAATTTTTGTAAATATTCTTATATTATATAGTGTAAATAAATAAAATAAATTAAAACAAAAACAAAATAAAAAGAACAAAATTAAAAATAAAAAAATAATATTGTAAATATACCATGTATATAAATTTACATATGTATTTATTTCACCTATAGAAATAAATAATAAAAATAAAATAAAAATATATTTTTATTCCTTATTTTATGATATAAATAAATAAAATATAAAATGGGAATAAAATTGTATAAAAATAACAAATTAAAAATCAAAAATTAAAATCCTATATACTGTATATATACCTATATATAACCCTACTATGTACATACCTTATTTTTACTTTAAAAAATTAATTAAAAATCACTAAAAAATAGAAAAAATTAAAAGAAAAATATTTCATGTTTTGACTTTTCCCTAATTCGGCCATTTGTGATTTTTTATTGAATTTCTAAATCTTTTACACGTGGCCTTCACCCATTGGCCCTGGGGATTGTTGACCGCCAGGTCAACTGCCCCCCCCCCCAGGACCACTTCCCACGGGTTAGGCGCTCGACCCGACTTCCCCCTATTTTAGCGCCTAAACCCGATTCACCCTCGCCTAAACCCAGGGTCCGATTCCTTCTTGTTACATCCGAGACCCTCGCCGGAGCCTCCACCTCGAGATCCGCGCTCCAGGATACCCTACCCGACCTCTTCTAGCCGGACCTGCACACATATATAGCTCGAGCTCCGCCACCTTCATTTCCATCTTTGGCTCATTCGCTCCATCCCCCGTGACCTCCAGTGCTCGAGCGTGAGTGACAGCTCGCTCCAGGTGCTGTCGCAGCGAGGAGAGGGGCCGGATACCACTGATCCGGCGAGTAGCTCCGCCGTAGCTCCGCCACTGGTGCGAGCTCCGAGCCTCGGGCCCAGACGTCCCTCGAGGCTACGACCGGGAGCTTCCCCAGCTCCAGCCCAGTCTATTCATCCACCCAGGTACCCCCTTAGCTCCGCCCTTTCCTTTGATTTCAGCTTTCCCCCAATCTTCGCCGTCGTACTTTTTCGTCGATTCACCCCGGTTCCGACCACCTCCCGACCATCGGACCCGACCATCACGTTCTCCCTTCCCACGCGCACCTTCTCCGCCCCTCCGTTCAACCCAGCTCGCACAGGAGCTGGGGCTCGAACCCCTTCGCCGTCGCATCGCCGGGGTTCGCCCGCACCGACGCACCGACCACCCCCACGTCGCCTAACTGGGTCGAGGCATTTTGCCCTCGACCCGCGAAGCTTTTGAGCCATTTTGCAGGACCAGAGGAAGCCATCTGAGGCCTCCAGACATCCAGCCCAGGAGCTTCACCTCCGCCACCCTCGTCGGAGCTCATCCGAGCTCGGCTGGGGCATCGGAGGACGTTAGCAGCTGCGCATCTTCACGCCGGAGCTCCTCCGATCTTCAGGCGCAGCAGAGGAGGCCGGAGGCGCCTTCACGAGGCCGGCGAAGTTCGTCGGCCATCAGTTCATCCAGCACCCTCGAGAGCCGTTGGATTGTCCTCCTCGCTCCAGTTTTGATCAGCACCGTCCATCTCTGGAGCGCCCGTGGACGTCAGATCTGAGGAGACAGATCCAGGCCGTTAGATCCACACGTGTCCCGGCCTGGACCGTTGGATCGACCAGAGCAGAGCAGCGTTGAGAGCCGCCCCCACCTCGACCGTCCGATCGCCACGTGGCGACCATCCGTCAGCTCCGGTTAATAAAGGGTAAATTACCCTTAGGCCCTTATCTTAGTTCTATTTCATTTGAGTCCAGTAAATATTTAAGCACGTTATTTAGTTTTAGGTTTATTTGCACAATGGACCCTGCACTTTAGAGTATTTGCTTATATACCCCTGCCTGTGTGAGCCACGTGCTTCGTCACGTGTATTTTTGGGTTATTTGCATCATATGCCCTTGTAGTTCTGATTGTTCTGAAATGAAAGAATCTTTTTAGTAATTGCATTTATGCCCCTGTGAATGGTTTTATTCTGCATGTGCGTTTATTTTTGGGATATTTGCAGCTGAGGCCCTCGGACTTTTGGTACGTGTTACTAATTAGTCCCCGGACCTTATTTTTATTACATATAGGTCCCTGAGTGCCCCAGGCACGCGCCTCGCGTGTGTTTTGCTGGGTATTTTGCACCGGGACCCCCAGAACTTAGGGTATTTGCATTTCAGTCCTTGTGCACAATACCCTCTTGTGATTTTTGAATAAAATATCAAATCACCTCCAAATTCGATGAAAATTTGACACATGGCTCCTGCCATGGTGTAGGATTTTTGTGAATTTTTGAGGACATTTTTGACTTCGTTTGTTATTTTTAAAAATTCAAAAACTATCATTTTAGCTACTGCCTAGTGTTAAAAACCCCAAAAAATATAAAAACCCCTCTAAAAATTCAATAAAAATTAGCTACTGTTTGTCTTGTGTTTATTTATTTTCTAGCCAATTTTGGCTATTTTTCACCACTGGAAAACCTTAAAAACGTAAAAACCCTTGAAAACCCATAAAAATTCTAATAATTACATTAAAAATCCAAAAAACAATAAATCTGGTACCAAAATTTTCCTCATTTCATCTATTTTCTAGGAAAATTACCTCCAGGCCTTTTTGAGGTCCCTAGGTATTTTATCTAGGGACTTTAGGCCTGGCTGGACAGTATCCCTTATTTTTGTTGCTGTTTGATTTTTAGAAATTAAAATAAATATCAGAAAAATCCCAAAAATTCACCAAAAACATAAAAAATTATAAAACACATAAAAATATTTTTGTTTGATTTTTTGCTTGATTTTTGTTGCATTAAATAAATTGTTGAAGTGTGCTTATTTGTGTTTCTTTTATTTTCTTCACATATTAAAAATCCAAAAAATATAAAAATAATTAAAAACCACAAAAAAATATTTTTTCTTTTATTTTATTCATTTTTACTACTTCGTAGGCCTTTGGCCAACCCGTGCTCCTTGAGTTCGACCCTGGGTGCTATACCAGGTTAAACAAATAGCAGGACCGCTTTATTCGTGCCTGATTGATTTTTGATTTATTTAGTGGTCTGATATTTTTCTTGATATACACATCCGAGTGATTGAGGTCGCAACGACCGTCTCAGTTACCTGATTGCCTTAGTTGCTCGGGATCTTTGTGTTATCAGTAGCAGATGGTATGTACTGGAGAATATAAAAAAGGGGAACAATGAGTAAGGGTCTAGAGATTACCTGGGAGGTTTGAGTGTCGCCATAAATTATGGTGTTCGCTAGAAGTCCACAATTTTTTTCTCATATTACACGTGAGAAGAGAAGCTTTTGCATGCTCTACACCAGTGGGTAATAACAAAAAATAACCTATTCAAATTTGTAGCCTTCGCCTTAGCTCAAACAACATCGCTAAGTAAGCACACGTGCAAGTCGCAATGCCTCTCCAACAAAGCCTTTGAAGCTCCCTCTATCGTCTTCCTCAACGTAAAGCATCAAAGAAAAAACAAACTTGAGGAAACACCAGATATCGAGGAGGTGAACCGAAGAGACAAATACTCCAATGATTAGTTATTACCCTATCGATGGCTTCAAGCATGAACCTGATGCCGATCATCTTCTTCATCCATGATCTCCTTGAGGGCCTACAATGCATCTTGGTGAGGAGCGCACCGTTCCACTACGCCCCAGATGAACTCCTCCTCCCGGAGTTTTCGTGGCCTCTAAGAGTGCTCTACGAAGACCGCTTTCGATGGATGGGTCAAAAGCGGGATGTAGGGTCGAAGTCAAAATCGACGAACTTGCGGAGGAGCTTGTCATAGGAAGCCTTAGTGGCTCGAGGAAAATAATCATGAAACACCTCTGACTCACCGTGTGCTGGCCCCCTCAACCTCCTTGGCGGCACCGTCCTCGCCTCCCTCTGCATGCGATTCACCCTCGACTCCGCAGAGATGTGTTTCATTGGGGATGGACTGATAAAAAAGAAAGGGATTTTTATCCAGCAGACCCTATAAACTTTGCCAATCACTTCCACGACCTTTTGCATAACGTAATTACCCTATTGACCCTATAAATTACCCCAAGAACCCTCACGAGCTTCAAACAGAGTAACCACAAGGTTCATAGGGTAAGAGTTAGCAAGATTACGGGGTCGAGGGGAGAATTGTGTTGTTCAAAGGTAGTGGAGGCAATTAGCAAAGTTTATAGGGTCTGCCGGGTAAAAATCTCAAAGAGAAAATATTGGATGTGTGTTGTGAGCGTGAGAGAAAAATTCAAAGCGGCGAGCGTTGGAGGAGGAAAGGGCCCACGTGGCTAAATTTTTAGGAACGAAAGGACTGCGATCGTGGTTGATAAAGAAAAAAGATTGGAATGTACACGTGTGAAGAAAATCCCAAAAAAGAAAGCAAAAAGGGGGAGACCCTTGGGGGAGTGGGAAAGTAAAGGTGAAGGACTACAGAGGCCAAGCCACGTGTCCAGAGCAGATGAACAGACAAAAGGAACTCAACTTTAGTAAATACTAGGGAGCATACCCACGCTTCACGGTGGGATACAATTATTTTCTTCAAAGTAGTATATTTAAAAGAAAGTAGCGGTTTAAAAAAATATAATATTTTTTTCAAATTTTATAAAGGCTATAAATAATATATGCTTTTGTCATTAATTAATTAATATTAATATGTTTGTAAATTTAGAAAGAGGAAATAAGAGACATCAATTGATGGAGGGAGAGACAAAGGAAGGGATGGAGAGATTATGAAGAGAGAGAAAAAGTGGCTAAGGTTGAAAAAATGCAACTTTTAAATAATGGAGAGAGAGAGGAGAGAGTTGCTAAAAAAGAGAGATAAAAAGTGACATATATTTTCTTAATATGATAATATTTATTTTTATAATTTTGATTTTACTAAAAACTAAATAATTTTTTTAGTTTAATTAGGTTTATATAATATATTTTAAAAAATAAAATTCAATACATGCATGACACTCTTTTAAAAAACTATAAGAACAAATTCATATAACTTGTATATTTATAAACTATTATGTCAATGTATTTATATATTTGATTAAGAATTTTAAATAATTTTTACTAAAAAATAAAGGATTAAACTATTATTTGAATTTATACTTTTATTGAAATAATTATGATAAAAATATTCATCCATTTTTTTAACTAAAAAATTATTACATATGAATGATGTAAATAATAGTTTTAAAAAGTTACAATTATTTTTCCAAAGTAATAGATTTAAAAGGAAAATATCATCTTTTTAAAAAGATCTGATATATATTTTAATTTCATAAAGACTATAAATAATATATGATATTTTCTTTTTTTAGTTCATATTAATATGCTTCTAAAAAAGGAAATGAAATATAAAATATGAGTTAATGGAGAAAAAGGGAGGGAGGGAGAGAATTTGAAGAGAGAGAGAGAGTGGGGAGGGAGAGAATGTGAAGAGAGAGGAAGGGGGAATATAAATTTTGATTCTACTAAAAATTAAATACAGTTTTTAGTTTAATTATGTTTATATAATATATTTTAAAAAATAAAACTCAATACATGCATGCCACTCTTTTAAAAATTATAAGAGCAAATTCATATAACTTGTATATTTAAAAACTATTATGTTAGCGTATTTATATATTTGATTAAGAATTTTAAAAAAATTTTCTAAGAAATAATGTATTAAACTGGTATTTGAATTTTATACTTTTATTGAAATCATTATGATAAAAAAATATCATTCATTTTTTTCCAACTAAAATTTTTTTACATATGAATGATGTCAATAATAGTTTTAAAAAACTACAATTATTTTCCCAAATTAGTAGATTTAAAAGGAAAATAGCAGTTTTTTTAAATCTAATATATATTTTAAATTTTATAAAGGTTATAAATAATATATGATATTACCTTTATTTAATTAATATTAATATGATTCTAAAAAGAGGAAATGAAATATAAAATGTGAGTGAGAGAAGAGGAGGGAGAAGAATTTGAAGAGAGAGTGAGTGGGGAGGGAGGGAATACGAAGAGAGAGAGGGGAAAGAAATCAAGCATGGAGAGAGAGAGAGAGAGTGTCTTCGAAGGAGAGATATCATTGAAGAGAAATGGGGAGAAGAGAGGGAGAGAGAGACCGAGGAGAGAGAATAAGTGGATAGAGAGAGAGGGAGGGGAGAGAGAGGGGGTGAGAGAGTAAGTGAGATAGATAGAGAGAGAAAGAGGGGGAGGGAGGGGTATAGATGTTAGTGGAATGAGAGGGAGGCGACCACATGTCATGTAGTGGGATAGAGGAGGGAAAAAACTCACTATTAATTAGAGTATAGATATAGATTTATATCCAAAGACAAACAAGTCAAAGGTTGGGGACTCCGTTATTATTATCTTGTCTAATTAATGATGTTATGTTTATAACATAAATGGTTTAATCTTCATAATAACTACGACTAAATAGTTAACAGATGATTCCAATTTAGCCCGATAATTATTTTTTCGTAATACGTTTCAGATAATACGTTTAGATTAAAGGTTATTTATATAACTAAATAGTACTATCGTCACATATAAGGATGCAATCAATTTATTGTGTCCTTTGTAAAATTATAATGGTCCTTACCTTTCTTTATCATCCTCATTATTGAGTAATAACAATCATGTTGACTAGGAAAGATGAGGATAATACCCTAAATTTATTGTGTATTACCATAGTTCTTTATTTAATACAACATAAATGCTTGCATACTAATAACGACAGTGATTTGGAAAGATGAAGACGATTAGAAAATCATATTGATATGTAAAATAGTATCAATTTTATAATATAATATTTTGTATCAAATTGCTGTTGCTAATTTTGAAACTATTATAAGGTTATAAATATTATTATCACGTGAATAACATTGATTCACATAACTATAAATTATGTGTTAAATTTTCGATTGATAATTTCCTCGTGGCTTGGCATGTGTAAGGGTAATTAACTCTTACACTTAAATTAATATGTGAATAATATGATAATTTTATATAAATACATGTGCTCTGTACCGGTAAAAAGTACTTGTGTAAGACAATAGGAAGAACAATTTTTCTCCGTGCCCTGTGCACACTAGTATTAAATTTTGTCCATCACATTCCATTTTTACCATACCAAATCCATCTATACTCTACTTACTTTATCTAAAAGGCCCGACATGATATTATGGGATTACACGAATCTTCTCATGCCTATCCGAACTCCACCCCGCCTTTTCTGCGGATGCTATTAAGGGTGTCAGAAATTCTCAAGTTCGATATTCATCCAAGTTCGGCTCGCTAAAAGTTCGATTCAGATTCGATTTGGAAATAAACGAAACCGAAACCTAATATAAGTTTATGCTTGATTAAATAAACGAACCTAAAAATCATAGATTCGCTCAGATTCGATTCGTTAAAAGCTCGATAAATACACACACATTTAATAATCCTTATCTGCATAAGTGACCTTATTTTGAGATAGGTGGATTTGTCCCAAAATAAGTAAACTTTGTCCGGAGATAAGTGATATTTTACAGGATAGTAGGTTTTTACCTCGGTATAAACTATCCCAAAATAAATAGTTATATCATGACTACAACATCTATCATCTATGTGTTTATTTTTATTCCTTCTTTATCTTAAATTAACAGAACAAGTATAAACCTTAACTTATCGTATATCTCCACATTATTCCTTATCCTCATCTAAACATATATAAAAATATGTTATAATTACACTTTTTCAAAGAGACGAATCCTTATTAATTTTAATTTTCTCAAAAGATGAAGAAGGGTAAGATAAAGAAAAAACTGAATGAATGCTTATTCTAAATTATAGACACACACACATTTCCATTTTTTTCCCTCATAAGAGAATTTTCAAGTTCGATATTCACTTTGGTTAGATTCGATTAAAAAGAGATTAAATTTAGATTCAATTCGAAAATAAACAAATCGTACCTGAACACATGTTTAGGTTTGATTAAATAAATAAACCAAACCTAAAAAATAAGTTTGCTCAGGTTCGGTCCGTTTACACCCCTAGATGCCACCCTATGTCATCCCTTTCGACTCCATTGGCCTCACCGCCATGGCCACATCTCCTGCTCCTCCCCCAACCACTCGCCACCTCTACAATTGCAATCATTGGGCAACTTCATCGATCCTCTGCTGCCGATTCTCGCCTCCAATAACGTGGAGACCTTCCTCTTGGAGCGGTCGCCCTCTGGATCATTGTGTCTCGGCCATACATATCCTCTCCCCATCCGACTGCATTGTCGACGCCGACCATCTCGCCAAATCCCGACACGAGTGCCATTCCAGCCCTGATGATAGATATAATTGTAGTAGTCGAATAGCATTTTATTATTTTTTTCAATCTATAATTCACGTACATCAACATTAGAAGTTTAAGTAACATCCAATATAAAAGTTGGGAAGCATGAACCATTCTATACAGGTCTGTTCAGATCTTCTTAATTGCAACAATGGATGGCGAGTAAATAATTGTAGATCAGACAACATCAACCAAGATGGATCTAGAGACACCGATATCAAGATGGGAGTCTATCAGCTTGAAGACAGATGCATGGATTCTGAAGGTCTCTATGATATGGGCATCTTAAAGTACTTATGGGTTATACATTTTCTGTAGCCAGAGAGCCTTCAATATATTCAGACGATTAATAGCTTCGTCGATCATAATTGAGAGATGTATGCGAGAACCAGACTTGACCAAGGTCTACCCTGCTCAGGTCACCTACGCTGGTAGAATTGCTAATTTGGAAGGGTTGACATCTTTCCTGATACAAAATCTATTGGTCTTGGTGGCAATTTGGAAGGGTTGACATCTTTCCCGATACAAAATCTATTGGTCTTGGTGGCAAGTCTGACCACTTGCCACCCATCCTCACAATGTAGAGGAAGATAAATCTGTTGTGATCTGTCCATATCTTTGAAGCAGTGATTGTACGAAGGAAAAGTCTTCCTGTACATATTTTATTTGCACACAAGATTTTGACAAAGCCTTCGAATGGTAGAACCAATGGTCAAAAGATGATCACCATTCATGCATGAAACCAAGCGCGGAGAAAGAGTTTACAATTAACTCTGATCTCATTAATAAGTGGGTGCAATGCGAGAGAAAATAGAAGAGGGTCCAGGGGATCACCTTGCTGTACTCCGGTGGTTGATCTTATATGATTGTCCACAATATATAATCTGGCAGCTTGAACATGTAGAAACTCCACCAACGAAGAAATAGACGAGCATCACTTTGTAAATTCACAAAGCATCAAAGATCTATTTATCATGTTGAAAGCATTAGAGAAATCTACTGTAAGCATAGAGAGAGACCCATCATCATGAAGCTTGCTCAAAAACCAATTGGTGATGTGTAAAATGGTTTCCGCTCCTCCAGATACACCGACCCCAAATTGAAAGTCATTGAGATACTTAGACATCTCTTTGCCCATCCCCGTCATAGCAACTTTGGATACTAGACGTTTCTAGGTAGTGCCCGTTGCAATATGACGTATGCCATTGTCAGGTTTGAGTAGTGGAGTAAGTGATGTGGAGGCTACAAACTCAACCAAACTCAAGGAGCATCTCCAACCAAGACATAAATTAACCACCATGGTGATCGCACGTAAGAGATCAATGGCAACTGCAGATCCCTCCTCACAAAGGGCATAAAAAAAGTGTTGAGCTCTCAGACCATCTCTGCCACATGATGTCCTTTTAGAAAAAGATTTGATAGATTGTAAAACAACATTTGCCTCATTTATACGAGGAGTCTTTGAAACCAAGATATCTGGCATAGAAGGAGGCAGATTATAAGGATGTTTAGCCTCTAAAGCTTTCGTGGTATCTTCATTATAAGGAGCCACTCCTGAAGAGCACAGAATCCTTATGGTCGTTGAAAATTGTCTATCTGACACCTTGTGAAGGCACTGCCTAATGTTGGAGTTTTGAATCTCCTCCAAGGAGTTGTTTTAACTAAGACACAAAGTCGCTGCTATATCACGTTTCAAAATATCATGCACCAACTTGGTGAAACCGTCTGTACTGTCCCAAGTAGTGACTGGGCTCAGAATAAGTCGTTGCTGCAAAGACTTTTTATTGCTAGATCTTCTATTCCGCCTATTCATAGGTCTAGACACCTGTAGTGTGTAGTGGGGAAGAAGTAGCAATCTCATCCAAGTAGATATGGATCTCGACCCCGCGATAACTTAGTGCAAAGCTGTCTTCAGAGCTTGAGAGAAAGCAAGATGATAGCTAGCTAGGAGGAATACTCTTAACCGCGGTGATAGGATCTTTGAAAATATGATCTTGCAGCATAGCATCAACAACTAAACCGTATGTGATATCAGGTACGACAGACAAGAGGGGTTTCAAAATGCCGATAATTCTTCCCTAAGCCACCCCAATGCCACTTGTAACCCGAACAAGACCATCATCATGATGATAAGCATGAGTCACAACTTGTATCTTCATGCACCTCCCGCACATCCACTGATCAGGGGCTCTTAAGATCCATTTTAAAGCAAGATATATGTCAATATCATTCTTGATAGCGTATCATAAAAGAGTAGCACGTTCGTCACAGGAATGATGTACCCTTTTGATATGAGAGATTAAGTGTGTAAAATATTTACTTCATTCCCTACCATCCGAGCAACAGTGAAAATTCCAAAATGGACACATCAAGCCACTTTTATGACATGAGACACCCAAAGCCTCTGTATTATAAGGTTCCGAGAACTCACTATGTGATTGGAGCGCAGGGGCACATGATATGTAATCTCCATTGTACAAACTAATTAAGAGAAACTTCTAATTTATTAAACATACTCATGTACGATTGCATTGACCAATATGGAAGCAAGAGTCATGTACCAACTATCATTCCAATGAAGGAATCACAGATACAATAAATCAAGTCTATCTTAGCAATGCAAATAGGGTCTAAATTATGTAATTAATGTAATCTAGATAGAATAATGTTGGAGAAAAGCTCCTTCTAATCACTCTTATATCTAGGAAACCTCAGCAAAATGGCCTCCTTCTGCTTCTTCCTATTCACCACATAATCACCCAAACAACTTCCACCAATCCAATCAAAATTATATAGTAATAAAGATAAAATTTTGAATTGAAGAGAATCCAAGAGTTGTATTGGTACTCCCCAGCTTTGCTTAGCAATCAGAATAGCACTTACTCATATCTGATATGAGAAATTTGATATTAATTCAGGTGCACTACTTATTATTAATATAAGTAAGAACAATATTACATTTAAATATAGATATTTGACATCGGCTTATGTATATATTCTAAAATGAATATGTAATAAATTTTTTTTACCTAATATAATGAATTAGTTAAATATTCATTGTCATATCTTATAATATAACTAATATTATAATTTAAATGTTTATAATTTTAATGTTTCTTTTGTTCTTAGGCAATTAATAGTACTACCCCTCGAATGAGTTTTGTTCATATATAGTGTAATCAGATTTGGACAGTGCCGTCTTTAAACAGAGTCCTTTGGAAAGAGGGTTGAGGATAGTGACTTAAGCTAGGAAGTCGACCATCTATTAGTCATTGGCTTTTTCCCTTGTCCTTTTTCGACGACTGTCGAACTCGCCTAAGACTTCCCTCTCTGCCCCTCACCTGGAAGCCTTGGGTAATAGATTTGATCCCGCTCTTGTGCTCTTCCTTTCTCTTATACACTTATCATGCTTGGAATCTCATCTTTCCCTGGCTCCATTCTCAACATCTCATCCCTGACGTGAGGCACTCTGACTCATCCTATTATGGGCCTGAATATATATCTTTCAAATCACTGGCTTTTCGGGATGATCTTGCAAACAACTAGGGAATCACTTTCAGAAGTCATTCCCTCTTTTCTACAACTGCACTCGTACCTGCCGGATCTTTCCCACAACTGCCAGATACCCATGTGGCAATATGCTTTCTGACTTTTCGTCACGGCAAATGCTACTATGTCCCCTGAGGTCACACTATAATATGCACTAGGTAGTCGCTAGGTCCTTAACCGTCATGATATTTTTTATTCACATGCTTCCAAATGATTTGAGCATATGCCAAGAAAACAATGTAATTAGATTTCCAAGTTCCTTTACATATCATAACATGCGAGAAATGCATATTACCTATTAGTTTCCTTATGAAAGGAACGTCTCTGACCACGAGAATGATATTGTTTAAAATGAGGTTTGATTTTCTTTCAATTATTATATTTTGATATCTATTAGTTGTTGATATTTTTTTTATAGATTTCAAATACTTACTATAATCACATAATATTCTCAACATGAATTTAATTAGTTTTATCATCTCCATGCACATTTACTAATAGATTATAAATCCCATGTTTTCGAAATTAGTGTGCACGTTACATGCAATAATGGTTCATCTTTTAATATTTACTAGGGAGCATACCCATGCTACGCGGCAGGCTATTTAAATCTTTAATACTATTTATAAATTATGTGAAGCAACAATTAGTAATGTATTCATTTTTTATATAGAAGATTAATCTAAATATAATAGAGAATATTTTACAAAAAATTAAATAATCAGAACATTAATGATTTGTACATGCAACAACAACAAAGCCTTTTCCCACAATTAAGTAGGGTCGGCTACATGGATTCTTCGCCTCCATTCAGATCTATCTTTGGTCAATCCCGGGCTTATTCATTGCATTCGGGATTAATGATTTGTACATAATGACATATTTAACTTCATCATCATCATCATCATCATCATTATATATTAACAGATACATGAGGGCAAACAACATAATTCTATAAAAAAATTTAATGTTAATAGTTTAATTATTGCTATTCCATGATAATGCATACAACCTCAAAAATCAACTAAATCAATTTAGTGATATGGTTGCGAGAAAACCTTAATATATACCATTATTTACCATCATCTATTTTTATTGAAGCATTGTATAAAATAATTTCAATAAATGTAATTTTCTCTTCCCTCGCAACTACAACTAATATCTAAAGGGATTTATCTCTCCTACGACATGCATTTCTTATTTCAAACACGGAGCTAAATGATTTTGATATATATATATATATATATATATATATATATATATTTCTAAAAGTGTGTTACCATGAGATTATAATGAAAGAAAGACCATAAATTATGATTAGTTGTCATAATTGAAGAAAATTAAACAAAGTTACAGATGTTGGGCCTTGAATTAACATGTTATTCAAAGCTTAATGTGATGATAGTTAAGATGTTGGGCCTCAATCATGGAATATATCCCACTTTTCACAGTGAGTGACTAAATATAATTTTATTTAATTTTTATTTAAATTATAACAATGAAATACTACGCATGAAGTATTTACAAATGCTATTGCAAAATATGATCAAAAAATCATCATATAATAAATCAAAGTAGTTAGATCATAGTTACAAAACCTAAGATATAGAATGGAATAATGCTTGCGAGGATTACTTGAAAGATTTTTGTATCTATTTTTCCATTATTATCAAACTGATATTGTCGCTTGGAGATAAATTAATAAAGGATGTAAAGTAATTAAGAGATGGGGTAGTAATTACAAGAATGTGTCAATAATTTGAGAATAGAAGAAGGTTGATAAGAGGAGTACTGCTTCAAAATGTGAGGATCAATTGTGTTCCCTGTGTCTACATAATGTTAATTATTGTTCCTTTAATTGTCTAAAATTAATAATATAATTATATCACAACATATTATTCTAGATTGATTCAGATGTGTCTATTCGATATTCATTTAATGACCATGAAAATGAAATTTTACCTATACAAAATATAGCAACAACACTTTCATTTAAGCAGACATGCTTTTGTCTACATCCACAAAACTAACCATGGAGTGTACTCGTCACATGCACGACATCTCAAGATGATTCCTAAAATAACTAACTGAATTATTTTGTAATGAAAACATGTAGTGGGCATCACCTATCTAGCAAATCAAGATAACACATCTCCATTTTATACGACAACATTATGAATAATATAAATTGTGAAAAAGTAAATTTTGATATGATATGAAAGAGTAAAAGGAACAGATATCCACGAAATGATTTGATGATCGTGAGTGAATAATATAAATTGTGAAAAAGTAAATTACGATTTGATATGCAGGGATTTGCTAGCAAATCTTATCGATGGTATGATTGTATGTTTCAAGAATTTAGTGTTCATTTTCAAGATGAATGAACCATCAGATGCCTGCTTACAATGCATCGTAACATCCATAACCATCGTACAAAAAGCAAACATAATTCTCTCTTCCATATTCCATACTATGCTCAACCACGACTCGTTGGCCAATTGAGTCATTGCGATGTATCTAGACAGTGATTGGCATCCTTTAGTAATGATCCTATGAAAATCCATGAGGGAGAAATTAACATACACGATGTTGACAATTTTATTGTGGTTTTTACATTAGAGCTTTCGCAATCTTGCCATCTCTTACACCACAACCCTTGGATAAGGGCATGTATGCCAATAATTAGCCGCTTAGTTATTGCTTACAAAGTTTTGTGTGGTGAGGATGCCACCTTATGCTTTCTATGGACTGTCCATATCTATATATTTCTTCTCCTATCTCCGTGTACAAACACATTGGATTTTTCGATTTTTATTGGGTAAATTATAGCAAGGATCCAAAAGTCTTGGGAAAATGTCAAAACTAATTCTATGTAAATAGTATCAGCTTTATAACATGTAATTTTTCAAAAAAATGATAAAAATAACCTTGTGAAACATCTATGTAATTCAAGGTTCCGATGCCCGTCCTATCAGTAGCATTTTGTCATTACGTACATGATATCCATCCACACACAATCATATGACGATTTTATTATTTAGATGAGAAAAAGTAATACTAAAATTCAAAGTTAGGGAAACAATACTTTTTTCAATCAAGATCATTTTTTATAATTATTTCATTTTGGGATATTTTTTAAATTACCCAAAACATTTAGATTTTAAAATAGTACATTACAATCCATGTAATCTTTGTAAATACACCGTCATCCCTATAATCTTAGACGGAGGACTGTGGTTGTACATGCACTTCACTGCTGCGAGATGATGCAAGTACATAAAGTTATGAGTCAATGCTATCGATCTCCGTATTTAAGAAATTTCTTTAAATACACTTATTGACATATCAACCCACTTAATGGTCTAGTGGTAGTACAGTGTGTCTACCACACAAAAGACCAGGGTTCAAATCCCACTCTTGCAGGGGTTGCGTTAGGTAGTCGACGGCCAGCGTAAAAAATAGTCGAATCTTCAACATGGATTTGAGCAAGAATCCATGTAGCCGACCCTACTTATAGTGGGAGAAGGCTTAGCACATTTTTTACACTTATTGACATTAATCCACATCAAACATATATTTGTTAAGAGATAGAATATAAATTTATGCACACCATTAAAAATATTCCCCCGAAAGTTGCATTTGACATTAAAGAAGATAGATCGAATATGAGATTGGATCTATCGATCGTAACCCCTAATTCCTTTTAAATTTTATCTTAATGAGCATACATGTAATATTCAAAATTGGTCACACATCAATTCTATAAAATAAACATAAAAAGTCATGGAACCAATCAAAGAAATATTACTTAACGATATATAATTTGAAAAAGGGAAGATGGATAATTGTAGAAGGGTAAAAGTCGTCTATAATGAAAAAAATTATTACAATAACATGATGTATTTTAAGGTAAATATGTAATCCCAAGCCATGTTGACTTTAAAAGGTTTCCGGAAAAGAAATATGTATAACAAAAAAAACATGTCGCTAAAAATAGATTAGAATTAGTAAATATTATAAGAAAATCTGTCCCGAACTTTGACCACCTCTCCATGCATAGAGCGAAAATCATCATTATTGTGCACAAAATTGGAGATCTTTGTGGTAGTATTGGAGATTATGATAGTAAATGAAGAGTTTCTTTTTTGAGAAAAGAGGGAAGAGTTCCATTCAATGAGGGAATATGGCATCGGTCAAGGAGGTAGTGTTTTCTTAAAATAGTTCCTTCCCTTCCATAGGATCAAGGCTCCAAAATTTATATAAATACAAATATTTGGTATGAATATTAGATCAACGTAACTTTATCTTTTTCAAGCAATCCTTCTCTAGGTCAATACTGAACTATAAATCATCATAAGAGTTTGCTCTGCAAAAAAATTTTTAAGGACAAACTCCTCCATCCAAAAAAAATCCAAAGTAAAATCAAACAATTCAAAGGGCTCTAAAATTTATCCAAAAATAAATACTTGTTATGAATATTACATAAAGGTAACTTTACCTTTTTCATCCAATCCTTTTATAAGTAAATATTGAACTACAAATCACCATAAAGTTTGCTCTGCAAAGAAAATTTCGAGAAACTCGGATGTCCAAAAAAATCAAGAGTAGCACCAAACAATTCAAAGAAAGAACATGTATATACAAAGTGATATAAGCTGGTTTACAAAAATTGCCTACAGAATATTCTTGTCACAAAGAAGATTAAAACAAAATAGAGACAAATCCACTCTTTAAAAAAATCTAATCTTGTCTCAAAACAGTTGAGAACATACCTGAGATATCCATTACGATTGGTATGCCTTGATCAGTTATAAAGAAACACCCTATACATAGATCCTCCCAAATAAAAACTATTATCTCACAAAGAACATGAAAAAACCCCATGATTATTGCTATAAATAAACCTGAAAACCCCATATAGATAGATCTACTCTTTTTAAAAAACCTAATATCGTTGTAAAGAAGATGAGAACATACCTGAAATATCCATTGTGATGAAAAAAAATTGATCTGTTACAAACAAATCCCCTATAGATATATCTAAAAAAATTCTCATCACAAAGATGGAGGAAAACCCATACAGACAGATCCACCACAAAAAAATATTATCATCGAAAAGGAAATGGGAGGGAATGATGGAATCTTGAAAGTGGATATCTGACTGTGTCTTACTCCTTCGATGCTTATGCCGTGCGAGTTTCCGTCGACAACTCCTCTTCCCCACAACGAATTCAGAAAGCGTATGGAATTTGCCAATCTGGGGGCTCGACTGATGAAGAGACATTGCGGGGAACGATCGCTAAGCTTGATGTGAATAAGGCGAGACAACTTCGCAAGGCGATGGCCTCTAGTGAAGGAGTTCAACAGGGTGATCGACAGCCGATAGATGAAGTTGTTTGGTAAATATGGAATTGTTTGGCCACATGTGGAGAAAAGAATAACAAGGGGATGGCAACTGGGGGAGGGATAAGAAGATAGTAGTATTTCATTACAACAACTTCAAATAACTCAACGTCACAACATTATGGTGAGAATAAGGCAAAACCACCATAATGCGCAGTAAAACATTAAAATCGAATCGTATTTTTAATCCAATAAGCATTCATAATGAAAATTTATATCTGATTAAATTCTAAGGAGCCGTTCGGTAGGAGAATAAGCAGGAATAAGGATGGAGAATAAGGGGAATAAGGGTTTATTCTCCGTTCGGCTGGAGGATAGGAATAAGGAGAATAATGTGAAATAAAGGTAGGTAAGGTGGGATAAAGATATGAATAAGAGTGATAAGATGAAATAATACAGAATAGTCGTACTACTGGGAACCGTGTCGGGAGGAGAATTTGCCCCTTATTCCTGGGCTTATTCTCCTACCAAACATGGCCTAGAAGGAGAACATTACTAACAAATAAAGCCGACGTCATAACAAAACAAAATCACAACATAATCCTTTTCCAAAATCATTCATAACTCAACCAAATATAACAGTAGAAACTTCGGATTTCAATGTAAAATCGATCATTAATGTTGAGTTGTAAATGGGTAAACGGGTCTTTGGATGAGGGACCATTTACCCCGTCGTCCTATAAATGTACTCATCCCCCCTCCTTTACGATTAACTTAGTGAGAAAAGAATCCTAATCTCTTTGAGAAGGAGATTAGGGTTCATGTGTGCCCCCGTGGTTTTTCCCTCATCGTAGGGTTTTCCACGTAAATCCTGGTGTTATGCTTTGTGTTTCTCAATGTTCGGGATTCAACATGGTATCAAAGCCACCTTGAGATTCGTGTTTCTCGATCTGTGTGGAAAACCCTAGCCTCGTTCTCCGTGCAACCTTCCTGCCGCCCCTGTCGGAGCGCGAAGCCCTCCTGGTGCGCGACATCCTCCTGGTGCGCGTCATCATCCGGGTGCGCGAGCCCCCCCCGTCGCGCGGAGCCCTCCTGGTGCGAAGAACCCCTGGTGGCCCTGTGGATGCAAGCCCCTGTGGACGAAGCCCCTGTGCGCACCCCCCATGTGGACGCAAGCCCCCCGTCGCGCGGAGCCCTCCTGGCGCGGAGCCCCCTGTGGACGAAGCCTCCTGTGCACACTCCTGGCGCGGAGCCCCCCGTCGCACCCCTCCTGTGGAAGCAAGCCCCTGTGCGAAGAACCCCTGGTAGCCCTTGTGCGATCTGTGGACGAAGCCTTTGTGGACGCAACTCCCCTTGCGCGATCTGTGGACACACCTGTGGCCCTTGTGCGATCTGTGCACCCTTGTGACTCCTTGTGCGCCCTTGTGCGAACGTCTGGTGAACCTGCTGCTCCTTCCCTGTGCGACTCCTGTGCGGCCTTCCCTGTGTGAACGTCTGGTGATCTGGTGACGAAGCCTTCCCTATGCGGCTCCTGTGCGGCCCCTGTGCGAGCCGCTCCTGTGCGATCTGCGCGTGTCTCTGCGTGGACCTTGTTGTGTCTGTACGTGCTGAAGTTCCCTGTCCTGCCATCCTTCGGCTGTGGTGGTTCTTTGTGAGTTCTTCTCCCTTCTTGCTTGTGCGGTACGTGCCGTAGACTTCATGGATTCAGAAAATACTGCGGATGTGGTAACTATTAAAATGGATAATATTCCGGCTCATGTTACAACTATGAAGCTAACAAAAAATAATTATCTGATGTGGTCCGCTGCAATGGAGGTTGCCTTAGCTTCCCGTGGTAGGGGAGGATATATATATGGTCGAAAAAAAATTCTGGCGGGTACTGATAAATCATATGAACATTGGTATATTGAGGATAGCCAATGTCGCAATTGGATCATCAATGCTGTATCCTCTGACATCCAACCGCTCATTCTTCGAAAGAAGTCGGCCAGAGACCAATGGCTCACCCTTGAGAGCATGTATCGCAGAAGAAGCAAGACATTCGTATGTACCAATTAAGCAGGGATGTGTATACTATGAGACAAGGGGAGATGAATGTAGATGGCTACTATGCTTCGTTAAAGACCAAGTGGGAAGAAATTGATTACTACTGTGATGATACCTGGACCAGCCCGACTGATCAAAAGAAATATTGGGATGAGACTTGGAAGTAGAGAATTTTTATCTTTCTTGGAGGACTAAATGCTGAGTTTGAGGCAACCAGAAGTCAACTCATGACAGGTGGGATTGGATCTGATATTGAAGAAATCTATCATGCTATTGAGTCTGAGGAATAACGGCGTACTGTTATGAAAGATGAGCAGGCATCTCAGTTTGAAAGATCAGCCTTATTAACGAAAGGGAGTAAGAGTGGGTATTGGAAGGATAAGAAATGTGGACACTGCAAGAAGACTGGGCATGGAATCGACTACTGTTGGGAGCTCCATCCTGAAAAGAAATTAAACAAAGGAAAAAAACCATTGGCAATGATTGCTGAAGGAAAGAGATTGACAGTTGACCAGATCAAGGACTTACATACATACGTTCAGAAGATATCAGTGTCTGATAACACTAAGGGCGATGCCGAGGTCATCAATGCTGCCATGGCTACTGCAACATACAAAGGTACAAATATTTTTCATGATGAATGGATTATTGATAGTGGAGCCTCTGACCATATGACAGGAAATTCTAAGATGTTTTACGAATATAAACTCGCTTCGGGAAGGGATCGAGTTAATTTAGCTGATGGATCTTCTGTATCTGCAGCTGGCAAAGGAAGTATATCAATCATCGATAAATTTATCCTGAAGAATGCTCTCCATGTTCCTGATTTTCCAATCAGTTTATTATCTGTTTATCGCATTGCTAAGGACCTTCACTGCCGGTTAATTTTTGATGAAAATGCTTGTGTTCTGCAGGACTTGGGGACGGGGAAGAAGATTGGGATTGGTTTGGTAGTTGATGGCATGTACCGTCTTCCTGCTAGGATCGTATCAGCTTGGGTCGCTGCTGCTACTGGTAACAGACATGAAGATGTTGGTGAACTGAAGAAATGGCATGATCGTCTGGGACATCCTGGTTACTCCACCCTTTCTGTTTTATTTCCTAGTCTTTGCAATAAAGTGGACCATAAATTTTTATCTTGTGAAGTGTGTCAGTTATCTAAACACACTAGAAGTATCTATCCTATTTCTAATAGTAGAAGTACTACTCCTTTTCAACTGATTCATTCGGATGTTTGGGGTCCTTCGAGTGTGACCAGCTTAGGAGGGCACAGATATTTTCTTACTTTCATCGATGACTTTTCCCGCTATACCTATGTGTACTTAATGAAGAATCAAAGTGAAGTTCCTCAAATTGTTAGAGACTTTATTCTTATGGTTGAGAACCAACATGATACCAAGGTCAAAGTCTTACGATCAGATAATGCTAAGGAATATTTGGAAATGTCTCTTCAGACTTTTCTTCGAGAAAAAGGGATTGTGCATGGAACTTCTTGCAGCTATACTCCTCAGCAAAATGGTGTTGCTGAATGAAAGAACAGATCTCTGTTAGAAGTCACTCGTGCTCTTTTACTTCAACATAATGTCCCCAAGAGTTTTTGGGGGGATGCTGTGCTTACTGCCACTTACCTTCTTAACCGTCGTCCCTCTACTGCTATTAAAAGATTGGTCCCTTTTTCTGTTTTGCATCCCGAGAAATCACCCTTTGCTCTTGCTCCTCGTGTGTTTGGTTGTGTGTGTTTTGTTCACATTTCTGGTCCTGGTAGACGGAAGTTGGATCCTCAAGCCCTCAAGTGCATTTTTCTTGGATATTCCTCTAGACAAAAAGGGTATAAATGTTATGATCCGATATCCAGAAAGTTATTTGTGAGTAAAGATGTCACTTTTCATGAATGTGACTCTTATTATGGGAAGTCTCCTTCTCAGGGGGAGTCCATGGATAGTATTACAAACACTTATTCTTTGGATGATTTCTTAATCCATATACCGTTAATAGCAATAGTGATAGTACCAAGGTTACGAACGACCCGAATGGACGAGAAGAGATATTGGATGCTATGAGAGATTGTATGAATAATCAACTACCAAATCAACATCCCAATCACTCCCCGGATGATCCAAGTTCACAAGACTCTGTAAGTAGTTCCTCTTCTCCTGATATTCAAATTGATGACCCTAATATTGTGGATGATGATGTGGACAAGGACAATGGAAGCATGAACGATAACCGTCCTATTGCTATGCGCAAGGCACCCAGGACAATCAAGCCCTCTACTCGGTATCCCGTGGAAGATTTCGTGTCCTACTCGAAGGTGAGTTTGAGGTATAAAAGCTTTCTTACTCTTCTTGATTCCTATGATCTTCCCAGGAATGTTGCTGACACAAAAGGTGATCCAAGATGGGTTTGTGCTATGAACGATGAAATGGCGGCTCTAAAAAGGAACAACACTTGGGATGTTGTGGACATTCCCAAAGGTGCTCATCTGGTTGGTTCTAAATGGGTCTACACAATTAAGTATAACTCTGCTGGAAAAGTGGACAGATTCAAAGCACGGCTTGTTGCAAGAGGGTATAGCCAGAAGTACGGGATTGACTATCTTGAGACGTTTGCTCCTGTGGCCAAAATGAATACGATCCGTGTTATTATCTTCCTGGCGGTACAGTTCTCCTGGAAGATATATCAGCTAGATGTCAAGAATGCGTTCTTAAATGGAAATTTAAAGGAAGAGGTCTACATGAAGATGCCTCCTGGATACGGGGAACCAAGCAAGTGTTGTAGATTGAAGAAAGCGTTGTACGGTCTCAAGCAGTCACCTAGAGCTTGGTTCGAGAGACTGAGGATTGTGATGATCACTAATGGCTATCAACAGGCTAATGGAGATCATATCCTCTTCATTAAAAAGAGGGGCGAACAAATTTCTATCCTATTGGTGTATGTGGATGATATGATTCTGACCGGTAACAATGATGAAGAAATATCCCTCCTAAAACATGTTCTCGCTACAGAATTCGAACTTAAGGACTTGGGAAGGTTACAGTACTTCCTGGGTATTGAGATGGCAACTTCCCCTAGTGGCTTGTGTTTGAATCAACAGAACTATGCACTCAATTTACTCAAGGACTCTGGTCTGCTTGGATGCAAGCCAGTCACTACTCCTATAGACGCTAACCATAAGCTCAGCAAAGCAGATGGTGAACCTCTCAATGAAGCTTCAACAGGACGGTATCAGAAACTTGTTGGGAAATTAATTTACCTCACTCTCACGAGACCTGACATTACCTATGCCGTCAATGTGGTGAGCCAATTCATGCATGCACCCACAACTGTTCATATGAAGGAGGTCAACAGAATTTTATGCTATGTGAAAAATTCCCCAGGAAAAGGACTTGTGTTTAAAAAACAAGATAGTGTGCACATTGAAGGTTACACTGATGCAGATTGAGCTGGATCCGTTGATGATAGGCGGTCAACATCAGGATATGCTATTTATCTGTGTGGTAACCTGGTCATATGGAGAAGCAAGAAACAGAATGTTATCTTCATGTCTAGTGCTGAAGCCGAATATAGAGCTCTGGCTAATGGTGTCACTGAGATCGTATGGTTGAAACTTCTCCTAGCCGAGTTGGGTGTTGTACCTACTATGCCATTGAAGATGTTCTGTGACAATAAAGCGGCTATAAACATAGCAAATAATCCTATTATGCATGACAGAACGAAGCATGTGGAAATAGACAAACATTTTATCCGTGAGAAGATTGAAGATGGCCAGTTGTGTCTTCCCTAACTGAAGTCTGGTGATCAAATTGCGGATCTCTTCACAAAGGGGCTGCCTACGGCGATATTTGAGTTGAATGTAGGCAAGTTGGGCATGGTCGATATTTATGCCCAACTTGAGGGGGAGTGTTGAGTTGTAAATGGGTAAACGGGTGTAACATCCATATTCTAACAAACCCGAACTCGTCCGATTTTGGGTCTAATGAACCCAATAACGTTGTCGGTCAATACTAAACAACCTAAAACGACAGATTGATCATGAATCAAAAGTCGTTTGGGCGAAATCGACCAAAAATCGGTCACTTCGTATTGCGCACCGCGAAAAAGCCGCGACGCAAAATCGGAAACCGCAAAACAAACCGAGACCGTAATTAGATCCGATTCGACGATACAAGACCAACGGAATCGACCGTTCGTCAATCGGAGGTCGTTTGATATTTTTAGATCATAAAATTTAATCCTAAACAAAATCCATATCCGAAAATTTCGGGTATTCAAAACCCTACCGAAAGTATATCAATATTATACTCATATTGATCGTCGTTCAGAGACGATCAAGTCAAGATTTTTAACGTCAAAACCCGACACCCGAGGCGCGCGTACGATTGAATTTAAGTATAACATATAAGGAAAAAATATAGATATATATAAATAATAAAACCAGTAACAGTCGGCTACTGATTGTTTTAAAATATATATATATATATATATATATATATATATATATATATATATGAAATTTGTTTTTTTTAAAAACAGCCACCTAATCACTAAATTCTCCACTTGGATTTCTTTTACCCTCCACTTGGCATTACTCTAAGCCACATGCCTTCATTTCCTCTCCTATATATACACCTAAATTCCAGCCGTAGCCCCTCTTCATCTCTTTTTATTTCCTCCTTCGTCTCTTTCTAGTTCTTCTTTTCTACTTTCCCCATTTTAAGCTGCAGCCTGCAGCTTAGGATCGACAGAACAAACCCTGAGGAAGCACCTACTGCTGTGGTCAATTTCAGATTTATGTGGAAGCCCCATCCTGCTGCTATTCCAAGCAGTAGAGCCACTCTCCAGCAAACCAAAGGCCTCTTACAGCTGCTGGAATCTCAATCTCAGCCAGAGTTCACAGGGCTGGAGCTCCTTTCCAACCAGTGGTTGCATGCGATTTTGATTCCCAATTAAAGATAATTATAGGTACAATCCCTAGCCACTCTCTTTTGCTGCCATACATGTTGATTACCTATTATAATGCCTTTTTCTTTGGTGATATGTGGTAAAAAAAACTTAGTTGGGAATTCCCTTAATCTTTTTTTTTGAAATTAGATATGTATTGCTTCATTTAGAGTAAATGGGTGTTCTGGAATTTGAATCCAGAGACCAACTTTTAAATATCTTCCTTTCCAAAACATTACAGGAAATGGGATGGAGGAAATCGAACATTAATCACAAACCCACTTATCCATTGGTAGAGTCTCATTCTCAAATATTTTGAATCAACTAAGAATCAACTAATTGGAAATGATAATGGCTCTATATTACCTTTTATATTGTCTAAATCCCATGATAAATTATTAACTTCAGATTCAAAGAAACCCTAAAAAAATAGGTATAATTTAGGGAAAATTTGCATAAAATAATCCAAAGATTCTTTTGTTGATGTTATGAAATATGTTAACCTAATATGTACTTATTATGAGGTTATAGTTTTAGTTTTGAAAAGATGTAAACTATAGAAAGTTTTATACCACTGATCTGAAGGTTTAGACCAAGAAGAGCTCCAAATTAAGGAGTTTTGGAAAATTGTGATTTAGAACTTAATTGAGATTAAAGGAACATTTTATTTTTATTGGACCCTTTAGTTGTATCTGTTATATATATAATGGTGAAACATATGGATTTATATATCATCTGTATACTCTGAAAAAAAAAAGAAAATCAAATTATCATTTTGGGAAATTCTCTTCCTATGGAGTGGGATAAGAAAAGTAAAAATTTTCTAAGAGGCAGTAAAACTGCTATCCTAAATCATGTAAATTGAACGTGAATGTGACCACATTCTAAACATTTATGATTGTTATTCTAATCACCTTCATGTTCAAATACTAATAAGACTCCGATACATTCTATCATCACTGCGTACATCATCATTTCAAAAGAATTGTAACCCACCAATGAAAAGGGTACCACAGTCTTCTGTTACAACAGGAACTATTTCTCCCAGGAACAGATAAGTTATTATTTTCCAGAAATATAAGAGGAGTAGTAGCAACAACACATATATATATAAGGTTGGAAATAGGTGGGTCTTTGGTTCTTGTATTTATTCTTCTGGAAGGCCTCTGAATAACCACAGTGGCAGTGAAACTAATAACAAATTATATGAAATATACATTCTCACTTATCAATATAAATATATGTTACCTAACTAACATATAATAAATAACAATGCAATGCATGGCAATATAATCGATACCCAACTTCATATCTGGACTTAGTCACTAAATTATTAGTAGAAATTTAGATTCTTGAAAACAATTAACCTGCACACCTAGCGCTACTGTAAGATTACTTAACTAGATACTAAGAATAAAAAATAATAGCATACTATGGTTATTATATATATATATAAGGTTATGAGGTGTTGGGGATTGGGAAATTACACATACACAACATCTTGAGAATCAAACAGGTCGAGAAATCATATAAGTGATTGGTGAATGAGGGATGACTGTCAATTAATTCTATGCCGATCATGGAGATCCTTACCACTGATCGTGCGAGGGCGCGGTGACTCTCAACTGGGCGGAGGAAAGGAAGCCCAGTTAGGGCAGCGGCCGCTAAGTGCGCGGGTCTAGGATCCCAGTCTCTTTTCGGTTTTTACGCGAGCTCGCAGTGTTTTTACGCCTCGTTGGGATCCAGACTTTAGACCAGTTCCGCTGACCCTGTTTTAGGATACCCAGGCGGGGGATCCTTTTTTTCAGTTTTTCGTACGCGCTCGTTCGCCTGTACTAGTCAGGCAGGTTTCTAGAGCGACTTTTCTAGGGAGTCTCTCTCACCCGTATCAGTGGCGTAATTGGGAATAAACCTATCCCTCTATTGGGCCGTGCTTCCAATTAGAGGGCGAGACGGAAGAGCCATTTGCAGGCTTCTTCATCGCTTGAGTTTCTTCGCCAAACAGACTTGGCGATTCTATATCTAGATCATCCATATCTACATCTACAACATCTGGAGCTATATCTGAAACATTGAAGTTAAGAATTGGAGAAGTTATGATCAAAAGACCATTCTCTCTACCCAAGAATTTAAATAAATTAATAGATCTTTACAATCTCAACTTTTCCATTTTTCACTCACCAACATGATCTCTGAAGAAATTGATATATGCATTCACACTCATACGCTTATGATTACGCAACTGCTATATAAATATGTTACATATGGGAAATGCCGGGTTCTGGGGAAATCATTAGAAACGCATTACAAACCAACCCTTTTTACTTACGCAAGTAGATGTAGATTTTACTGGTACCACCTTTCTACTTGCCGGCTTTTGTACATATTAAATGTCTAGTTAAATTTTTATAAGTTTTTGGGAGGTACCAGCAATGGCTGACGCCTCTTCTTTCCTATTGTGTGTGGCAGGCAAACAACCTGCAGTTCAGTAGCCGCTCAGTATATACATGCTTCCTGGAGACAGAGCTTATACTAGACGGTATGAATTACTTGTCTCAGTTTTTGTTCAGATGATGATGTAAATGTTATCTCTTTTGTATCACTTTGGGATATATGTTGTAATGGAAGATCCTTGTACATGTTGTAACTTGATATGAATATTAATGAAAAGAAAATTTTGGTGCCATTGTCTCTTTTACTTTGTGGTTATGTTGTGGATGTGAATGTCATGTGGATAATTAGCCGCGCGAAAAATTTTCCCTGCTTTTCTACAACTTCTGCGATCAATGTGAATGAATTATTGCGAATTTTGTCGTAAACGGGTACCCGGATCCTGAGGGGTTGACAGTTTGGTATCAGAGCAGTGGTACCCCGATACCCACATTCGCAGTATTTCAATTCCAATCGCATTAAGTTCTCGAATAGCGATAGTCTTCTGACTTATCGTGAGTTCGATAAGGGAAATATGACATTCATATCCAATAATCACAAATGTCACCAATTTCATTAATTTTCATATTATATCCCAAGAAGAGAAAAGCATTTACGATAAATATCTGTCTATGACATTTTTATGACTAATTATGGTTCTCATGCAGAGCCATGGCATCTCGACCAGGTTAGGATACTTCTGATCAGTTGGCACGCATACTGAGCGCACTTACTGATCTTCAGCAGCAGCAGGCTGCTATGAGAGGCCAGCAGGAGCAGATATTGGCCCAGCAGACCGAGATTGCTGACAGGCAGACGGATATTGAAATGCGGTTTGAGGATCTATCAGATTTCACGTACCGTCCATCACAGGATGGGATACGACAAGATCCGCACCAGTCTGTTGAGGTGGAGCAGCCTCATCCTGATGATGCACTAGAGGACATACCAGAGCATGGAGCTCAGGAGGATGCAGACTTGGACAGGGAGCAGGACCCTGTTGACTTTGCTGGCGAGGATGCACACGAGTATTCAGCCATTCACAGGCACCGGTCGGTCTTCACTTCTTATCAGCGGGCCAACATACCCCTGTTCGAGGGCACAGGTTCACCAGATGATGCTGAGCAGTGGCTGAAGAGAGTGATGAAGGTGCTTAGGGCAATTCATGCGTCACAAGACACGTGGCTATATTTCATAGAGTATTCACTGACAGACTTCGCCGAGCGATGGTGGGAGGCCGTAGTGTCCGAGTTAGGCCGAGAGCCTACTTGGAACGATTTCAAGACTAGGTTCAGAGCCCACTTCTTTTCTGCGAAGTGGAAGGAGTCCCAGCGCCGACTGTTTGCCGAGCTTCGTCAGGGACAGATGACCGCCAAAGATTATTTCATCCGATACACAGAGCTGTCACGACATACACGAGCAGCTGGCGCATTTCCAGAGGAGAATCTGGAGAAGTTCATTGGTGGCATGCGAGAGGAGGTGCAGGAGAAGCTGGCAGGATTACACATCACTTCCATCTCCGAGGCTACCGATGCGGCGGAGAAGTTCGAGGACATCTGGGGGAGACGTTTCGGGAGCTCGTCTGGAGCACCGCCCAGACCGCGGCGATCTTTTGAACCGATACATCGACCGTTTCAGCAGCAGAGGGCAGACAGACGATTCTGACCCACAGGTTCGTCCTTCACAGGCAGTGTACGCTCTTCTCCATCGACTACTCTAGGAGGAGCACTTGTCGGACGTGGCACAGAGTCCGCTCGACCATCTGGGTCGCATGGAGCAGATAGACCACCAACCGGACCAGCTCGGAGCACAGGCACAACTACCCCACCTACCAGGCCAATCAGATGCTATCGATGTCACGAGTGGGGACATTACCGAGCACAGTGCCCACAGGCTTCTGGCGAGCCTCAGCCACAGCCTTCACAGTCACAGCTTCAGACACAGCGTTCAGGGAGTTTCCGTGGTAGGAACTCCAATTTTAGGCGACATCAGCAGAGACAGACGCAGAGTGTGGCGGGATATAGTGCTGCATCAGCCAGGCAGGGACAGTTACATGCCGTTACTGAGGAGCAGGCACGTTCAGCAGCTACTGTGGTGAAAGGTATGGTCTCAGTCTTGGGCCGACCTTTCCATGTTTTATTCGATTCCGGCGCGACACACTCTTTCCTTGCTTCGAGATTGCTTGTTTCTTTAGATAGAGTTGCAGAGACGCTATCATCTCCATATCACATCCGAGGGCCAGGTGGCCAGTTATTTGTCATATCTCTGATAGTCAGGCACTTGCCCGTACTGATTGGCGGTCATGAGATGATCGCAGATTGTCTACTTCTGCAGCTTGATGAGTTCGACTTGATATTGGGCATGGATTGGTTATCCACTCATCATGCACTTGTTGATTGCTTTAGGAAGACCGTTGTCTTCAGGATTCCTGATCTACCCGAGTTCACTTTTGAGGGTACTTTGCATGACTCCACCATGGAGTATATTTCAATGTTGCGGGCCCAACAACTTGTTGATCAGGGTTGTGATTCATACCTTGCATTTGTGCGGGAGGTATCTGATCAGGAGCCGATGATACAGGACATCCGAGTAGTATCAGAATATCCAGATGTCTTTCCTGATGAGCTACCAGGGCTACCTCCTGAGAGAGAGATCGAGTTCGAGATCACATTGCTGCCAGATACACAACCGATCTCTATGGCACCATATCGCATGGCACCAGCCGAGTTGAGGGAGCTAAAGGTGCAGTTGCAGGAGTTGCTAGATTTGCGATTCGTGAGACCGAGCACTTCACCTTGGGGTGCTCCGGTTCTATTTGTCAAGAAGAAGGATGGATCCATGAGGTTATGTATTGACTACAGACAGCTGAACAAGAGAACGGTGAAGAACCGTTATCCTTTGCCGCACATTGATGATTTATTCGATCAACTTCAGGGATCTTCGGTTTTCTCAAAGATCGATCTTCGCTCAGGCTACCATCAGCTGAGGATTCGCGAGTCGGACATTCCAAAGACAGCCTTCAGGACTCGCTATGGACACTACGAGTTTGTGGTGATGCCGTTTGGGCTCACCAATGCACCTGCGGCTTTCATGGATATGATGAACCGTATCTTCCGTCCATATTTGGACAAGTTTGTAGTGGTGTTCATCGATGATGTGCTCATCTATTCACGGAATGAATGGGATCATGCGAATGATCTACGGATTGTCTTAGATACATTACGGGAGCACAAGCTATATGCCAAGTTAAGCAAGTGTGAGTTCTGGTTATCCCAGGTCTCATTTTTGGGGCACATCATTTCTGGAGCAGGCATTGCAGTTGATCCTGCGAAGATAGATGCAGTTATGTCTTGGGAGCAACCCAAGACAGCCACTCAGATTAAGAGCTTCCTTGGATTAGCGGGCTATTACAGACGCTTTGTCAGCGGATTTTCACGCATTGTTCGCCCTCTGACACGACTAACGCAGAAGGGAGTTCCATTCATTTGAGACGATTCATGTGAGCAGGCCTTCCAGACACTGAAGGAGAGGTTGACTACAACACCTATTCTTGCTCTTCCTTCAGGCACTCAGGACTATGCAGTTTACACAGATGCATCTAGAGAAGGTCTAGGAGCAGTGTTGATGCAGAGAGGACAGGTGATTGCTTACGCATCACGGCAGTTGAGACCGCACGAGCGGAATTACCCCACACATGACTTGGAGTTGGCGGCAGTTATCTTCGCCTTGAAGATATGGCGCCACTACCTATATGGGGTAAATTTCGAGATCTTTACAGACCACAAGAGTCTGAAGTACATCTTTGTCAGAAGGAGCTGAACATGAGGCAGCGCAGATGGCTCGAGCTGTTGAAAGATTATGATTGCACGATCTCTTACCATCCAGGTAAGGGAAACGTGGTGGCTGATGCACTTAGCAGGAGAGCGCATGCTGATGGTACGACGAACTGACTATACACGTGGGATACGCTTGCTGCTTTGACCGATTGGCATCCTCAGGAGAGCGCATCCATTTCTACCGCCGTGCCTCCACGATACAGCAGTCTTTGGGATCGTATTATTGAGGGCCAGAAAACCGATCCTTAGATTCATGATAGATACATGCGCGCGTCAAGGACGAATTTGACGACTTTGTTGTGATGGAGTCTATTTTATGGAAGGCAGGACGGGTCGTTGTACCTAATGATGAGCAGCTTCGTAGAGACATTCTCGATGAGGCACACAGTTCACGGTTATCTATCCATCCAGGCAGTACGAAGATGTACCGTGATCTACGTCGACATTTCTGGTGGGATGGAATGAAGCGCAATGTGGCACTACATGTTAGCAGATGAATGACCTGTCAGATGGTCAAGGCTGAGCACAGGAGACCACCACGATTACTGCAGTCTCTCCCCATTCCCGAGTGGAAGTGGGAGAGCATTTCTATGGATTTTGTAACAGGTCTGCCGAAGACACTGGGTGGCCATGATTCCATTTGGGTCGTTGTTGATAGGTTGACCAAGTCAGCCCATTTCATACCTGTCAACACGACTTACACTCCATCCAAGTTGGCCAAGCTCTATGTGCAGAACATCATCAGACTGCATGGTATACCACGAGAAGTGGTGTCTGACAGGGATTCGAGATTTACATCTCATTATTGGCATCAGTTCATGACAACACTACAGACAGAGCTAAAGATGAGTTCTGCATATCATCCGCAGACAGACGGGCAGAGTGAGCGCACCATTCAGACGCTTGAGGATCTACTTTGCACATGCACTTTGGAATGGAAAGGGTCCTGGAAGGACCATTTGCCTTTGGTAGAATTCACGTACAACAACAGCTATCACTCCAGTATTGGCATGGCACCATTCGAAGCCCTATACGGGCGGAGATGCCTCACACCTCTCAGTTGGCGTGAGGTAGGTGATCATGCTTTATATTCCGTAGATCTCTTGGAGGAGACTGCGAGAGCTGTTGATCTTGTGCGATGGAGGCTTCTGACGGCACAGAGCCGCCAGAAAAGTTATGCAGACCGTCGGAGGAGAGACTTAGAGTTTCAGGTAATCTAATTATTTTCTCCTCATCCACTCAATTATGATATATATGTGTTCAACTTAATCTCATACTAATTATGTTCCTATAAATTATAGGTTGGAGATTGGGTATTTCTCCGTGTATCTCCCATGAAGGGAGTGCAGAGATTCGGTGTTCGTGGCAAGTTGGCGCCGCGATATGTGGGACCTTTTGAGATTCTGACTAGAGTGGGGAAAGTGGCATACCGAGTAGCCCTTCCTCCACACCTTTCGGCTATTCATGATGTTTTCCACATATCCAATCTGAGGAAGTATGTCCACGACCCTCGACACATTATCAGTTACGAGAATCTCGATGTAGAGCCGGATCTAACTTATGAGGAGAAGCCAGTTCAGATACTTGACCGTGCTGTGAAGAAGCTTCGCAGCAAGGAGATTTCATTGGTCAAGGTTTTGTGGCACCGACACGGCGTCAAAGAAACAACATGTGAGACTGAAGCTGACATGCGTGCACGATACCCGCAGCTTTTCTGATGTAAGCAACAAAACAAGCTTTTGTAATTAGATACATGATAAATATATGGCTTGTTTTCTCTTTGGGGTTTTTATGGGTTCAAAACCCTTTGAGATTTTTATGGACATATGAAATTTAAACAAGTCACCGAATAGCCTTAACTCGAATCTCGAGGACGAGATTCCCTTTGAGGTTTTTATAATTGTAACATCCATATTCTAACAAACCCGAACTCGTCCGATTTTGGGTCTAATGAACCCAATAACGTTGTCGGTCAATACTAAACAACCTAAAATGACAGATTGATCATGAATCAAAAGTCGTTCGGGCGAAATCGACCAAAAATCGGTCACTTCGTATTGCATGCCGCGAAAAAGCCGCGACGTAAAATCGGAAACCGCAAAACGAACCGAGACCGTCATTAGATCTGATTCGACGATACAAGACCAACGGAATTGACCGTTCGTCAATCGGAGGTCGTTTGATATTTTTAGATCATAAAATTTAATCCTAAACAAAATCCATATCCGAAAATTTCGGGTATTCAAAACCCTACCGAAAGTATATCAATATTATACTCATATTGATCGTCGTTCAGAGACGATCAAGTCAAGATTTTTAACGTCAAAACCCGACACCCGAAGCGCGCGTACGGTTGAATTTAAGTATAACATATAAAGAACAAATATAGATATATATAAATAATACAACCAGTAACAGTCGGCTACTGATTGTTTTAAATATATATATATATATATATATATATATATGAAATTTGTTTTTTTAAAAACAGCCACCTAATCACTAAATTCTCCACTTGGATTTCTTTTACCCTCCACTTGGCATTACTCTAAGCCATGCCTTCATTTCCTCTCCTATATATACACCTAAATTCCAGCCGTAGCCCCTCTTCATCTCTTTTTATTTCCCCCTTCGTCTCTTTCTAGTTCTTCTTTTCTACTTTCCCCATTTTAAGCTGCAGCCTGCAGCTTAGGATCGACAGAACAAACCCTGAGGAAGCACCTACTGCTGTGGCCAATTTCAGATTTATGTGGAAGCCCCATCCTGCTGCTATTCCAAGCAGTAGAGCCACTCTCCAGCAAACCAAAGGCCTCTTACAGCTGCTGGAATCTCAATCTCAGCCAGAGTTCACAGGCCTGGAGCTCCTTTCCAACCAGTGGTTGCATGCGATTTTGATTCTCAATTAAAGATAATTATATGCACAATCCCTAGCCACTCTCTTTTGCTGCCATACATGTTGGTTACCTATTATAATGCCTTTTTCTTTGGTGATATGTGGTAAAAAAAAACTTAGTTGGGAATTCCCTTAATCTTTTTTTTTTGAAATTAGATCTGTATTGCTTCATTTAGAGTAAATGGGTGTTCTGGAATTTGAATCCAGAGACCAACTTTTAAATATCTTCCTTTCCAAAACATTACAGGAAACGGGATGGAGGAAATCGAACATTAATCACAAACCCACTTATCCATTGGTAGAGTCTCATTCTCAAATATTTTGAATCAACTAAGAATCAACTAATTGGAAATGATAATGGCTCTATATTACCTTTTATATTGTCTAAATCCCATGATAAATTATTAACTTCAGATTCAAAGAAACCCTAAAAAAAGGTATAATTTAGGGAAAATTTGCATAAAATAATCCAAAGATTCTTTTGTTGATGTTATGGAATATGTTAACCTAATATGTACTTATTATGAGGTTATAGTTTTAGTTTTGAAAAGATGTAAACTATAGAAAGTTTTATACCACTGATCTGAAGGTTTAGACCAAGAAGAGCTCCAAATTAAGGAGTTCTGGAAAATTGTGATTTAGAACTTAATTGAGATTAAAGGAAAATTTTATTTTTATTGGACCCTTTAGTTGTATCTGTTATATATATAATAGTGAAACATATGGATTTATATATCACCTGTATACTCTGAAAAAAAAAGAAAATCAAATTATCATTTTGGGAAATTCTCTACCTATGGAGTGGGATAAGAAAAGTAAAAATTTTCTAAGAGGCAGTAAAACTGCTATCCTAAATCATGTAAATTGAACGTGAATGTGACCACATTCTAAACATTTATGATTGTTATTCTAATCACCTTCATGTTCAAATACTAATAAGACTCCGATACATTCTATCATCACTGCGTACATCATCATTTCAAAAGAATTGTAACCCACCAATGAAAAGGGTACCACAGTCTTCTGTTACAACAGGAACTATTTCTCCCAGGAACAGATAAGTTATTATTTTCCAGAAATATAAGAGGAGTAGTAGCAACAGCACATATATAAGGTTGAAATAGGTGGGTCTTTGGTTCTTGTATTTATTCTTCTGGAAGGCCTCTGAATAACCACAATGGCAGTGAAACTAATCACAAATTATATGAAATATACATTCTCACTTATCAATATAAATATATGTTACCTAACTAACATATAATAAATAACAATGCAATGCATGGCAATATAATCGATACCCAACTTCATATCTGGACTTAGTCACTAAATTATTAGTAGAAATTTAGATTCTTGGAAACAATTAACCTGCACACCTAGCGCTACTGTAAGATTACTTAACTAGATACTAAGAATAAAAGATAATAGCATACTATGGTTATTAAATATATATATATATATATATAAGGTTATGAGGTGTTGGGGATTGGGAAATTACACATACACAACATCTTGAGAATCAAACAGGTCGAGAAATCATATAAGTGATTGGTGAATGAGGGATGACTGACAATTAATTCTATGCCGATCATGGAGATCCTTACCACTGATCGTGCGAGGGCGCGGTGACTCTCAACTGGGCGGAGGAAAGGAAGCTCAGTTAGGGCAGCGGCCGCCAAGTGCGCGGGTCTAGGATCCCAGTCTCTTTTCGGTTTTTACGCGAGCTCACAGTGTTTTTACGCCTCGTTGGGATCCAAACTTTAGACCAGTTCCGCTGACCCTGTTTTAGGATACCCAGGCGGGGGATCCTTTTTTTCAGTTTTTCGTACGAGCTCGTTCGCCTGTACTAGTCAGGCAGGTTTCTAGAGCGACTTTTCTAAGGAGTCTCTCTCACCCGTCTCAGTGGCGTAGTTGGGGAATAGACCTATCCCTCTATTGGACCGCGCTTCCAATTATAGGGCGAGACGGAAGAGCCATTTGCAGGCTTCTTCACCGCTTGAGTTTCTTCGCCAAATAGACTTGGCGATTCTATATCTAGATCATCCATATCTATATCTACAACATCTGGAGCTATATCTGAAACATTGAAGTTAAGAATTGGAGAAGTTATGATCAAAAGACCATTCTCTCTACCCAAGAATTTAAATAAATTAATAGTTCTCTACAATCTCAACTTTTCCATTTTTCACTCACCAACATGATCTCTGAAGAAATTGATATATGCATTCACACTCATACGCTTATGATTACGCAACTGCTATATAAATATGTTACATATGGGAAATGCCGGGTTCTGGGGAAATCATTAGAAACGCATTACAAACCAACCCTTTTTACTTACGCAAGTAGATGTAGATTTTACTGGTACCACCTTTCTACTTATCGGCTTTTGCACATATTAAATGTCTAGTTAAATTTTTATAAGTTTTTGGGAGGTACCAGCAATGCCTGACGCCTCTTCTTTCCTATTGTGTGTGGCAGGCAAACAACCTGCAGTTCAGTAGCCGCTCAGTATATACATGCTTCCTGGAGACAGAGTTTATACTAGACGGTATGAATTACTTGTCTCAGTTTTTTTCAGATGATGATGTAAATGTTATCTCTTTTGTATCACTTTGGGATATATGTTGTAATGGAAGATCCTTGTACATGTTGTAACTTGATATGAATATTAATGAAAAGAAAATTTTGGTGCCATTGTCTCTTTTACTTTGTGATTATGTTGTGGATGTGAATGTCATGTGGATAATTAGCCGCGCGAAAAATTTTTCCTTCTTTTCTACAACTTCTGCGATCAATGTGAATGAATTATTGCGAATTTTGTCGTAAACAGGTACCCGGATCCTGAGGGGTTGACAACGGGTCTTTGGATGAGGGACCGTTTACCCCGCCGCCCTATAAATGTACTCATCTCCCTCATTTACAATTAACTTAGCGAGAAAAGAATCCTAATCTCTTTGAGAAGGAGATTAGGGTTCATGTGTGCCCCCGTAGTTTTTCCCTCATCGTAGGGTTTTCTACGTAAATCCCGGTGTTATGCTTTGTGTTTCTCAATGTTCGGGATTCAACAATTAATTAACCCTCAAATACATGGAATTGCATGGAAGAATTTCAATCACTTTAAAAAAACCCATACTTCATGGAGTTCCAGGGAAAAATCACAGCAATATAATATTATTATCAGTGCAGATTCCGATGCAAGAGTCTCATAAAAAAACATTGTTATAAAGTTGCAGGGAGATCATGGATTTTGATTAAAGAAAATCAAATAAAATAACTCCAAATATATAAGAACGACAGATGGCAGCCAGAAGGAGAAAAAATATTTTATCTTTCATTAAAATTTCCTTGCCTACAGATTACAAACATATATACATCCAATAGATAACAACAAAATATCAACTTATAAAGGAGAAAAACAACAACCATACAGACCGGAACAACATAAGAGACTTTGTTTAAAAACCATTTCAAAAATCCCATAATAATCGATCAGAAGAATAAAAAAGGACAACAAACAAATCAATTCTTTTAAACTATCTAAGAACTAAAAGTTTTGCTGTAAAACATTCCATCCAACCTATAATCCTATCACATAAGCAATAGAGAGAAACTAACAAATAATGATAGAATATCCAAACCACCAAAAGAGATGATTACAGAACCCACAATCACACTTCCCATTTGAGAGGTCCATCATTATCCAAACCATCCTAAAACTATGAATGAAATATATGGCACCGTAAGAAAGAAAGATATCCAAAAAAACATCTCCTGTATACACAAAGCTTACATTAGCAATGTCCAAAAATGTGAAAAATCCACAAAATAAAATTACAACAGGATAAGAAATACATATAAAAAAGCTGAAGATTAGAAACCCATACCAGTATCGATGAGAAAAATTATCGTAGAAACACTAGCGATATAGGCGAGATCCAAAACTGAAATCACAAATCAGGAGATGTCCACCTTTCTCTGAAACGATGGGCAGAGGCAAGAAACAGAAGCACCAATGCAAAGTGGGAGGGCGGCAAAATCGGAAACTTCTTTTAGGGATTGGAGGACAAAGCCAAAGAGATGCATGGGGGCTCATCTGCCAAGCAAAAAGACAAATGGTTAGCAGTTGGAGGGCACCTAAAATTTTCTGTACATGATTTGAAAAGGGATTCGACGTCTAAAAAAACCAAACCACCGCCCAAAATAAGGGGACACGCCGCATAAAATGCAATATCTTAGCAATAGCCGATGGAGATCAAAGAGTACATCCACGTGTCAGAATATGTTGGAAAAGTCCAGCTTTTCTTCGATCATTGTTTATCTGCAAGAAAAAACCTTTTTCCCTTCTACAAACTGCTTCTAATGTCATTACTATTCTCACTAAAGAGGAAGGGGAATAGTAAGAGGAGGAAATTACACCCCTGGTGATAAGGGAGGGGTAGGAGTGATAGTAGTTGTTGCAACCTTTCCTCTCAAAAATTGCGATCGCTCGTGTCTGTGGTAATGTTGTGCCATCCTTCCACTGTCACCCAGGGTGCTAAAGAACGAACAATAGACCCTATACCGTGCACATGCCTCTAATCTTGACGAGGGCGACAACATGGAGGGCGAAGGAGGGGTCCATATAGATGTGCAGGAGTGGGGGAGGGAATGGAGAAGATGGTGAGCCGGGGGAATGCCATCGATATGTTTTTATACAGAGTTTGGAGTAGGCTGTAAGTTAATGGTAACAGATAAGGATAAGATCGAGGGCCATAACTAAGAATTAAATCGTATCTGAGAGTCATCATCACACATATGTCACATCTGAGTGGCATCAAAGATAACAGGTTTGCATGCAACATTATTGCCTGCTTGCTACAGTAACCAAGAGTCCATCCCAAAACAACTCCATTCACTTAATATAATATTTATAAATAATAATAGTAGTAGTACTACAACGGCATACTTCATGCAACAATCCATGCGTGGATGAGAGTTACCTTTATTAGTAAAATATAATATATGTGAGATAATGTCATGATAATTAATGCATGGATGGGAGAGAGAAAGAGGTCTGAAATGGGGAGAGACATCTGGTGAGAGAGAGGGGGAGGGAGGGGGGGAGAGAGGACATCGTGTGTGAGAGAGAAAGACTAAATGAGATGGCAGAAGAGCACCACGCGTCAATTACTGAGATGAAGGCATGATCTAACGTGTTGGAAGGCGGGAAGAGTGCTATGTGACAAGCAAAAAAAATGGATTGGAGCACACAAAAAATCACAAGAAGCCCAACCGAACCGCAACCGATGGAAGCGGAAGAGTCATACACATGTCAGAACATGACACATCCCTTGAAGGCCAAAAAGCCCATCCACGTGTCATAAAATGATGGAAGAACCCATCTTTAGTATTATTAAGAGATATTTCTTATAATAACGTTGGTACTTTAATACGGAAATTGTATAAAGTGTGTGGATTTCAAGTTTTCAACGTACATGAAGTTGTTTGTATTTAATTAGGAGAATATATTAAATTTAATTTGTGACTCTCTAATGTGGCATTTATCTTTCCCATAAAATATATTTTATACATACGTTCAGATGCTCTTCCAATGGGTGTGAATACTATTGTTTTAATCATCCTTGATTTCCCTACCCGTTTGGTGTTAGGACATTACTTTCATTTGTGTAATGTTCTCTCTTTATATACTTATATAAAGTGGTGTATGGCATTTGTTTTTACACACAAAAAAATATTTCTATCTTCTTCTTCTCTCTTTTGATTGAGTCCATTCCGAAGGAAAGATCTTTGTTGCTCAACAGATCTTGACGTTGGCGAGTGCACGCCCGTCGAGACCCCACCGTTGTATCCTGGAGAATAGTCGTACCAATACTGATTGCACCATCGGAATCTCCATGGGGGTACAAATCTATTCTTAAGGTCAGTGCATTTTGCACGCTTTGGTAAGTTGGTTTATCTCATCAAATCTGGTATTATCTAACCCTCCTTATATATTTATATTTATATTTATATTTATATCTTATTAATTTTACCTACAATATTAAGAATAGATTTGGAGGGTTCCTTATTTCTTTTATCCGAACACCCTCTCTTAGATCTAGTCGTAGTTGAGCAACTTTCTGATGCCACATAATGTTGGTATAATTTTTTTTGATGGAATATTTTTATTTGTTTACAAGAGTTGAATGATGTGGCTATATTCTTAAAGCATATAACTTGAAACATCTAAAAGTGTGGGGGTGTTCAGTTTTTTTCTCAAAGTCATAAATTATATAATGATAAATATGATTTTAATACTTGTTAGCGTATATCATGTGACATTCTCATCGCTGCTTTTTCATTGAGAGAGAAACAGATTTGTTAATTGTGATATTTATTATGTTCTTGATAAAACATAATAATATAATATCTTTATGTGACTTGTGTTTTGCCGGTTGGAGAATATTAAGTGATTATTCAATGCCTACGTCCAACCTTATCTTTTATATTGTTTATTGTCCACAAAATTGCTTTATTAAAAGGACTTTTACACCCATAACCCTGAGTAATTTTATAATAATATTCATAACCCTGCATAATTGCGAATTACATGAGAAACCCCGAGTAATGCTTAACTCTTACATGACATAACCCTATGTTATGTTCCGTTTGGTATACCTGACGGTTTCCATTAAAAAAGACAAAATACCCCTGATGTTCATTTTTATTTGCAAAACATGCCCCCTCCAACCCCTCTCTCTGATTCGACCGACCACTGCCCCCCACACTCGACGGTGACCACTCCTCCAAGCCTCCCACCCCCACCCTCCACTGACCACGACCACCTCTGCAAACCCCTCCACCCACCTCCCCGTCGAGACCCACCTCTACAAGAAAGCCCCACAACCTTGCCCACCGTCGACTGACCTGCAAGGCCCACCCCCCGTCCGCCGACAACCAACCTGCAACCACCCCCACCTGACCTCAAGCCCCCCCCGGACGACCGACAAAGCCCCCCAACCCGCAATGACCTGCAAATTGCCCCCCCTGCCGCGATGACATGCAGATGCCCCTCCAACCCGCGACGACCTGCAGATTGCCCCCCTGCCGTGATGACCTACAGATGCCCCCCCCCTACCGCGATGACCTGCAGATGCCCCCTCCCGTCGCGATGACCTACAGATGCGCCTCCCCCCCACGATGACCTGCAGGTGCCCCCCCTTGCGACGACCTGCAGACGCCCCCGCCCCCCGCGACGACCTGCAGAGCCCACCTGCAGCTGCTGCTCCCGCCTCCGGCGCCACCATTCTTGCCGGTCTTGGTGCACTTGGGAGGGCACACCAGCTTCTTCTTGAAGCACGATCCCTTCTCGTTGCACACCATGCTTGTGGGGAACTTGAAGTCATTGGGCGAGGGCCACGGGAAGTTCCCGAAGCTTCCCCAGCAGAAGTCATCGCCGAGCCCCCGTGCCGCCGCATCTGAAGGGAAGGCGGCCGCGAAGAGGAGGAGGGAGCAGAGGAGGATGGCAACACTCCACCTTTGCCGAGCCTCAACAATGCTGTGAAGTGGGATATTTTTTTATTTAGGTTAATCTCAATCGTTAGATCGTTGATCGGTTAGATTAACTCAATCATTTGGTTGAGTCAATGAGGTAAAGTAATGGAAGGTTATAGATGTAAGACGACGCACTTAGTCAGGGTCCTGAGCGTAATTCGCGATTATACATGGTTATGAATGTTATTGCATGAGTACTCTGGGTTATGGATGTAAAAATCCCTTTATTAAATACGTTGAATTTATTGGATATTATTTTAACGTCATTATGTGTGGCTAATACTAATGTTTTGAATGTCATATACATTTTATTTGGAGCAATGTCTCTTTTGTTTCTGCATTTAAGACCCCTAATATTGTTTTGTTAATTATTCTAACCGTTGAGGGTTTAGTATTGACCCAACGTTTTGTGTATATTACTGATATAATTTTGGGGTCTTTTGTTGTCAGATGAGAATCACCAACAGGTATGTCAATGTTTAGTTTGTTGCTTGGATTTTAGTTATATTATGCACTTGTACGTACTTAAGTTAACATCAATGATAATATCAATAGTCACATGACTATCTCTCTAACTTCTTTATACTTGATGTTAATATTTTAACGTCAACTCGTTATGACATGTGTACGTTACATGGAGTTCAATTGCAACCATTAAATTGATAGTGGATTGATCCAACATCACAATTTTACCTTTACATAGTGTTTTTTTTATTGGGATGGTATTAAAGAAAATATGTATTCTATGCTCATAATATTCATGTTGGTCAATGTAATATTACATGTGCATCTCGTGTGATTAAAAAAAAAGAGCCTCATATTTTTTAAGCTGCTCGTTTGATATCAAAGATATGGGAAAAATAAACACATGTGATAAACTTTAATTATATTTTTCCTCGTGCATGATTACTATATTGAGAAAAAAATCTCTAAAGATTTTCTTCTTTTAATTGTAAAAGGGTAAGCACTCAATTTACTGCCAACTCATGTCCATTAAAAAAATGAGGTAGAGGTGATAGTATACTTCAAATAAGATATGCACAAATTATTGATTGTCTTATGCATTTGACAAGATATTGCATATATTGTTGAAAGTTACACATGTATACTCAAAATCCTGATGGAGAACATTTTGATGCTCTGAAAAGGCTTAAATGTCGTAAAAATACAATGAGATATTGTTTAAAGTTTTGTGGAGAACCTTCAGTACTTGAGGGGTATTGTGATGCGAACTGGATGTCAGATTCAGATGAAATGAAATATACTAGTGGATATATTTTTACCATTACAGGAGGAGCCGTTGCTTGAAAATCAACCATGCAAACTTGTATTGCTCGATCTACTATGAATCCGAGTCCATTGCCTTAGAGAAGGCATGTTCTGAGGCTGAATGGTTGAGAAACCTTTTAGCAGATATTCCCATTTGGATGAAGCTAACACTATATGTATTCATCCATTGTGATAGCCAAGCTGCTATAGCAAGAGCTAAAAATAAAATCTATAATGGGAAAAACAAACATATTCGTCTGAGGTACAACATTGTGAGGCAACTCATTAGTGGTGGATATCCATGGATTATGTGAAGTTTGAGTTAAATTTAGCTGATCTTCTGACTAAACCACTAACCAAAAAGCTGGTGGAGAGTACATCGAGGGGAATGGAACTATGCCCGAATCAAGAGTCGAACTGAAGGAAACCCAACCTTCATGAGTAGAGATCCCATGAGGAAGGTTCATATGGGATAAATAATTCACTAGACGACTTGTATGATACTATCAAAATTTCTCTATTCCTATGGTGTACAATGCGACAGTATGAAAAATGGTGAGGTTGAACAAACACGTTCTTAATTGACATCATAACCCAAATTGGGTGATGTATAAAAACAGTATACACTTGATGATGATCCATCTATATAAGTGTGGAGGTGAGGCCGCTTCCTATGAGAATTTTGGGCAAAATCTCTAGAGCACTCATGAAAATCTAGGTAGACGTATGGCCGAAAAGTGTCAACACGCATGAGCAACAAAGATTAAAAAAGTAAAGTGAGATATGAGTTAATGGTTTCAAAAATAAAGGATTGGTTCATAGGAATTATTATTCCACCAACCTTTATGAACTACATTCATACTCTCTAAGTCTTGGTTCATAATCGATAAGACACCAAATCTAATGCATTACATTTTCGAGTTCCCTCAAGTGTCATCTCTTGTATTTAGTTATCTTTTTTTTGAAATTGTGGGGGATGAAAAAAGAGGTAGTTCAAAAAAATATTTGAAATAATGGGGGATTGCTGATATTTTTTATATATTTCAAATACTTGCTATAATTTCATAATATTCTAAACATGAATTTAATTAGTTTTATCATTTCCATGCACATTTAGTAATAGATTATAAATCCCATGTTTTCGAAATTAGTGTGCACGTTACATGCAATATTGGTTCATCTTTTAATATTTATATTTCTTATAATAACGTTGGTACTTTAATATGGAAATTGTATAAAGTGTGTGGATTTCAAGTTTTCAACGTGCATGAAGTTGTTTGTATTTGATTAGGATAATATATTAAATTTAATTTGTGACTCTAATGTGACATTTATCTTTCCCATTAAATATCTTTTATATATACGTTCAGATGCTCTTCCAACGGGTGTGAATACTATTGTTTTAATCATCCTTGATTTCCCTACCTTGGTGTTAGGACATTACTTTCATTTGTGTTACGTTCTCTCTTTATATACTTATTTTTTTGATGTGAAATAGGATGATCTCCCAGGATGGGAGTCACCGCCAAGTTATATAAAGGGGTGTATCACATTTTGTTTTTACACACAAAAAAATATTTCTATCTTCTTCTCTCTTTTGAGTGAGTCCATTCCGAAGGAAATATATTTGTTGCTCAACAGATCTTGACGTTAGCGAGTGCACGCCCGTCGAGACCCCACCGTAGTATCCTGGAGAATAGTCATACCAATACCGATTGCACCATCGAAATCTCCGTGGGGGTACGAATCTATTCTTAAGGTCAGTGCATTTTGCACGCATCAGTAAGTTGGTTCATCTCATCAAATCTGGTATTATCTAACCCTCCTTATATATTTATATTTATATTTATATCCTATTAATTTTACCTATATACTCATGTAATTGTATTCTATGCATTGTTATCTTCGATAATTGCTCGGGGCTTGCACTAGTTACATATAACACAGGGCAACATTTATTTTATATTTCTAGGGTTGCTCATGGGGCAGGTACTCGATTTGTTCGTTGTTGATCTATCCTGCCCAATTATTATGAGTTATGGGTCGATCCGACCCGTTCTAACGGGTACCCGTATCTAATGGGTACCTGATTTATTTGAATGGGTAACGGGTATCCATGGGTACCCATGGATATCTCTTCCAAGAAAAATGATCCCTACATCATCCATTCATTTACATTTATAGGAATAACATATAATAATATTGAGCAAGTTATTTATAAAACAAATCATCGTATTATTGTATTATTTGATAGTTTTAATAAATGTCAAAGTTGTGATAGAGATACACATGGAAATAAAAAAATATATTAAATTACATACGTCTTTAGTTAAGAATAGATTAATTACACATTAGACAATAGATCAGTTGCAGGAGCGTTCAATTGAAACATTATTATTGACTCCTAATATAAATTACTTATATTCGTTGAGATACTACATCCGTTTATTTATAATTTATTTCGAGATTATTCAATTGAAACATGGTAAAATTATTTTTATCTGCGGACGTGCAACCTCATACCCGATTTATCACCGTATATTCATAATTTTTTTGCAAAAGTGTTCAATTGAAATATTTTTAATGAGTTCTACACTGAAATTATTTATGGCCACAGATGTGTAGGCTCGAGTATGCGATTTATTACCGTATCATATTATTCATATTTTACTGTAAGAATGTTCAATCGAATCATTATTAATATATGGTAACATTATTTATATCCACTAACATGTAGTATCGAGTGCCTAATTTACTACGATATTTGTTTATTCATACATTCGTATCTACATTTATATCGTGGATTATTGAATTCGATTTGACCCAATCTGGAAAAGATCCAACCTAGACCTACCAATTCTCTTCGAACCTTGGACCGGATCGAGGAGAAATCCCGATCGAGGCTCCACAGTCACTCTAATTGCAATCAATAAAGCTTAAATAGGACATATAATTATTGAAATCTTAAGTTTTAAACTTGAAATCGAATTCACATTGCTTTTGACGAAGTAATTTCTGATTTAACCAACATAAAGCGTTTGTACTATTTATATATTAAGTTGTACAGTTATATTATTAAATTAATACAATTAGTAGCATTAAATTTTATTATATTAAATAATATAATTAGTATATTATTCTGATAAATAAACCAACGTATGATCTATGATACAATTATTGTAATGGGTAAAATGGAAAACTCCCCATTTTTCTCGTTTTTTTATTTTTTAAAAATACTTATGTGGATTTTCGATTCATGCCAGGTCGCTCAACTATTGAAGTCATCCATTTGCTGAGGAGAACAATGGAGATTTATAGAGCTAAAAGGAAGAACATCCATATGATCTTTATTGATTTGGAGAAGACTTATGATTCTGTCCCACGAGAGATTTTGTGGAGAGTTTTGGAGAAGAGACAAGTGCCTGTCCTATACATTAACCTCATAAAGGACATGTATGATAGGGCTTTATCTCGTGTAAGGACACCGTCTGGGAAGACTGGCTATTTGACTTCAACATTGGTTTACATCAAGGTTCAACTTTGAGTCCATTTCTTTTTACTTTGATTATGGACGAGTTGACAAGTCACATTCAGGATGAGTTACCTTGGTGTATGTTCTTTGCTGATTATATTGTGTTGATTAACGAGACTAGAGATGGAGTAAATGAGAAGCTCAAGGTCTGGAGACATGAGTTGGAGAGTAAAGGATTTCGTATAAGTAGGGCTAAGACAGAATATATGGAGTGCACCTTTGATGGAAGCAATGGTGAAGGAATTGATGTGAAGATTCGTGATAATAATATTCAAAAGAGAGATTCTTTTAGATATATGGGATCTATTTTGCAACATGATGGGGAAATTGATGGAGATGTTACTAATAGAATAAATGCAGGGCTGACTAAAGTGGAGAGGAGCCTCTGTTGTTCTCTGTGATAAGAGAATTCCTTTAAAAATTAAAGGAAAGTTTTACAAAAGCAGCCGTGAGAGATGCTATGCTCTATGGATCTGAATGTTGGCCTGTGAACCATAGACATGTGCAGAGAATGGCTGTAGCAAAAATGAAAATGCTAAGGTGGATGTGTGGACACACACACACACACACATAAAGATCGGATTCGGAATGATGCAATCAGAAAGAAAGTTGGTGTTGCTCCGATCGAGGATAAGATGAGAGAAAACCTCTTAAGATGGTTTGGTCATTTGCAAAGAAGATCAACTGATGCACCAGTTAGGAGATGCGAGTGTTGGGATGTTGAACCGGCTAAGAGAGGGCGGGGACGGCCCAAGAAGTGTTGGAAAGGGGCCGTACGAAGGGATCTTTGTTTTGCGGATATAAGCCCGGGATTGACCCAAGATAGATCTGAAAGGAGGCGAAGAATCCATGTAGCCGACCCTACTTAATTGTGGGAAAAGGCTTTGTTGTTGTTGTACTTATGTGGATTTTCATCACTATATCTCTATATTATGTCATTCAAGTTTTGTGCAAACATGGACTCCTACGACCTCCATCCAGATAAAGGTCAATTTCAACTATTTTACGACCGTTAAAAAATATCTGTCTAGATGGAGACCGTAGGAGTCTCTGTTTCTTACGAAACTTGAATGACACAATATAGGTATAAAGGATGAATTTCCACATATTTATTATTCAAAGAAATAAAAACTGAAAAAGTGGAGCGAGGGAGCAAGTTAGCTCCGCCAGGGGAAGCCCCATTTTTCCCTATTATAATTTATAGTATATTAACTTGTGACATTAATATTATTTCCGATTAATCGTATTGTATGCTACATTTATTATATTATTTCTATTATATTTCATATTTCTTTGGTTTTAATGCTAATTTGATAAACAAAGGTCATACATTTATATTATTTAATATATTAACTTGTTATTTTACTAATTTTATACATTTCTATTATTTAATATATCAAGTTGTTATTTAAAACTAATCCGATGTCATCTTATCTTTATATACAAATTATAAAGTAATTAACGTGAAGATATTACTGAGTCGGGCCAACCGAGTTCCCCTAGGTTCGGTCTGGACCCGACTCGACTTTGAAGTTTTGGAAAATTGAGGGCTCGAGCTCAACCCATATATAAATCGGGTCCGTGGGATCTGAGCTTTTACATGTTGAGTTAGGGTCGGATCCGGGCCGACCCGACCCAATGATCCACCCTTTACATTTATTTCCATATCACAATGGAAACGGATATTTCCATCTGCACTTAAATTCAAGATAACATACTTATATGTCTTCTAATAGCTATATCACATCTGAGTGATTCCATGTTCGTATCCATTTTTAGTGTGATCTTATAATTTTAATTTTATTGATATATGTATTTATAACCATATTTTTTATCATAAAATATACATCAATAATACAATATCTATATTTGTATCATATTTAACTTTTTGCATCTTTTGAACCAATGAGTAAGTGAAAACTTCAGATCAAGTACCCAATCCACATGGATTTTTTGGATGGAGCATGGGTTAAGACATAATGTGTACCCAATCCGGTATTTCCAAATGAGTACCCGTGAGTTTAGGGTGAAAGTGTATGTGTCAAATAGGGTACTGATAAACACAAAAATTATCATCGGTCATGTGTTCCACACAAGGCGAGAACACCGTCGTCGAGGCGACCGACGAAAACCTTGGATTTAATTAGCAAGTAACCCACAATATACATAATTCAATTAATTACAAAAATGTGGAATTAAGATTTATTTTCTCTACCATAAAATGCATAGCAAGCAAGCATGTAGAGGTCATACTACAGAGAGCAAAACAGGCAGCTTAAGATTATTCATGGTACAACCAAGTCATTAATTTATATAGATCTTTTTGTGGGGTTTTTTTTGTTTTATAATTATTTTATTTTATTTTATTTTATTGATTTTGTATTTTCTTTTTATATTTTATATTTTCTTGAATTTTCGTTTTCTTTTAATATATAATAAGCCATATATAGGTTATATATACAATGTAAGCTAGGGTTAAAATAAAAATTAACAAAAAAATGTTCAAAAATAAGAAAAAAACATTTTGGGTTTTTAATATTTTTTACTATTGTTATGTTTTTAGTGTTTTTTTTGCTAATTTTTATATATTTTAAAGTCAAAAAGACCCAAAATCAGGTTTAAATGTATGGCCGAAATTAAAATGGAGATTAAAAATATAAAACAAAGTAAAAAATTCTCCAAATTAATTTTAAAATAAAGTAACAAAATAAAGAAAACTTAGAAATAGAAAACACAAATTTTGGATTTTTAGTGGATTTTATAAATTTTTACAAAGATTCTATTTTTTGAGTTTCCTTTCATATTTTTTAGTGATTTTTATTCTGAAGGTCAAAAATAAAAAAATAAACAAAATACATCTTTTTGTAAATTTTCAAAAGGTTTTTTATAATTTTTATGCATTTTCTTTTGCAAGTAGGGACAAACATGCACGTTTTTTATTTTTTATAAATAATAAATAGCATCAAAAAAGTAAAATAAAAATATAACGTGAAAGATCAATCCTCCAAGAAACTATGCCTATTTTTGTGGATTTTTTAGAGATTTATAGATGCATAAAATAAATAGAGACAACAAAGAGAAATACACTCCCAGCAAGGGTATTTCTGTAATTATAATAAAGTGCAAGGGCCGCGGTGCAACATTCATAGAAAAATAACACACATACAAAACGTTAAGGGACTGATAAGAAATATGCAAAGCTGTGTGGGCCTCGTTGCAAAATGTCCAAAATCACGTGTATAAACTCGTGTTCCACTAGCGAGGACCTGTTTGTAATGTCCAAAAGTTGAAGGGATGGATTGCAAAATATCCAAAAATATATTAACGTTATGAAAATGTTGTTGGACATGTGAGCCCATGGCGAGCCATTATGCAATAAATGCTACTGCGAATATCATTCCCTGATCCGAAATGAAGAATACATAATTTGCATAATAGGTCCCTTAGTACAATTAGGGTTATGTACCATGGCCATCTTGATGATCATAAAGCTGTTGATTCAAATATTGAATCATAGAGGCTGGTGCTTGGATGAACATCTAAAGATTTATATTAAGAACTCATCAAGCACTATCAAATGATTGTTGAGAGATGATCTCCAGCCTGAGTAGGAGATGGCAATCCTTTCTCATTTAGGCTGATATCTGACCGACCTCTTGATGCAGGTCCTCTGCATGGGAATAGAGATTCGGAGGTGTCAGATTAGTTAGGACAAAGACTTGACTTAACGAGATTGAGATAACCAAAGTCCCTCCCTCCCCGCTGCCAGGCGGTCGGTGGTCTTACCGCCATTACTGTAATTGGTGGTCTCTGACCACTGTTGGCTTAGACCCTATGTCATATGCTGTCACGATATAGGAACACATCCTCTGACCGGAGACAGATGTGTTACTATATGTCTGAGTATGTACATTTGGCAGACCAATAGGTTGATGAACTAATCAAGGTCTATACATCGGTGCGCTGGTGTGCATATAAGGGCATATAAGTAATACAATCTCTCAAAGGGATCATACAAGTTCATTACTGAACCAGAAGACATTAGCTGACTCATGAGATTTTGGGAAGAATCAAATTCTGTGCACGGTCGTCTCACTTTGGAAGCTTGACTGAATTTTTAGGTTTGATATATGCTTTTATATTAACACCTGGGTATGATATATGCTTCTGGAAAGCATATGATCGATACCGACTCCCAATGATCAAATGAGAAACTTAAAGAAAAAACCCTGAAGTAGACAGTGAAAAGAGATCTAATACTTCGGGTTTATTCTGGGTCTTCCAATATGCAGGATGTACAAGTATTGGGAATACCTGAGGGTGATGTGATCATAAATGATTGTATAACCATGATGCTTCCATTCCTAGTGAGTGATGAAACGAGTCTGCCATTTTAGTGACTCCTCTCAGTAGAGAAGTAATCTGATCTTGGTCCAAATATTGGACATTGATCTGAATGTGATTCAGATGCAATGAGAAGATTAGATTTACGATCTTGATTTAATCAAGCATCTATGGGAGGCCTGAGACCTGGATTTGAGATGTGATCTCAATATCCAAGTCACTATACGTGGAACAATACAATCACCCTGTCCTTATCTCCAAGTATTCGCGGAGAAAGCGTATTATCCTTGAAAGAGTTCAGGATAATTTCATTGTTGATATAAGTATCCGAGCTTTGAGAGAATGGATAATTAAATGTGATTTCATTGTCGTGAATAATATGAATTTGATTCATATTATAAAGAGAGTTATCTAAGATAATTAAATGTGATTTGATTATCAAAGATGTAAATAATGTGAATGTCATTCATATTATTTGGATACATGAGAATAGAGATCCAAGATGATTAAATGTGATTTAATTAGGGTTTTTATCAGTTGTTCCCCTCTGAGATATTGCAATTTCAATTATGCCCCTCCCTTTTTTTGGAATATCAGTTATGCCCCTATCTTCTTGCAAAATTCACAGTTCTACCCTTTTATAATATCAATTATGCTCCTACTTTACCTTAATCGAAGGGTAGAACTGTGAATTTTGCAAGAAGGTAGGGGCATAACTGATATTTCAAAAAAGGAAGGGGCATAACTGAAATTACAACATCTCAGAGGGGCACAACTGATAAAAACCCATTTAATTATCATGGATATTGAATAATGTGGATAACACTATCCATATTAATCATATATATTATAAATGTGATTTATAATATATAAGAGAGAGAAATTTGTAATTTACATTTGTTAATTAAATGTTGATGTGAATTGGATTCACATTGGACAATTAATTAAAAATATAATTCACATTTTATTTTGGGTTGTGAATGTGATTCACATTTTTCCAATGGCAAGATTGCAATATTCACAAAATAATTATGAATTATTTTTGTTGAATAATTTACAACAAGTGTTGTTGTGAATCTTGGAGATTTCCATGGAATAATGTAATCTCATGAGATATCATGAGATTGCATGAGATTGCCACCAAATCCCATATTATGGAAGGAGGCAATCTTCATTCCATAATCTCCATGTTTGGTTGATTTAATTTGGGATTAAATCATATTGATTTATCAATATACATTTAATCTAAATTAAATTAATTGTTATTGGTTTTTACCAACACAAATCTTAGCCATTAAAAGAAACACAAATCAATGAGAGCTATTGGATTTGTGTTGCCCATGGATTGAAATCCATGGATCCCAAAATATTATAAATAGAAGGGCTCCCCTTGCTCTTCATATGCTAATGAGAAACACAAGGCTCTCTCTCTTTCTCTCTCTATACGCCTACTCTCTCTCTCCCTCTCATATGGTCGTCCACCATGGATGCCCTAGAGGGAGTCTTCATCACCGCAGTGTCATCGTTATGCTGCCCGATCGTTTGCTCGTGGATCTCCGTCTCCTTCGATGCGCCTAGTTCGTGAAGAAGACATCGGATCTCATGTGCCAAGATCATGAGATTCGCCGCTTGGATCATCAACATGGATTACGAGAAGCACGTGTTTCATCAACACGCTCGCAAGCGTCTCCTCCGTCGGATCGGACTTGAGACAGGAGGTATCTTCGTTTAGAGACTCGATCGCAACCACGCTTCAAGAGGTAATCCTATTTCTTGTTTGTGGTTTAGACGAAATGACCCGAGAAGTGTTCATGGATCATGTGGTTTCATCACATGATTTTTTTTAATTTCCGCTGCCTCGAGCGACTAGTTCAACTAGTCGCTCACGATCGCATATGATGCGATCCTCACGCTTCCGTGATGCGCTTAAAGATCTCCCCATTTCCTTCAAATGTTTCAGGACTGAATAAAAATATCTGAAAGCCCGAGGGCCCATATGCAATTTCTCCACCTCACGTGAGATGGTACGTGAGGTGACGTGGACTGGACCCAAATGCTATTTACAAGAATCCAGGGGCCTATCCGTAAAATGTTCATTTATTTTTAAACGCTAACTTTTATTTACAGGATCAAACAATAATTACAAAAAAGTGGGGGATGAATATGAAATTTACCCCTTTTATTGCGCGATTCGATGGCGCTAGTCTTCTTACTTATCCATGTGGCGTGCATCCTGCGGTCAGTACCACTTCGCCTTTGGATGGTCTGGATTAGATTAGCAAGGGCTGATTTGATGGTGGAGGCTCGGCTTCATCCAATAGCTGGGGGTTCAACTGGGCACCCGTTCCTGATCTGACGATGGCGAGGTGAGGATGAAGAACAACGAAGAAGGTTCACCTGGGTAGAGGGTCACCGGAGCACCCCCAGGGGGTCTGGGAAGGGGAGGTGCTCCAGGTAACTCCGACGAATTTGATTCCGCCTCCAGGGGCTTCTTTGGCTCTTAGGACCTGCAAAAATAGACTCGTGGGTCGAGGGCAAAGTGCCTCAACCCGATTAGGCATGGAACGGGGCAAGATATGGAGCGGGCAGCGCTCTCCGGCGAACGACGGAGCTTGGAGAGCGAATCTCTAGATCCACTAGGGATTTAGAGGGAACAGAGATGTGAGGCGTGATCGGAAGGTGATGAGGATGGAGATGGAAACAAATAAAATGACGGAGCGGCAATGATGATGCGCGGAGGAGCTCGCCGGAGCTCAACTCCGGCGAAGTACGTGAAGAGATGATTAAGCTAATCTAACGGACTAGAGATTAATCTAAAAGCTGGAAACTGAAGCTAAGCTTAAATGCTACTAAATAAAAGATAAAAAAACACAGCTCTTATACCTGTGCGAGCGCAGGGAGTAGGGTGGTTGGAACACCACCGTGGACCGCTGCCTTGTCCTAGCCACGCCTTCTCCAGGTGTGAGGGGGATCTCAGCTGTCACCTGGACCTCGACTCACTCACAAGAACACGCAACGAAGCTCAAAGGGGGATCAAACTCACAAGGAAGGAGGATGGGATTATTTATAAACAAGCATGGCAAGGGCTTATTAGTTTAGGGTTTCTGCTCAAATCGAGGAGCAGTTGACCATGAAAAGGTGCCCGCGTGATCGAGGATAGATCGCATAAGGTCTTTCATGAAGTAAGTGAGAAGAGAAGATCAATGGATGGGAAGAGGAAATTCGGAGAAGACGTGGTGATTGACATCTGACATGCAGGGCAGATGGGGATAGAGTAGTTTGTTGGACATGCGAGCCCACGGTGAGCCATTACGCAATAAATGTTTTTACAAATATCATTCCCTGATCTGAAATGAAGAATGCATAATTTGCAAAATAGGTCCCTTAGTACAATTAGGGTTATGTACCATGGCCATCTTAATGATCATACAGCAATTGATTCAAATATTGAATCATAGAGGCTGGTGCTTGGATGAACATATAAAGAATTAGATTGAGGACTCATCAAGCAATGTCAAATGATTGTTGAGAGATGATCTCCAACCTGAGTAGGAGATGGCAATCCTTTCCCATTTAGGTTGATATCTGACCAGCCTCTTAATGAAGGTCCTCTGCATGAGGATAGAGATTCAGAGGTGTCAGATTAGTTAGATCAAAGAGTTGACTTAATGAGATCGAGATAACCAAAGTCCAATGTCGTATGCTCGCACGATATAGGCACGCATCCTCTGACCGGAGACAGATGTGTTACTATATGTCTGAGTATGTACATTTGGCAGACCAATAGGTTGATGACCTAATCAAGGTATATACACCGACGCGCTAGTGTGCATACAAGGGCACATGAGTAATACAATCTCTCAAAGGGATTATACATGTTCATTATTGAACCGGAAGACATGAGCTCACTCATGAGATATTGGGAAGAATCAAATTCTGTGCACGTTTGTCTCGCTTTGGAAGCTTGACTGAATTTGTAGGTTTGATATATGCTTTTGGAAAAGTATATGATCAACACCTGGGTATGGTATATGCTTTTGGAAAGCATATGATCGATACCGATTCCCAATGATCAAATGAGAAACTTAATGATAAACCTTGAAGTAGACAATATAAAATTGATCTTATACTTCGGGTTTATTCTGGGTCTTCCAGTATGCAGGATGTACATGTATTGGGAATACCTGAGGGTGATGTGATCATAAACAGTTGTAAAATCATGACGCTTCCATTCCTAGGGTGTGATGAAACGGGTCTGGATTTTAGTGACTCCTCTCAGTAGAGAAGTAATATGATCTTAGTCCAAAAGTTGGGCATTGATCTGAATATGATTCAGATTCAATTAGAAGATTAGATTTGCGGTCTTGATTTAATCAAGCATCTATGGGAGGCCCAAGATCTGGAATTGAGATGTGATCTCAATATCCACGTCACTATACGCGGAACAATACAATCACCCTGTGCTTATCTCCAAGTATTCACGGATAAAGCGCATTATCCTTGAAAGAGTTTTGGATAATTTCATTGTTGATATATGTATCCAAGCATTGACAAAATAGATAATTAAATGTGATTTAATGAATTTGATTCATATTACAAAGAGAGTTATCTAAGATAATTAAATGTGATTTGATTATCAAAGATGTAAATAATGTGAATGTAATTCATATTATTTGGGCACATGAGAATAGAGATCCAAGATGATTAAATGTGATTTAATTATCATGGACATTGAATAATGTGGATAGCACTATCCATATTAATCATATATATTATAAATGTGATTTATAATATATAAGAGAGAGCTATTTGTAAATTACATTTGTTAGTTAAATGTTGATGTGAATTGGATTCACATTGAACAATTAATTGAAAATGTAATTTACATTATATTTTGGGTTGTGAATGTGATTCACAATTTTCCAATGGTAAGATTGCAATATTCACAAAATATTTATGAATTATTTTTGTTCAATAATTTACAACAAGTGTTGTTGTAAATCTTGGAGATTTTCAAGGAGTAATGCAATCTCATGAGATTGCATGGGATTACAATCCATAAGATATGGTAGACGGCCACCAACTCCTATAAGGAAAGGGTGTCCGTCCCCCCATAATCTTGGATTAATGTAATCTCTACTCCTTGATCTCCATATAAGATTGATTTAATTTTGGGATTAATTTATATTGATTTATCAATATATATTTAATCCAAATTAAATTAATTATTGTTAGTTTTTACCAACACAAATCTTAGCCATTAAAAGAAACACAAATCAATGAGAGCCATTGGATTTGTGTTGCCCATGGATTGAGATCCATGGATCCCAAAATATTATAAATAGAAGGGCACCCCTTGCTCTTCAAAAACACAATGAGAACATAAGTCTCTCTCTCTCTCTCTCTATATATCTCTCTCTCTTTCTCTCTACACGCCCTCTCTCTCTCATATGGTCATCCACCATGGATGCCCTAGAGAGAGTTTCCATCGCCGCAGCATCGTTGTTATGCTGCCTGATCATTTGCTCGTGTATCTCTATCTCCTTTGGTGCGTGTCGCTCGTGAAGAATATTTCGGATCTCATGTGTTGAGATCAGGAGATCCTCCGCTTAGATCATCAACATGGATTGCGAGAAGTATGTGTTTCATGAACACGCTCGCAAGCGTCTCCTCCGTCGGATCGGACTTGAGACAGGAGGTCTCTTCATTTAGAGACTCGATCACAACCGCGCTTCAAGAGGTAATCCTATTACTTGTTTGTAGTTTAGATAAAACGATCTGAGAAGTGTTCTTGGATCATGTGGTTTCGTGACATGAAATTTTTTTAATTTTCGCTGCCTCGAGCAACTAGTGCGACTAGTCGCTCCCAATCGCATACGATACGATCCTCACGCTTCCGTGATGCGCTTAAGGATCTCCCATATCCTTCAAGTGGTATCAAAGCCTTAGATCGAAGGTTTTGGATGTGATCCATAAACCGAGGAAGACTTGGGTTCGTTAGTGTTGCGAACGTTTTCTCGCATTTCATTTTCGCATCTATATTTTGTGATTATTTTCGGCCTGTTATAATGTTATTTAAACACAAATATAAAACTTGAATTTTGTTCCTCATTAAATAAGGAAACCGTAGGATCTGAGTTTGCTTGATTTTGAATCGTTTGCTCAAGTTATGATCAAATTAGTTAACATGTATCCACCGTTTCAGGGACTGCGAATCTTAACGTAATTAAGGAGTTAATTACTATTTACAAATGACTTTAAATGCATGAAAATCACATAGGTTTTATTTTAAATCAAATTAGCAAACTTTGGAAACTTACTTTGCTTAATTTGGATTTAAATTGATCGAGATATGCTAATTTTAGTAAGTGAGGGTCACTGCTGGAAATTACTTTCCTAATCAAGAATCTTGTGATTGTCATTTAATTAATTAGTGAAATTAATTGATTTAATTTCCTGGAATAATTATGGATAAATATTTGTGAAATATTTTATGATAATTATTTCCTTAAATGACATTGCCTTAACCAATAAATGGATATGATCTAGATCACAATTGGTTACACAATCCACTTTCCAACAAACATGTTGCTTGAATAGGATTTGGGATTTTTTTAGCAAATATCATTATAATGTTGATAAAAAATGTTTTGATTATTATTATATGGTATAATTTCGGTTGAAAAACCGATGATCATCTCAAGTACAAAGTGATCTATTTTGCATTATCCTTTCCCGAGGCGGATATGGTGTCTAGTCGGGGAGCGTTGGGGTAGCAGGTTGCATCGTGTGCGGTCTGTCCCACACCCACCGGTACTGGCCATGATAGTAGGTAGGGTTGGTATAATGCTTAAGAAATCATGATGTATTTATAATTATTAAAATTCGAAATAATACGTATTTGAGATACTACCATAATTCAAGTAACAATAAAGAATGTTTGTTGGATATTAAATGGATCGTTAATTTAATATGATTAGATTAATTGGAATCAAATTATAAAATTAAAACACTCTATTATGAGTAGAGTTGTTATTTCCCTTGGAAGAATTAATCGTAATGAATATGATTTATAATGATTAATTAGAATTTGAATATGAGATGGAGGATCACATAAGTGACATCCATGGTCTCCCCAAGGCGAAGGATTCCGTCACTAGATATTGTATGCAGGAGACGCCTGTCTGAAGTGACAACTCTTGTATACAATCTATTTGGATCAGGCTCTTCGCTTCTCGAAAGAGTAAGGACGTATGCGTAGTGATCCCAATATCGGGTCATCATATTATTGGGGCGATATTGGATTGCACATGGCGAGTTGTATTCCTGTTGACGGTTGGTTCAATTAATGACGGGTCAACATCACCTTAGGGATGGTGGGCCCGAGTGTTAAAGATCGATTTGGGAGATGCAAGTTGGACTTGCAAGGCAGAATGTGTTCCCGCTTCTTTTTATCCGAGTTACATGTTCTCATATTATTGGGATGTAATAAAGATAAGGAAGGAGATCCCAGATCTTGCTGAGATATGATGGTAAGTATATCTCTTACATTGAAAGTGATTAAGGGAATTAACTTTCAGTGTTGACAAGGCAAGACAACTTTGATATAAAAATTCTTAAATCAAAGTAAAATGTGTGTATATATATTTATATATTTATGCAAATTTCTTATTTCAGATAATCCTTCATTAAACTCACTCAATAATATACTCAATAATAACCAGTAAAATATCATGGATTGGATCCATGATGAAGATATTATACTTGCAGTTGAACACATAATGTATGTGGTTGCAATGTGTAAGTTTCCTCATAATAATGAGGAATGACAATTATAATAGACAATAGGACTTCAACCTTATGGTTTGTATGTCTCTATAGTCCTGATCTCTCATCGAATGTACTTTGGAAGTGACATGTCGATGATGGTCGTAATTGTCAAATAATCCTTATAAAATTCTAAGATGTTCTGGCATACATATGTGCTCTCGACATTTAATCATGAATGACATGGTTCACTACATCATGTAGAATGGTAGCTCTATAAGAGATGATGTATTCAAAGTGTAGGAAGACCTACCTGAACCAAATTCTTTAAGAGTTAAGATGTATGTAGATATGATGAGCGTCATCATTCTACTATCTATACTCCAGTCATTCATGAAGCTTCATAATATTCATATTGTATGAATTGAATGAAGCATGTATAGATGTTGAAGTGCTCTTACATTGAAATCTTCTGAATTCAACATAAGAGATTCTTTGTCTTGAAAATGGTTGTTTATAGATGAAGAGAGCGCAGTGGAAGCATGGGTCAGACCCAAGATGAGAAGGATAGCCAAAGAGTTGACTGCACTTCTGTGACTTCCATATGACATCCAAAGAGTTGGATGAATGCCAATACTACAATAAGCTGATGTATTGATAGTGTGACTATCTGGTCTATCTAGAATCCTTGGAGAAGGACTCGGATAGTGAATCGGAATAATCTACATATAATCATTGAAATTGACTTTCTTATTTGAGAAGATAAAGTCTAATAATTGTATCTCAATCTTCTAATGACACTTACTGGTTGCATATGTATTAGAAGATTAGAAATTTGATCTTAAAGGTTTACTAGTCATCCACATGGATATTGATGCAATGTTGCAACAATCTCTATTGGATTGATAGACTTCATAATTTTCAGTGGGATCCCTTAGTCTTAGAGAATGTTTCTATGACATAGATATTAGAATACACTCATTGTTTATTTCTAAATGTTGGGAATAGTAATGAATTCTGGAATATACCTATCATAAAGAGTTATGATGGATATATTTCAGATAGTAGTCTAACATCTAGTGGACTCTACTAAATTAGAAAATTAATGAATGGTTCATTAATATTTCTAATACTGAAATTAAACCTTAAAAGATCAATAGGAGAATGAAGATCATTTGACAATGATCTGGCATCAAGCCTTGGATATTTGTCTATTGATAAGATCAATAGACTAGTAAGAGATGGAACTTTAGATTGTCTGAAATTTCATATCTTACATACTTATGAATATTGTATTCAAAGTAAAATGTCCAATGCACCCTTCTTTGATAATGGTGTTAGATGCCGAGGTATTCAAGATCACATACATACTGATGTTTGTGGTTCATCTATATCATGATAAACATTGATGATATGTGATATCATTAGATGATTATTTCTGATATGAGATTTCTTCCCTTCACCTTAGAAAACTTTGAAATGTTCAAATATTTCACAATTTTGGTTTAAAACCAAAGTTTGAAGGAAGATGAAATGAATTTGATCTAACCTAGGTAGTGTGTACCTATTAGATGAATTCAAAGGAATACCTTATGTAGAAAAGAATATTATTCCTATCACAATCCTCCTAATGTACCTTAACTCAATAGAGTTGTAGGGAGATACAATTAGATCATGTGTGACATGATATGATCAATGATGAATCTTGGCATAATTACCTCTTAGTTTCCAAGGTATATATGTAGTAGAGACTACAATATATATCCTTAATAAGGTTCCATGCATATAAGCTGGAATCTGGCACTAGAGAGTGCTACTTCATTAGGAAAATAAAGGATGGTATTGGATACCTAATTTATGACCTTGAGATTCTTAAAGGATCTCATCTATGAGAATGTGATTCTTAGATGATGAGACTCTTGAGAATCAAGATAAAAATGAAGTAAAAGAACTCATTTAGTCTTGAGAAGATAATGAGGCTCCTAAAATTGGAAATTTAAAGGGCAATAAAAGATGAAACACTAATACCTCTTCAAATAAGTTTGAAGATGGATTCCATGTGTCAGTTGAATCTGACAATGATCTGACTTCATGTGATGAAGCTTCTGAAGATCATAGCATGGAAGGATGGATGTTAGCAATAAAGTCTAAAGTAGACTTCATATACAAATGTTGTATATGGACCCTCGAGGATCAACCTATATGGGTAAGACCCATTAAGGTGTAAATGGATCTTCAATAGAAAGAGGGAACCTGATGAGAAGGTAGAAACCTTCAAAGCACGATTCATAGCCATGAGTTGCACACCGAAGAGAAGACATTGCTTGCGATGAGACTTGATCTTCACTGACCATGCTTGAACTCATCAGAATATTGCTAACTACAGCCATGCACCTTGACTATGGCATCTTCATGATGTGGTTCAAGATTGCATTCCTCCATGATTACCTCTCTGAGGATATTCACATGAAGTAGCCCCAAGGCTTCATGGTTGAGGAAAACAAGTATGCAAGCTAATAAACTCCATCTTTAGACTCAAATAAGCTTCTTGTAGTTGGAACATAATATTTGATGAAATTATAAATGTTATGATTTCAAATAGAATCTTGATGAACCATGTGAAGCTTAGTGAGAATACCATTGTGTTCATCGTGCTTAATGTAGATAATATCCTAATCATTTGGAAGGATATAAGGACTATAATAATAAGTGTTTTATAATCTGGTTGTTCCATACCTCGAGATATGATCTCAAGGATACCTCTTAGATCTTAGTTCTGAAGTTGTTCAGAAGCAAAGAGAAGAGGGTATTGGGACTGTCACATTAATGGTACACCTTGGACATTTCCATTTTTTGGAAAAGTCCAAGAAAGGCTTATTTACTCAAGATATGGTACTGATCTATCTAAAGGCATAACACTACAAAGAGTTGAGGATGTGAATGCTAAAACTACTAGCCCTTGGGCATCAGTTCCGAGAAGCCGGGTGTATGCTAGATGTGTACAAAAGCCAGATGTCTGCCATGCAGCGGGAGTAGTACATTGTCACTATTCCTACTATGGAAATAAAACACTTGGTTGCAGTAATGAAAATATCTTCAAAGATGACAAGACTAGAGATAATGATCTCTAAGTCTTATCTTCAAGTAACTAAGACTTTATAGGTGGAGATCTAAAAGGTCTTAACTACGAATACCTTATGAGATAGAGATCTCCAAGATTAAGGGTATTCTAACAAGGATGATAGAAATTACATACTGGTTATAATTATAATAATTATTGAGCTGTAGTGTCAAGGACACTATGACTGGCATGATTGAGTATTGGTTGCATGAGATGCAACATTCGTATTGGATGCGAGCACTGTCACTAGGAGATATGCAAGTGACGTAAAAGGACATGGCATAGTCTCTTGAGAACAAAGTGACTGATCAGCTTACCTATCTATTTTTCTAAATAGCCTATGATTGTCACATGAGTGTAGGTTTAAATGATTAGTCCATTAATGGCTCTTTGGGCTAGTGGGAGATTGTTGGACATGCGAGACCACGACGAGCCATTATGCAATAAATGTTATTGTAAATATCATTACCTGATATGAAATGAAGAATACATAATTTGCATAATAGGTCCCTTAGTACAATTAGGGTTATGTACCATGGCCATCTTAATGATCATATAGCTATTGATTTAAATATTGAATCATAGAGACTGGTGCTTGGATGAACATCTAAAGAGTTAGATTGAGGACTCATCAAGCACCGTCAAATGATTGTTGAGAGATGATCTCCAGCCTGAGTAGGAGATGGCAATCCTTTCTCATTTAGGTTGATATCTGATCGACCTCTTGATGCAGATCTTCTGCATGGGGATAGAGATTCGGAGGTGTCAGATTAGTTAGGTCAAAGAGTTGACTTAATGAGATCGAGATAACCGAAGTCCTATGTCGTATGCTGTCACGATATATGCACACATCCTCTGATCGGAGACAGATGTGTTACTATATGTCTGAGTATGTACATTTGGTAGACCAATAGGTTGATGACCTAATCAAGGACTATACACTGGCGCGCTGGTGTGCATACAAGGGCGTATGAGTAATACGATCTCTCAAAGGGATCATACAAGTTCATTATTGAACTGGAAGACATGAGCTCACTCGTGAGATATTGGGAAGAATCAAATTCCGTGCACGGTCGTCTCCTTTTAGAAGCTTGACTGAATTTGTAGGTTTGATATATGCTTTTGAAAAAGTATATGATCAACACCTGGGTATGATATATGCTTTTAGAAAGCATATGATTAATACCGACTCCCAATGATCAAATGAGAAACTTAATGATAAATCCCTGAAGTAGACATTATAAAATTGATCTTATACTTCGGGTTTATTCTGGGTCTTCCAGTATGCAGGATGTACAGGTATTGAGAATACCTGAGGGTGATGTGATCATAAACGGTTGTATAACCATGATGCTTCCATTCCTAGGGAGTGATGAAATGGGTCTAGATTTTAGTGACCCCTCTCAGTAGAGGATTAATCTGATCTTAGTCCAAATGTTGGGCATTGACCTAAGTGTGAATCAGATGCAATGAGAAGATTAGATTTGCCGTCTTGATTTAATTAAGTATATATGGGAGGCCCGAGATCTGGATTTGAGATGTGATCTCAATATCCAAGTCACTATACGTGGATGATACAATCGCTTTGTCCTTATCTCCAAGTATTCACGGATAAAGCACATTATCCTTGAAAGAGTTCATGATAATTTCATTGTTGATATATGTATCCAAGCATTGACAAAATGGATAATTAAATGTGATTTAATTATCATGAATAATATGAATTTGATTCATATTATAAAGAGAGTTATCTAAGATAACTAAATGTGATTTGATTATCAAAGTTGTAAATAATGTGAATGTGATTCATATTATTTGGGTACATGAGAATAGAGATCCAAGATGATTAAATGTGATTTAATTATCATGGATATTGAATAATGTGGATAGCACTATCTGTATTAATCATATATATTATAAATGTGATTTATAATATATAAAAGAGAGCTATTTGTACTTTACATTTGTTAATTAAATGTTGATGTGAATTGGAATTACATTGAACAATTAATTGAAAATGTAATTTATATTTTATTTTGGGTTGTGAATGTTATTCACAATTTTCCAATGGTAAGATTGCAATATTCACAAAATAATTTTGAATTATTTTTGTTCAATAATTTACAACAAGTGTTGTTGTAAATCTTGGAGATTTTCAAGGAGTAATGCAATCTCATGAGATTGCATGAGATTACAATCCATAAGATATGGTGGACGGCCACCAACTCCTATAAGGAAAGGGTGGCCATCCCCCCATAATCTTGGATTAATGTAATCTCTACTCCTTGATCTCCATATGAGATTGATTTAATTTTGGGATTGATTTATATTGATTTATCAATATATATATTTAATTCAAATTAAATTAATTATTGTTGGTTTTACCAACACAAATCTTAGCCATTAAAAGAAACACAAATCAATGAGAGCCATTGGATTTGTGTTGACCATGGATTAAGATCCATGGATTCCAAAATATTATAAATAGAAGGGCACCCCTTGCTCTTCAAAAACACAATGAGAACATAAGTCTCTCTCTCTCTCGTTCACTCTACACACCCACTCTCTCTCTCTCTCATATGGCCATCCACTATGGATGCCCTAGAGAAAGCCTCCATCACCGCAACATCGTTTTTATGCTGGCCGATCGTTTGCTCGTGGATCTCCGTCTCCTTTGGTGCGTGTCGCTCGTGAGGAAGACGTCGGATCTCGTATGTCAAGATCAGGAGATCCGTCGCTTGGATCATCAACATGGATTGCGCGAAGCACGTGTTTCATCAACACGCTCGCAAGCGTCTCCTCCGTCGGATCGGACTTGAGACAGGAGGTCTCTTCGTATAGAGAATCGATCACAACCACGCTTCAAGAGGTAATCTTATTACTTGTTTGTGGTTTAGACGAAATGATCCGAGAAGTGTTCTTGGATCATGTGGTTTCGTCACATGAAATTTTTTTAATTTTCGCTGCCTCGAGCAACTAGTGCGACTAATCGCTCCCAATCGCATACGATGCGATTCTCACACTTCCGTGATGTGCTTAAGGATCTACCATATCCTTCAAGTGGTATCAAAGCCATAGGTCGAAGGTTTTGGATGCGATCCATAAACCAAGGAAGACGTGGGTTTGTAAGGGTTGCGAATGTTTTCTCGCATTTCATTTTTGCATCTCTATTTTATGATTATTTTTGGCCCTATTTAAATTGTTTAAACACGAAAATAAAACTTGGATTTTGTTCCCATTAAATAAGAAAACCGTAGGATTTGAGTTTGCGTGATTTCGAATCTGTTTGCTCAGTTGTGATCAAATTAGTTAACATGTATCCACTGTTTCGGGGACTGCGAATCTTTACATAATTAACGAGTTAATTACTGTTTAGAAACTCCTTGAAATGCATGAAAATCACTTAGGTTCTATTGTAAATCAAATTAGCAAACTTTGGAAACTTACTTTGCTTAATTTGGATTTAAATTGATTGAGATATACTAATTTTAGTAAGTGAGGGTCACTGCTGGAAATTACTTTCCTAATCAAGAATCTTGTGATTGTCATTTAATTAATTAGTAAAATTAATTGATTTAATTTCCTGGAGTAATTATGGATAAATATTTGTGAAATATTTGATGATAATTATTTCCTTAAATGACATTACCTTAACCATCAAGCTTTGACTTTATTGGACTAGCTCAATCTTCAAGCTCAATTGAAAAAAATGAATGCTATGCAAATGCTATGCACAATGCAGAAGAATGATGCAATTTTCAAATAATTTTTGCAAATAAAAAGTATTCTTATAAAAAAATATTGGCAAATAAAAGGAATTTTTATAAAAATAGTTTTGGCAAAGAGAAGGATTTTGGCACCCGAAGTATAAAATATATACAACTATTTACACAGACATGCTTTTTTTTATTTACATGAGTTAAGATTTAAAGAATTTATAAATTTTTAAAAGTTATTTTATAGGTATGTATACAATTAGTACAGAGTTTTATTTTTTAGATGCAGATATTCCTCAAACTTATTTGTAAAGAATTTTGAAAACTACAGTACAAAATAATTTTTGTAAATATTTGCAAACATTTTAAAGCCATTTTGCAAAGATTTTTCAAACAATATATACATATATACATTTTCAAAATATTTGTACAAATTTTTTTAAAACCATTTGCAAATAGGTTTTTAAATCTTTTATTTCACATAGAGAAAAGAATTTTTACAAATTTAAACATTTTTACAAAGGTTGAAAATAATTCACAAAAAGTTTTTCAAACGGATCACACCATTTTTCAAATCATTTTGCAAAAATATTTTTAACCTGATTTATTAATCAATATATACAAAAAGAATTTGAGGAAAAAATACCATTTGTTAATACAGGTGTGAATACAAAATATTTTTGGTATCTTGAGTTTTGCAAATGTTTTTGGTGTTTTTGAAAACAGAAGGTTTAGGTTACGAAATTAGGTACATATCTTTATATGTGGATGTATCTTATATTTACAAAAGTTTTGGTTCTGAGTGGATAATTATATAATGAATTTTTGAGTAAGATGTGTATACTCTTCAAACTTATTTGAAAATCATTTTCAACAATTTTGAAAACTATACTCCAACATAATTTTCACAAATGATTTTTACAAACATTTACACGCATTTGAAATTCATTTTGCAAAGGTTTTCCAAACAATATATATATATATATATATATATATAGATTTTTCAAGTATTTTGCAAAAACTTTTTACAACCATTTGCAAATTATTTCACACATTTTTATCTCACGCAAAGAAAATAAAATTTTGCAAACAAAAAGATTTTTACAAAAGTTGAATACATTTTACAAAATATTTTCCAAATAGTTTCAAAAGATTTCTCAACATGTTTTTCAAACTATTAAACATTTTGGAAAAAGTATTTTTGCCCGATTTATTAATCAGAATGTACAAAAAGAGTTTGAGGAGATATAAACATCTTTTTATTAGAAGATTGCGATGAATTTAACATTATTTTTAGCCATAAGTATTATTTAAAATACGAAAGTACGAGCTATGGATTAAACTATATACATGGTATATACGACCACCCTATACTTAGCTCGAGCTATGTCCTCATAGATCAAAGAGAAGAAGAGAAGACATAACTCAGAGTGAGTATAGAAAAATTTAAAAAATGAAGGAATGAGAAACTGAATAAATGAACGGGAAGTTGACTATCCCCCCTATACTTAGGATAAAATAATCCTAAGTATAGCAGACTGTACACAAGGCAAGGATGGTCAATGATGAGAATGAACAGATCGTACTCAGACTGTCTCCCCTATACTTAGGGTAAGATATCCTTAAGTATAGACAAGAAGAGGAGACAATGGAGAGGATCAAAGAATGAAAGGACTCAGGGTGCTCACCCCCTATACTTAGGACAAAGTACGTCCTAAGTATAGAAGACTAACAACAAGGGGCGACACCTTTTTGGTAGAAAAAGAAAATAGAAAAGGAAAAGAAGAAAGAGAAGAGACCAGAGGAAAAGTTGTTGAGGTGCGTTGTCTGAATCTTTTGATGCTGCCAGTGTTGTGGATGTATCTTCAGAGCACAGAACCTGGATTGAGTCGACAACAACCAAGAAAGTATCGGGCTCAAGATATGGCTCAAGATGTATCTAGTTGACCATTGACGACGAATGGCTCTGCGTCAGGAGACAATTCTGATATTGCAATACTTCCATTGTCACGCACTTCTCGAACTTGAAATGGCTCTGTCCATTTGCTTTTTAGTTTGCCCGAGAAGATCTTTAACTTTGCATAAAATAACCACACTTGCGTTTACCCCCATCTGATATCAGAATCTTCAGAATCCCAACCCACAAAATGATATTCTCTCTTAGAAATCGGCACATTGTTCGACTGTCTGCAGCTCGAGCGGGGATAACTTCAACCCAGCGACTCACATAGTCAATGGCAAGATGGATGTGCTCATATCCCTGACTGTTGGGGAAATGTCCCATGAAATCGATGCCCCAAGCATCGAAGATGTCTGCTATCTTAATAATCTTCAAGGGCATTGAGTCTTTTGCTGTGAGTGTGCCTTTCAATATCTGACAGTTAGTGCATCGTTTGACGAAGGTTGCTGCATCCTTGAATAGTGTGGGCCACCAAAAGCCACACTGAAGTACTTTTGCTGCCGTCCTGTCTTCAGAGTGGTGTCCACCAGATTCGAGCGAGTGACAATGCTCGGGGACACTAGGACGCTCCTCTTGAGGGATGCACCTGCACCAAATGCAATCCGCGCCTTCCATGAATAAGAGAAGATCTTCTCATTGGTAGAAATGGATTGTCGACAAGAATTTGTCCTTCTGAATCTTCTTCCAATCCGGGGTACTACCCTCGAAATGAGGTAGTTGACAATATCATCATACCACGGGAGTGAATCCACAACTAAAATCAACTCGTTAGGAAAGGTTTATGTGATGGGTGCACTATTTAGCAGAGGCTATTGCTGCTCAATTCTAGAGAGATGATCTGCTATCACATTCGGAACTCCAGGCTTGTCCATGATCTTCAAATCAATTTCCTGGAGGAGAAGGATCCATCTAATCAGTCTTGGTTTGGCATCCTTCTTCTGCTGTAAATATCTGATAGCAGAGTGGTCTGTGAAGATGGTAACTTTCGATCCAAGCAAATAAGATCTGAACTTTTCCAAGGCGAATACCATAAGCAGCAACTATTTCTCTCTCACAGTATAATTTCTCCGAGCTTCATCTAATGTTTTGCTGGCGTAATGAATGGCATAGGGCACCTTGTCTTTCCTCTATCCTAACACCGCCCCTACAGCAAAGTCTGAAACATCCGTCATGATCTCAAAGGGATAGACCAATCCGGTGGCTGTAGGACTGGAGCTTGAGTGATAAGCTCCTTCAACTGATTTAAAGAAAGGAGAACCAGCTGATCAACATCTCTTGCATAGAAGTTCTGTAAGAGGTCATGCAATGCGCCTGAAATCTCGGATAAACGTTCTGTAGAATCCCACATGCCCCAGGAATGACCTCACATTCTTTACTGTCTGAGGTGGCTCAAGATTGGCAATCACATCCACCTTTGCCGGGTCGATTTCCATGCCACGTTTGGAAACAACATGACCCAACACAATCCCTTCTGTGACCATGAAGTGGCTCTTTTCCCATGACAATACTAGATTGACTTCATAGAATTTTTGAAGTACTCTGTCCAGGTGCTCAAGACACGAATCAAAACTATCATCGTAGATAGAAAAGTCGTCCATAAACACCTCGAGAAAACTGCCTACCATCTCGATGAAGAGTGCAAGCATGCATCTCTGGAATGTCGCTGGTGCATTGCACAATCAAAAGGGTATTCTCCTGTAGGCATAGGTACCGAACGGGCAAGTGAAGGTAGTCTTCTCTTGGTCCTTAGGGGCGATTGCCACTTGGTTGTCCCTGGAGTACCCATCTAGAAAGCAGAAGAACTCCTTACCGGCTAGTCTTTCCAAAACCTGATCAATGAATGGCAAGGGGAGGTGATCCTTCTTTGTTGCTGCACTAAGACAACGGTAATCAACACATACATGCCAGGATGTCTGCACCAGAGTAGATACCTCCTCTCCTCTGTCATTTGTAACCATGATAAGTCCTGACTTCTTTGGAACTACGTGCAAGGAGCTCACCCATTTTGAATCAGAGATGGGATAAATGAAGCATGTGTCACACCATTTAGTGATTTCTTTCATGACGACGTCCCTAAGATTTGGATTCAGTCTTCTTTGGAATTCACAGGACGACTTGACATCTTCTTCCAGGTAAATGTGGTGTGAACACAATATAGGATTTATTTCGTGGAGATCTGATACATGCCAACGAAGTGCCTTACAATTTTTCTCTAGAACCTTGAGAAGTCGAGATTCTTGTTCCAGGGTCAGCCTGCTACTGATGATGACCAGATACATGTTCTCTGCACCCACAAGGAAAGCATACTTCAGGCCTGCTGGAAGTGGCTTGAGTTCCGGTTCTGATCTGGCCAACTTATCAGTCACTTCCAAAACTGCACTGGTGGGTGGATGTGCAACCTATACTTTGGCGAAGCTACTGACCTCAGTATTCTGTTGAGATTCTGAAAATGTGTCAAACACATCTATGACGAGATCATGGTGTTTGGGCTGGAGTGCATTATTTGAGTCAAAAAGGTTCATCAGCAAGTTGGACTCGGTCTCCCAAGTATCATCGGAGCTAACATCGATTGTGCTTTCCAGGTCCTTCTCTAGAGAGAGGATTTACTGTGTTTAAGGATCGTTCAAAGAGAGTTGGGAATCTCTGATTTCCGCAATGCAGTCACTGTCTGCTTTGGGCGGTGCTGCATGTCCCTCATCAATTATGATCTTGGGTTTACTGATCATGTCTATGGTGAGTCTTTGATTTTTCGAGATGAATGTGATCTTGCCAGACCCATAGTCTACCACGGTTTCTGAGGTGCGCATGAATGACCGACCCCAAGAATGATAGGAGTCTGGAGTAAGGGTGCGGGAGATTCCATATCAAGTTTATAAAGTCAAGGGGAACTGCATTTCCCGCACCTTTACTACAAGCGAACTGAAGGATCATACGTGTCTGCTTGAGAGGACCTAGTCCAAATTCTTGCAATAATGACGAGGGTAGAAGGTTGACGGAAGAACCGCTGTCACACAGGGTACGCTCGAAGACTTGATCAAAAATTTCACAACTGATAAGCGGTGCTCCTTTGTCTTGTCTCTTCTGTGGGGGTTGCTGATGGCTGCTATAGTGGCCATGGTGAGGACATGCTTCTCAACCTGTCGGCGTCTGTTATTTCGTGTTGGGCGACACAGTCTTGTACATGCCTCTTTCAAACCTTTCTTCACAGCTGACATGTATTCTATGGCCTTCGTCAAAGGAATCTCAACAGTCAAGTTATTGATAATGTCCACAACTCTTGGATCAGAAAATGTACTTTTTCTTTTTGCATTTTTTTGGATTTTTGTATTGCATCAGGAAAAGGAATATATACATTGTTGGATCTGAAACATAGTTCTTATTTACAACAAAATCATCGTCCACGATATGTTGTACATCCGGGTCACAAAAAGGAGCACAATCTGGAGGCTGAAATGCTGGTGCTAGTGAACGGGCAAAAAGTGGGGCCTCCGCTTCGTTGGCTAGCGTGGGATCGGCTACAGCTGGCGGCTCCTCTATGGCTGGCGTGGATTCACTTCGGCGATGATCTTCTTTTTGTTCTTTTTACTTTTTCTGATTTTTTTGTTCTTTTTGGTTATGGTGGTGAGTGGCGGCTGGAATAGCTCCTCCTCCTTCTTTTACCTCACCCGTCCCTGTAGCTATAACGGTTGATGCAGAAGATGATGATTCACCTGAAGCTTTATTCTTCCCCTTGTTGATGGCAAGCGTAGGTAAGGCCCTACCGCTCCTGAGAGTGACAACATTAGATAAAACAATAGCACAATCATCTGACTCTACAGGCATAGATGGGACATCACATTCTACCTGCTCCTTTTTCTAGAAGCTGTTGGGGCTGGCTTTGACCTGTGCCAGAATGGTAGTTTTTGTGGTGGTCAGGTCATCTAACTTCCTTGTCATATCTCCTATCCCTTTGACAAGCTGGGTCAAGCAATCGAGGGTTGGGTTCACATGATTCACCTCGGTTGGTTCAGCATGCGGGCTACGCTGCTGCTGAGTATTTGGGAATTGAGGCGTCGACTGCTGGTGGTGCTGAGGTGGTGGAGGAAGCTGATATTGAGGGTAGGAGGGAGGAGGATACTGCTGATACTGTGGTGGTGGGGCAACCGCATACTGGTGATATGGTTGTGGCTGTCAGAACTGCGGCTTCTGGTATTGCTGACTCTGCCTCCATTGATTGGCATATTGGGAAGACTGGTGATACTGTGGCGGTGGCTGTGAGGATTGCCCGAAACAACCACCCTATGGTTGGTGGTGCTGCTTGTTGGTTTGCTGCTGGTCCTGAGGGTGTCCAGTAGGACGGGCTAGTGGAGCATCATTGGTCTAAACACCATTGACTTCTTGGATCAAGGGTGGCGGTGGAAAGGCTGGATCTGATGATGGAAGGAAATCTGGCTAGTAGATAACCATCTGCTGCTGCGGCTGGCCCTGGTCGGGCACCTGCACATAGTATACGTGCTGGACTGCCGATGGTTGCTGTCTCAGTTGAGGCTAATGTGGCGGTGATGGCTCATCCTTCTTCTCAGTTGGAACTTCTATCGATGGTGTTGTCGATTGGACATAGCTGATGGTGCCCACCAGCAGTTCCAACTGCTTGGTGATCTGCTCCAGCTTGTCGAGATTCTGTGTCCTCTTCTCGATCACAACGAGTTTCTTGAGGTCCTGTGATAGCTTTTCAATGATATCAACCTTCGAGAGATGGTCCCCAATAATGCTAAGGTTGGATCTCTCATCTCTCTCCGCCTCACAAGACGCTGCCATATGTACTTGCTTTTGGAGGATAGGGGGTGACGATCTGAAATTACGCGTGTTAAGGAGATGTTTTTATTTGTCGTGCGCAAAAAATAATGATTTTGTCGTTTCGTTGTAGGCAGCAATCGGAATCGGTCAAGAAAATAACCACAAATAATTATCCAATTTTTAATCTAGTGGTTTTTATGTTTATTTTACTTGGGCAAGTCCCAAGGTCGAACACAAGGAGGCAAAGGAACAACCTAGAATTATGTCTATCAAAATTCATGCACGGTTTTCGAGGCAGTCTTTTTTTGTATTTTTTAATGCAATAAAGGATGCAAAATACGCTTTCGGCCTATTTTTGGGACTAAAATATAAATTACGCTCAAATAATGTTTGAAAAATATGAAACTTGGCCGAGATGATTATTATGACAAAATGGATGCACTATATTTGTTTTGGAATTTTTGGATGCAATATGATTTTTTATGAATTTTTAAATGCAAACAAAATGAATTTCAATATTTAATTATAATAAATATTAAACCTAAATATTTTTAAGGAACAAAATTATCTAAGATCTATCACTAGGTGATTGATCTCAGAAAAATCCTAAACCTAAAAATACTAGTTTCAATACCTATTAAAAATCAAACACTGAAATATGCAAAATAATTTTTACCAGACAAACTATGCATGCAAATGCAAATTTTTTTGGGCACAATGTCAAGCACAATTAATTCTACAATGTTTGATTTTTCGGGAATTTTTAGAGCAACGGTTAATCAAATAAAAAATTTCAGAGCATGAGATGGGCAAAGTACGTAATTTTCCAGAAAACAATTATTTATTAATTAACCATCGATCGCAAAAATATCCACAATATGTCAGACTGTAGAAAATTAAATGACAAACATCATGTTATTTTTGAATATGTAGAGGTCTAAACTCAAATGGGGAACACATGGGTCGTTATGCAAAAGTTAATAATATATAAATAAATAATGAGTCTGCAATTACCTAAAAGTGTGTGTGTGTGTGTGGGGGGGGGTTCCTGCAATTTTTCCAAGGCAGTACATGCGACGCTCCCGCTCCTTGGACGGCTGGACCAGTACGTAAATAGAAAGATCGGCAAGGGCACCATTGAAATTTTCCCAACGGGTCACGCACTTCGCACGTGACCCCTAGGGGATGACGTGAGATGACGTTCCCCTATGCACGTGCTCCTCACGTGTGGGGGGCCTCAGGCCTCGTGCCCGGCCTGCGGTGGCGGTCTATGAGCGGGCCTGAGCCGACCCGGCCAAGGCGGCTGTTGGTGGAGGCCGGGGTGATGGCTAGCGAAGGGGCTCCAGTGCTGCGGAGGGAGGTGATGCTCCTAGCGAGGAATTCAGTGGTGGTGGAGGACCAGAGGGTTTGCTGCTGGAGGTGCCTGGAGCCTGGCGATGGAGATGACGGAGCGAAGCTTTTCGAGAAGCTCGGAGGCGGAGGCGTAGTCGAGGGCGATGGTTGTTGCTCCGGTGATTGTCGAAGAAGACGTAGTGGTCGGTGGTGATAACGAAGCATTGGCAGCTGACGTTGGCGTAGTTGCGTCGTAGTCGGTGGTGATCGTTGGCTCGACGGTCAGGAGAGGCCAGAGCAAGAGCATCGACGGTTGGAGGGGCGCTCGCCATAGGCCGCAACGAGTCGAAGAGTCTCGGATCTCGCTGGAGGGAGATCTTCGAGGTGCTATCACCTCCAAGAGGGGGAGATATGAGGTGCAGCCGGTGGATGAATGTTCTGGCAGCGGGGGTTCTTCTTAAATAGGAGATGGGTCTGCCGGAGAAGGAAGGTTTTGGTGCTGGCAATTTGGACAAGGGATTCAGGGATGTCACGAGGTTGGGAGGAGATCTGGAAGGGATACGTGGGGATTTGATGATTAGATTTGATGAGGGAGTTCGATTAGGAAGGCGGCGACGAGATATTTGCGGTGGAGAAATCACGGGAGGGGACGGCAGTCGGATCTGATTTGGGGGAGAAGCAGGATGAGGAAGATGACCCCTGGGCCGTCCGATCGGGTGATGATCGGAGGGCCCAGATGGGGCCACGTGGCGGGGTATTAAGTGAAGAGGTGTGGCACTTGCTAAGTACGTGTATGAGAGGCACGCGCACAACACGTGCGTGGTTATTAAAATTTTTATTTTTTTTATATTTTTTTATAAAAAATAATAAATATAAATGCCAAAAATGACTGATAGGTGGCGGCTCCAGGAGCGGCCACGTGTCAGCACCACAAAAATCTGAATTTAAATGATTTGTAAAATACAAAAGAAATAGTAAACAGCCTCGGATCTAAAAAGTTTCTTCACAAAAATTGCTCGTCTCGATGAGATCTACAACTTTCATGAAGACATCAAAACCAAAATCGATCAAATGCACAAAGTGAATTTTTGGGGTATCCCATGTACATAGAATACCTTGATTTTTTGGGTTTTATAATTTTTATGTCACATTTAAACCAGATAAAAATCCAGAAAAATATGATAAAATCAAGAATAAATATTTATACATTAATCTAATTTTTTTGGATTTTTATTAATTAAGAAAAAGAAGAAATAAAGTAAAATAAGAAAAAGACAAATTTTGTACAATCGGTTACTGAAGACTCAGACCCAATTTGTTTCTTTGATTTCAAGCTTAATTTGGTTTTGGATTTTTGCGCATTTTAATAAAACTTTCATCAAAGAAGACAAATGAAAAAGAAATAAACTAAAATAGGTTAAATATGTACATAAAATAATAGGTCGAAAACCGCTAAAATACAAAATGTACAAAAGAGGCCCAAAACCCAATTTTCACATACGAGCTCCGATTCACTTGAACTTGGTCTTGTTTTGAAGGTAATTGAATGTACATTAGTTGAAAAGTGAGTAGGATTAAAACAGAAACTGGATGAGGAAGATATGGGTTTTTTTTAGTCCGGAAATCCTAGAACTAGGGTTTAGGTTTTCGGTCCACTTTTTTGGGTTAGTGATTTTTTTGTATTTTTCATTTATTCTTGTTAGTGATATGTACACCATGGAGGTGGTTTTGGGTCATTCGGAGTTAGCATGAATGAGTTAAAAATCTGGGAAGTTAGGCTATTTACAGGTCATTTTTGGCTTGGATTTTTGGCTTCTTATTTTGTGCAGAAATTAGTGCTAAAATGCAATTCTTATGAAAACATGCATGAATGCTAATTATGCAGAGTAGATGCTGAAATGTTGTTGATTTTGAGGGATTTGAGCTTAATAAATGAGATTTAGAGTGATGAATTCGAGATTCATCAGGGGGTCGCTTCTAGTACGCCTTGGATGAAGAGAGGGCAGCCTCTCCTTCAACCATTTCATCAAAGATCTGCCATACGACATTCCCCACAGGCTGCGTCAACGAGCCTTTGACTCTCTACGTTTATGCCCACAAAGAAGTGTTGGACAAAGCTGGTCCTCGAAATTTCATGATGGGAACATTTCTCCTGTAGATCTGTAAATCTCTCCCAGGCTTCGTGAATGGATTCGTGGGATCCCTGAGAGAAGTTGTTGATTCTGGCTCGCATCTATTTGTGCTGACCGAGAGGGTAAAATTTTGTAAAAAGGTAGACTTCAGCTCCTCCCAAGTCATCACGACCTTCCCTAGATGGTTGACCCAGTAAAGGGCCTTATCTTGTAGACTAAAAGGGAACACCGTCATCTTCACTACGTCCAACGGTACATTGGGCTATTGGGTCGTACGACATATGAAAACTACTTGAGATGAATGTAAGGCTCTTCATTGGTGTTCCCATGGAAAGAAGGGAGAAGAGCAAGGAACTGAGGCTTTATCTCAAAATGAGCGTGTACCGGTGGGATACGGATCCACTCGGTCATCTGGCTGTCTCCAGGGTTGTGTGTCTCTTTCAGCATAGGTTTCGGCCTTCCTTGTTCAGGCTCTTCCTTGTCTGGGTTATCACGTGGTCCACCACCACCACCTCCTCCTCCTGGTCTGCCTCCTCCTCCTTCTGGTTTGTTCATGACATCATTCATCATCTCCTGGAATGCAGTCTGTGCTAGGGATTGCTCTATCAGATGCTGCTGGATGGCTTGGATAGATGCTAACAATTGTGCATTGACCTGGGTCTGATCAAGCATCTGTCCTTTCTCTGACTGAGGGGACTGTTGACCCTTGCCCTTTTCTTGAGGAGCCATCTCAGGGTTTAAATCTGAGGAGATGAATTCTAGATTGAAATCCAGGGCTTGTTTTGACTTTATTTACAAGATGAGAGAATCCCAATCAGACCACTTGCAATTGAATCCCAGATACCATGATGAATCTGGAATTAATTCCAGAGTGTTGTGAATGAAAAAGTATATGGACTGTAATTGACTTTCATTCACAACGACAAAAATGGGACAAGAGTGATTCCGATTTATTGGGTGGTCAAGAGGAAGGGTAGAAGATAAGGAGTCTGGAGATTGACCCGCAAGGTTCGGATCGGGTTTCGGGAATCTCCTCGAATTATTGGCGAGGTCGAGTCCATGGAATCGATGTAGGTGTCGGTGGGATCTCGACTAAACCATCCATGGATCGCCCTCGCGAAGCAAGAGGGGAGTAGATGAAGGAAGAAAGATATGGTGATCAAAGAGGAATAAATTGGAGTGAAAAATAGTATAAAGGCTGAAGACTAAGCGGGGGTCAAAGGGAGAAACACAAGATAAAATTTACGCACGTGCGCAGGACTTGATCTTTGAACCTTAATCTCGATCCATACAAACACAATACCAATTTACGTTCACCAACTCACGCCATGTGAAGCCGTGAAGGTTTGACTACCAATTATCTTTTCAGATTTAGAGTTGTTCTTTCAGGCATATCTTATAACAAGTCCTTAACACGCTAACCTTATAGGAGAGAGTACTGCCTGAAAAGTATCTCGTACTTGTCCTCCTCCTTTGTAACATGTAGTATGCACTTTTTGAGGTCCTTGTAACCCTTCCAGGATCCCTACTCAGCCAAAGAAATAGAGAGAGGAAGCCGATGGGAGAAACCGCTACTTCAGTTCTTGCTTGCAATGGAATCACCCATGAGCGTGTAAGAACCTACTTGGACGTAAACCGATGAGACAGACACCCCCGTGAAGGCATGACCTATGCTCAGTACTTCAGATCATGTCGATGTTCCACACAAGGTGGGAACACCATCGTTGACAAGGCCCTACTCGGTCACGTACAATAGAAGCGCCATTACTTCGGAAATACATGCGATACACAAGGCAGTTACATACTGGGATTTTGGCTCGAATCCTTAGCGGGTCGTGCCTCTCTCATGGAGGGGTTTTGGTCCCCTCCTAAGGTACCTGAAAACAATGAGGGCTTTATGAACCCAGAACAATGATAGTCCATTACAGATTTTAATTAAGATCAAAGTTTATTTAGCAGTCTCCTTATTTTAATTTTTTGGGTTTTCACTTTTTTTGAGTCTGTTTTCATACAAGCGCCTAACTTTTTTTGTAGATTTTCATTAAGTACTAGGTGGTCAAAATCAGAGGAGATAGCAAAAAAGCCGTGCAAGTCGATTCAATGATGGAAATCTCACCATTGAACCTAATGATGCATGCTGAGTTAGAGGACTAACAGTGCATCCCATCTCTCTCCATATGGTATGCAAAACAGAATTTTTAAACCTATCTATATAGTGGTGTGCAGTCGACAAAATCACCCTAAACAGTAGCTGCTATTAATCGTGAAGAACCAATTGTTAGTTATTCCCCAAGGTCTGGTCTCTGATGCCGATCGGTGCCCACCACAATGGGTCCTGCACACACTGTATATGACCTCTAGCGGCACACGGTCTCAGATCTGAATCACTAACATTATTAATTTGACTAGATCCATGCGTAAGAGACTATAGGAACAAGCATTCTTATTAATGTTTGGACCTAGTTACCGAGTCAATCAACCTAAGTCTAGGGCCTCCATGCACACAAAACAAATAGAAAAGAAGGCGGAAAACTCAAAACAGTGGAAAACAAATAAACGAAGGCAAGAAAATGTAGAAAACTGCGAGAAGGCCCCCAGGTGAACAATCACCCAGGCACTGGACCTTGTTGTGAAGAGCAGAGTCCAAATTATATACATGCCAAAATTGTCTCTCTCTCACTATAAATTACATAAATAAAATTTTCTTTTAGAATTAAATCTAAGCTAATTTCTTCTCCGTGCTTTATTGGTGCTCTCCGGCTGATCACAGAGAGAAGACCAGCCTCCTCCAAGCTTGGCTGCATCGGCCTCCTAGGAAGTCGTCCTCGTGCGGTGGGCCCTCGCATCAAAGTTGCAACAAGATTGCATTTGCATAGATAATCAAACTATCTCAACAGATCATCAAATATTTACAACAATAAATAAAGAATTAATTGAATAAAAATACATCAATGAATAATCACAACAAGTAATTAATCAAATAAAGGACTATAAAAAAACGACAGAAAAATTAGGCTACGCTCATTGCTCTCCGGCAATGGCGCCATCTGATAAATGCAAAAATTATCATCGGTCATGTGTTCCACACAAGGCGGGAACACCATCGTCAAGGCGATCACGAAGACCTTGGATTTAATTAGCAAGTAACCCACAATATACATAATTCAATTAATGGCAAAAATGTGGAATTAAGATTTATTCTCTCTATCATAAAATGCATAACAAGCAAGCATGTAGAGGTCGAACCACAGAGAGAAAAACAAGCAGCCTAAGGTTATTCATGTACAACCAAGTCATTCATTTATATAGATCTTCTTGTCGGGTTTTTTGTTTTATATATTATATTATTTTATTTTATGATTTTATATTTTTATATTTGATTTTTAATTTCTGATTTTGTATTTTCTTTTTATATTTTATATTTTTTGAATTTTATTTTTATTTTAATATATAATAAGCTATATATAAGTTATATATACAATGTAAGCTAGGGTTAATATAAAATTAACAAAAAAAGTTCAAAAATAAGAAAATAAAACATTTTTTGGTTTTTAATAATTTTTTTACTCCTTTTGTATTTTTTAAGATTTTTTTGCTAATTTTTATATATTTAAAATAAAAAAACCCAAAATCAAGGTTTAAATATATGTTCGAAATTAAAATGGAGATTAAAAATACAAAACAAAGTCAAAAATTCACCAAACTAATTTTAAAATAATGGTAACAAAATAAAGAAAAATAAAAAACATAAAACACAATTTTTGGATTTTTTTTGTGGATTTAATAAATCGTTATAAAGATTTTGAGTTTTTTTAATTTTCTACTATATTTTTAGTGATTTTTGTTCTGAAAGTAAAAAATACAAAAATAAACAAAATATATCTTTTTGGTAATTTTTCAAAATGTTTTTATAATTTTTATGTATTTTTTTTGCAAATAGGGAAAAAGGGCACGCTTTTGATTTTTTTATAAATAATAAATAGACTAAAAAATGTAAAATAAAAATATGGTGCGAAAGATTAATGCTCTAGGAAACTATGCCTATTTTTATGGATTTTTTAGAGATTTATAAATGCATAAAATAAATAGAGACAACAAAGAGAAAACACACTCCTAGCAGGGTATTTTTGTAATTATTATAAAGTATAGGGGCCAAGGTGCAAATTTCACAGAAAAATAACACACATACAAAAATTTAAGGGATCGATAAGAAATATGCAAAGCCACATGTGCCTTGCCGCAAAATGTCCAAAATCACGCGTATAAACACGTGTTCCACTAGCGAGGACATGTTTGTAATATCCAAAAGTTGAAGGGAGGCTTTCAAAATATTCAAAAATATATTAACATTATGAAAATGTTTCAAGACTGAATAACAATATCCGAAAGCCAGAGGGCCCGTCTGTAATTTCGCCACCTCACGTGTGATGGCACGTGAGGTGACATGGACTGTACCCAAACGCTATTTACAAGAATACATGGGCCTATCCGCAAAATATCCATTTATTTTTAAACGCTATTTTTATTTACAGGATCAAAAGTAATTACAAAAAGGTGGGGGTGAATATGAAATTTACCCCTTTTATTGAGTGATCCGACGACGCCGGTCTTCTTACTTATCTACGTGGAGTGCATCCTGCGGTCGGTACTGCTTTGCCTTTGGATGATCTGGATTAGATCAGCAGGGGCTGATCCGACAGTGGAGGCTCAGCTTCATCCAACGGCTGGTGGGTCAACTGGGCACCCGTTCCTTATCCGACGGTGGCGAGGTGAGGACGAAGAACAGGGAAGAAGGTTCGCCTGAGCGAACTTCCTCCGACGGAATCTTGCTCCTCCGATGGTCTTTGTCGCTCCAAGGGCGCCCGATGGATTCCCAGAGAGGTCCTCTAATGACTGGAGGTCTAAGGATGGGCGGAGGGTCACCGGAGCACCCCCACGAGGTCTGGGAAGGGGAGGTGCTCCAGGTACCTCCGACGAATTTGAATCTGCCTCCAGGGGCTTCTTTGGCTCTTAGGACCTGCAAAAATAGACTCGTGGGTCGAGGGCAAAGTGCCTCGACCAGTTAGGCGTGGAACGGGGTGAGAGATGGAGCGAGCGACACTCTCCAGCAAACGACGGAGCTTGGACAGCGAATCTCCAGATCCGCTAGGGAACTGGGGGGAACAGAGATGTGAGGCATGATCGGAAGGTGATGAGGATGGAGACGGAAACTGATAAATGGAAGAGCGACGATGATGATGCACGGAGGAGCTCACTGGAGGTCAACTCCGATGAAGTACGTGAAGAGATGATTAAGCTAATCTAACAGACTAGAGATTAATCTAAAAGCTGGAAACTGTAGCTAAGCTTAAATGCTACCAAATTAAAAATAAAAGATGCAGCTCTTACACATGAGCGATTGTAGGGAGCAGGGTGGTCGGAGCACCACCGTGAACCGCAACCTTGTCCTAGCCACGCCTTCTCCAGGTGCGAGGGGGCTCTCAGTTGTCACCTGGACCTCGACTCACCCACAAGAACACTCAACGAAGTTCAAAGGGGGATCAAACTCACAAGGAAGGAGTATGGGATTATTTATAAACAAGCATGGTGAGGGCTTATTAGGTTAGGGTGTCTGCTCGAATCGAGGAGCGGTTGACCATGAAAAGTGCCCGCGTGATCGAGGATAGATCACAGAAGGTCTTTTGTGAAGGAAGAGAGAAGAGAAGATCAATTGATTGGAAGAGGAAATTCGGAGAAGATGGGGTGATTGACGTCTGACATGTAAGGCGGTTGGAGACAGAGTAGTTGACCTAGGTCAATAGTTGACACGCTCTCATTGAGCCAACTCAGCCGCTAGAAGACAAACTAGGCTGAGTTATTCGTATTTTATTAATTTAATATAGTAAATGATTTTATTATTTTTTGAGTATAAAATAAAAAATGTTTATTATTTTATTTAGTATTTTATTATGATATTTATTTATATTTTTGGCTTTATTTATTAGTAGTTAATTTTTATTAGTGTATTTATAGGTATATTTGCCTATATTTTTTACATTTTTATTTTTATTTTGTATATTTTATTTTATTACTTTATTATTTTATTTTATATATTTTTTATAATTTATTTTTGTGAGTATAAATATATTTTTATTTTATTTTTATGATGCTATTTGTATCTTTAAATAAATAGATATGTGTATTTTAGAGGCGTATTTATAGGTATTTTACATGTGTTTTATATACATATTTTTACTTTTATGTATGTAAATGAGTTTATTTTGGTTTTGTATTTTTATGAATATAGATAATATGAAAATATAAAGAATAAGGAAATAAAAGAATAAAATTCCCATTTATTTATATACATATATAACATAGGTGTTTCGTCTATGTGTTTTATAGACTTATTTTATTTTACATTTTCTTTTTAATTTTATTTTAATTTCAATATGTACATATGTTGTGAATATAAAAATATGAATTCGTAAAAATAATGAATAAATTGAATATTTTAATCAGTATAATAAAATGAGGGTCAAAAACCTAACTTTCACACAATAACTCCAAAAAATATAAAACCACCACCATTAAATAGTTTGTGAAAAGTTATATACAATTAGAGATGATTTTTCTATGTTTTGATTTTTATTTGAAAGATATGGGTCTGTGAAGTTGGTTTTTGGTTTTTTATTTTGTGTATAAAATGAATATTGTGCATTATTTTTGTACAAACTCATTTTTGTATTTTTATTTACATTATTATCTACAACTTCCATGTACAAAGTTTCTTCATTTGATGAATACATAATAAAGAATAAAGTAGGTGACAAAATGCACAAATGAATGAATAAAAGAATAGGGTTTTTATTCCAAATTTTGACCCTTATCTCCCCTTACTTTATTCCTTGTCGACCAACTCAATTCTGGACTTGGTCTCACTGTTTAGGGTATTCCTTTTTTCTTTTCTTCTCTTTATTCTATAATTTTGGCACTAAAAATCTTATTTTTTACATAATAAATACAATAAATAGTGAATGCTATTATGCACAAATTGATGCTATTTGCATGCATTATCTAGGGTTTTAAGGCCAAAATAATAGAATAAAGGTGATGAAATGGAGATTCATTAGGTGCCCGCTTTACTCCGATTTTGAACACCTCTAATATATCCAACTTAGTGCTTATTAAGACATTTATATCATGACATTACATTTTCAAGAAACAATATCAATCATCTACATTTTCTCTTTTCTTATTATCGTCCCATTGCTAGCATTCCATCTCAAAGTAACGTCTACTATTGCTCAATCAATCTCAACATTGGCACCCATCTACATATAATGTCTACTATTGCTCAATCGATCTCGACATCGGCACATGATGAATATGTGATTCATCATACTAAAACTTGAAAATAGAGCTTCGTTCTTGAGTAATTAACTACATTTCTTCATTTATTCTGTATTTGTTTTACCATTCATGCACTTAGAATTAATATCTGCATTTTTGCATTCATAATCATCTTCCCATTTTCACCTAACTTCATGCATTTTTAATTAATCCACACTAACTCTTATTGACATGAAACTAACTTCATTGTGTTTATATCACTAACCTTAATCGATGAAAAATCCTAAAAAATGTTAAGCCATATATATGAAAAATAAACCCAAACACTAATTTCAGACCAAACGAACTAAAACACTGATATCTTTCTCATACAATGTCATATTTCATTTTACTCTCTTTTAAAGTAATATACATTCAAATACCTTCAAAATAAGGTCAATTTCATAAAATCGGAGCTCATATGTGAAAGTTGGATTTTGAGCCTCTTTTGCGCATTGTACATTCTCATTGATTTTGACCTATCATTTCATGTGCATATTTCATTCATTCTAATTATTTTCTTCTTCATTTCTTCAATTTATTCATTATATTAATAAATCATATACAAACTAAAATAAAAAAATCAAAAAAGCATTGAAAAACAACTTATGGCTTGACCTTATTGACATAATCCACTTGTACATAATTAAAACCATAAAAATCCCAAAAAATTATCATATGATTCCATTGTATCATTTCATAGCATGTTTGATTTTTACATGCATTATTTATCATTAAAAAATCAAATAAAATTGCAAATCTAAAAAAATGTTATTTTACATACGTAAAATATCACCAAAAAATACATATATTGCATTTAGCATTTGTTTGCACATGAAGCCTTCATGAGCATTATAGATCATAATTAGAGGCACATTTTTTGTGTTGAGCACTTTTGTATATGAGTTCATATATTATTTTTAATTGAATTAATCATGCATTTCATGCACATTCAACATCTGGTCAACTCTACTACGTGTCATCGCTCCGTTGGCCCACCTCAAATGACTTGCGCTTCTTCTTCTCTCTCCTCACGTGTCAAGCACATGACTGTCCTTCAGCCTCTCAGGTCACGTGCTTGGCACGTAACCACCGACTTCCTCCTCCTCACATACAGGGCACGTGAAGTCCTGCCCCTTGCTCTAGCACCGCCGCTCTGCCTCGCGACGCCTTCCCTTTCCGGTGTGACGCCCTCCGCAACTGTCGTGCACCCTCATCTCGCTTCTCCAACCACCCATCACCTTCTCCTATCCTCAATCACCTCTGTCTTCTTCGCCAACAACCATCAGAAGCCTCTGCTCCGTTGACCCCTTATCCCTTTACTCCATCACCTGCAACAGTCTTCAACTCACTATGCTCGATTCCTCAAGCGAGACCCAACCAACCAAACCCATTATCCAACCTCTGCTATCGCCCAATCCGAACAGTCATAGACCTCTACGACTCTCCTCCTCTCCTATTTAAGCACTAGCACCGACGACCTTCAGCCTATCCACCATAGCCACTAGTGAACGAGAGAGAGAGAGAGAGAGAGTTCAGGGAGTAGGTGGTGGCAACTCTCCTCTCTTCGACGACAACCTCCCAGGTGCGATCATCCCAAGCTTCATCGTGATCTACCGCATGACTCGGAGCGAAGATATCGGAGAGGGCCAAAACCCAATCCCTATCCCAGACGCTCGATCCACTTTCCGCTTTTCTGCTATTTCCTCCTTCCTCCGCATAGCTCCAGGACTCAGGCGACCTTCAACCTCCTTCATAAATCTTCTCCTCCACTCCTTTCATGACTCACAGCATCGTTCCTAAACTTGTCAACAAACACACAACCATCTCCTCCCTCCTTGCTTGTACGTCCGCCTCACGTAAATCTCCACCGCATCACTCCGTCTGCCACCTCTTCAGAGCACTCCGCTCACCATTCTTCAGAGCAGCAACAGCCCGGGACCATCACCAAAGAAGAACAAAGGCTGCCCAGGATCAAGCTATAGCAACCGCAAGATCAAGAACACCCTCGATCCGGATCGGTTATTTACACCTAAATTAGGACCATCAGATCAACGACGATCTAGCGCCCAAGATTCAACTCCAAGCCAAAGTCCGTCCTTCAGCTTCGGGCATCCCCAAAGCAGTCAAAGAAGCTACATGGAGATCAAGACACAGCCTCAGACCCAAAGCATGAGGTTCAGGTGTCTCGAAGAAACGCCATCCAGTCACGTGAAGACAAGGTACTAGAGCTCCTCCCGGACCAAAGTGCATGCGTTCACATACTTTCTGGTGATTTTTGCGCTCACACCCTTTAATATCTAGCAAATCATGGTGAGGCTCCCACCAGCCAAGACACATACCTGATACGTGATAAGGGAGAAATTGCACCAAGGCCCCCAGATATATCAAGAAGTTTAGATCTACCCCCACCCTGGGTAAATATCGGAAGAGCCTAGACGAATTTCACTAATTTCAAAGCCGCCCCTACGAAAGTTTATTTTGCAAAAAAATATTTATTTTAATATATTTATGGCTTTAAACATTCATTTGATCATATCTTGAACATTTTGTATCAGATTTTGACGTTCTTGGAGTCGTTTTGATTCATATCTAATTATCTTTCTTATAGAACTATTAATTTCATCGTTAGAGGCATTTTTGAGCGTTAATAAATTGAGGTTCTATTTTGTTCATTCTGATCACCAATCTCATACATTGATTCAATTGATTCTCTATTGCTAAATAAATTGTGATTTATTTTAGATTTATTCCAGGAAATATTTAATGCTAAATTAAAGAATTATTTGCCGTGATAGTTGGGGTTCATGCTTAATTGATTGATAAACTCGTTATGCTTTCTTCACTTGAACATTCACCTTCACCTTTGCATCTACATTTTGCATCATTTTCATCATAATTCAAAAATCAACAAAAATATTGCATTTGTTTATTTGTATCACCACACATCATAGCATTATTGTCTCTACATTAAAATAATTTTGTAAATTCATGCACCATGTTTCCTCTTTTCACAACTAATTACATATTCTTAATTAAAAACCGTAAAAAAGTGAAGAAGAGAATAATAACAAAAATATTCGTTTGCATATCTGAAAACCTAAGTTCTAGATCACCTAATAATCAACATAAGAGATAATGACCTCCCTGAGTTCGACCTTCGGCTTACCCAAGTAAAAAAAATAAATTGTACCATCGCTTTTAATTGAAACATTAATTGAGTAGTGATTTTTGATTAATCTGTTTATTGTTCGGCTGCAATGAAATTGAACGTTAATTCCACACAATTAGCGAGGGCAAATTCTTGTTTTTCAAATGGCATCGTTGTCGGGAAGGCACGAATTAGGTTGATTTTTAGAAAATTAGTTTTTAGGTTTTCCACCCTGGATAGTCTGACCCCCGATTTTCTTGTATTTATTTCTCCATTTATTTTCTCAGCATTTTTTCTTTTTATTTTTGTATATTTATCTGTGAACATCTCTCTAATATTTGATCTTTTATTTTTTATGCAGGTACCCGGTGGACTTAGAACGACTTTCTTGGAAGCTGATGCAACTCGAAGCTACTAGGATGCACGAAGAATTTATTTTCTTATTTTTTGAGGGAGAGAGAATGTTCATTTTTATTAATTTGTAATTAATTTCTCATTTCCAGCGATTCTTCATCGGGTTCTCGCGTGTGTTAGATACTGGACTTTTTCTGTGGTGTGTCAGACCTGTTTCACTCCCTGATGTGGGTGGTGTCCAACTTGAGTATTTCGTAGTCTTAGGATTGCACCGCGGCTATTAGAGCTACTGGGATTTTTGAGCTCGTAGGACCAGGACCACACTCCATTTAATTATATGCACTAGTCGATTTTCATTTAGCAAATTAAATTGTTCTATAACTCGCTAATAGAAATTCCTGTTCTAAGTATAATTTCCCGTGCATGCATTAGATTTATTTTCCTACGAAAATTTCAATTTTGTTTAGCATATTGCACGAAGATTGCGAGGAAGTACTGTGAGTATCTTTGACTTAGCATTCATCACCGTGTTTCCCACTGCACAGCTTTTTTGATTCTCACCCGGTTTTCATTCATATAGGAATAAAGGAAATTGGAATCCCCATGTAGACGTGTATTGATCTCCAGTCAAATTCAAAGTAATAACCAAATTAAAATAAGAGGATTGCTAACATTATTGACTAATTAACATCGGATAAAATTGAATATCATTGCTTGCGAGAGAGCAACCGTCCTTGTATTCATTTATTCTTCCGAGTGAGTGAGAGAGAGAGAGAGACGAACATGAGGATAGAGCCAAGCCAAGATTTTCATATTGACTACTGATTCTACAAAAACAATTAGCTACTTCTCAGTGAGGAAATATGGGTAGCCGGTAAATGGTCCAGATTTCCTTAGCAGAGTGGATGGTTTAAAGTACACCGCGTAAGGCTCGATCCTTAAGTAACGGTAGCCGCTTTATGATCCGTACTTACATCCATATTGGCTAAAAGTAGGTGCAACTAGTCGTAAGAGTCAGGCCATTCTTTAGGGAAATACAAACACCTAACAGCTCGTTAACTCTTTCAAAGTTTGCATTTATCACCAAATAAAGTTGAAGATATAATTGGACGGTCCTTTGCGGCCTTCACTGTGTTGAGGTGGTGAATTTTGGGGTTTGCATTTGTTGTTGAATTATGTGATAGTGCACTTGCACACACATATCATGGTTTCACAAATCAATCTTTATTGTTCTCTTCGAAGATGTCAGAATATTGGCATTCATACCCAGACTTCGTGGGTCACGCTCACATGACAAATTTCCAATCTTCATATCCACTTTCTTTTCAGAAGAACCCTCTCTTTGAGGTAGTTCCTCCCTAGCCATCATTCTTTCCACCAACCCACCCACCCTTGGTTGAAACTTCGAGATAGGAACACCTCTAATATATCCAGCTTAGTGCTTATTAAGACCTTTATATCATGACGTTAAATTTCAAGAAACAATATCAGTCATCTACATTTTCTCTTTTCTTATTCTCGTCCCATTGCTAGTATTCCATATTAGAGGAACGTCTATTATTGCTCAATCGATCTCGACATTGGCACCCATCTACGTATCATATCTACTATTTCTCACTCGGTCTTGACATTGGCACCTGATGAATACATGATTCATCATACTAAAAGTTGAAAATAAAGCTACATTCTCGAGTAATTAGCTGTATTTCATCATTTATTCTGTATTTTACCATTCATGCACTTAGAATTAATATATGCATTTTAGCATGCATATTTGCATTCATAATCATCTGTTAGCCATGTGAGCCCGAGGAGACCCATTCCTTCAATAATTGTTATTGTAATATTTGATTCATCAATAAAAGTTATTAATTGTTTCACTCCCTTTCTGAGATTAAATGAATGAATGCACTATAAGGTCCCTCTGTACAAATAGGATTATGTACCATGGCCATCTTAATAATCATACAACTGTTGATTCAGTAATAGAATCATAAAGGCTGGTGTTTGGATGAATATCTAAGGAGTTAGATAGAGGACTCATCAAGTACCGTCAAATGATTATTAAGAGATGATTTCCAGCCTGAGTAGGAGATGGCAATCCTTTCTCATTAGGATGATATCTGACCGACCTCTTGATGCATGTCCCCTGCATAGGAATAGAGATTCGGAGTTGTCAGATTAGTTAGGTCAAAGAATTGACTTAACGAGATCAAGATAACCAAAGTCCTATATCGTATACTGTCATGATACATGTACACATCCTCTGACCAGAGATAGATGTGTTACTATATGTCTGAGTAGGTACATTTGGCAGACCAATAGGTTGATGACCTGATCAAGGTCTATACACCGGCGAGATGGTGTGCATATGAGGGCATATGAGTAATATGATCTCTCAAAGGGATCATACAGGTTCACTTGTGAACCAGAAGACATGAGATCACTCATGAGGTATTGGGCCCAATCAAATTACATGCATGCTCTTCGTACTTTGGAAGCATGACAAGAATTTATAGGTATGATATATGCTTTGTGAAAGCATATGATCGATGCCAACTCCCAATGACCAAGAATGAGAAACTTGTTGATAAAAAACCCTAAAGATGACAGTGTTAAATTGATCTTTATCTTCGAGTTTATCATAGTTCTTCCAGTTTGTAGGATGTACATGTATTAGGAATACCTAAGGGTGATGTGATCATAAACGATTGTAAAACCATGACGTTTCCATTCCGAGGGAGTGATGAAACATGTTTGGATTTTAGTGACTCCTCTCAGTAGAGAAGTAATATGATCTTGGTCCAAGTGTTGGACATTGATCTTAATGTGATTCAGATGCAATGAGAAGATTAGATTTACGATCTTGATTTAATCGAGCATCTATGAGAGGTACGTGAGATCTTGATTTGAGATATAATCTCTATATCCAAGTCATTATAGGTGGAACATACAATCGTTATGTCCTTATCTCCAAGTATCTGCAGAGAAAGCGCATTATTCTTGAAAGGGTTCAAGAATAATTCCATAGTTGAAATATATCCAAGCATTGAGAAATGGATAAGTAAATGTGATTTAATTATCACAGATTATGTCAATTTGATTCACATTTGAATGCATGAGAATGATTATCCAATATAATTAAATGTAATTTAATTATTATGGATAAGAATAATGTGGATAGCAATATCCAATTATTCATAATATATTATAAATGTGATTTATAATGTATTAGAGAGAGCTTATTATGATTTGTTGATGTTTATTTGATTCACATTGAATGATTAATTGAAAATGTAAATCACATTTTATTTTGGGTTGTGAATGTGATTCACATATTTCAAATGGCTAGATTTCAATATTCACAAAAATAATTATGATTTTTTGTTGAATTATTTACAACAAGTGTTGTTGTAAAATCATGGACATTTACAAGGAATAATGCAATCTCACAAGATTACATGAAATTGCATAAGATTGCATGAGATTCTACCCTTCCATATTGAAAGGGTGGACGGCCACCAAATCCTATATGGAAAGGGTGGACGTGCACTCTCATATATGGAGGGTGTAATCTCCATCCTATTATCTATATGTTTGATTGATTTAATTTTAGGATTGAATTATATTTATTTATCAATATATATTTAATTAAATTAAATTAATTGTTGTTGGTTTTTTACAAACAAGATCTTGGCCATTGAAAGAAGTACAAATCAATCTCAACTATTCATTTTGTGTAGTCCATGGATTGTAATCCATGAACTCCCAAAACCCTATATAAGAAGAGGCACCCCTTGATCTTCTTGGTTACAACAATAACAACAACAAGCACTCTCCTCTCTCTTTCATTTTCATGCCCTCTCTCCCTCTCTCTCTTTGGGTGGCTATCCACCCTAGACCTAGAGGAAGAAGTCATCGTCACTTTGTCGTTGTGCTACCGCCTCGATGACCCTTGATTCTCCATCTTCTTTGGTGCGCCTCGCTCGTGAAGAAGACGGACGATCTCGTACGACGAGATCAGGATTTCCCTTGCTTGGATCAACATCTTGGATTGCGAGAAGCACACAGTTCATCCCCACGCTCGCAAGCGTCTCCTCTAAAGATCGGATTTGAGACGGGAGTTCTCTTTTCTTAGAGGCTTGATCGCAACCACCCTACAAGAGGTATTCCTTTTATCTATGTATGTGCTTAGATGAAACGATTCAAGAAGCGTTCTTGAATCATGTGGTTTCATCGCATGATTTTTTTTAAATTCCGCTGCATTGAACAACTAGTGTGACTAGTCGTTCTCGATCGTATTCGATACGATCCCCACGCTTCCGTGATGCGCTTAAGGATTATTCCATAACCTTCGTCATCATCACATTTTCACCTAACTTCATGCATTTTAAATTAATCCATACCAACTCCAATTGACATGAAATCAACTTCAATGTGTTTATATCACTAACCTTATTCCATGAAAAATCTTTAAAAAATGTTAACTCGTACATGTCAGACCAAACGTACTAAAATACTGATATCTTTCTCATACATTGTCTGATTTCACTCTATTCACTTTTAAAGTAATGTACATTCAACTACCTTCAAAAGAAGATCAATTTCATAAAAATAGGAGCTCATTTGTGAAAGTTGGATTTTGGGCCTCTTTTGCGCATTGTACATTCTCGCTGATTTTGACATTTCATGTGCATATTTCATTCATTCTAATTATTTTATATCTTATTTATTTAATTTATTCATTTTTAATAAATCATATAAAAATCAAAATCCAAAAAAATTAGAAAAGCAATTGAAAAGATTAATTCTGACTTGACGTTATTGACCTAATCCACTTGTACATAATTAACTTCCTTAATTTTTATAACCTATTTAAAACTAATAAAAATCCCAAAAAATTATCATATGAGTCCATTTCATTATTTCATAGCATGTTTGATTTTTACATGCATTTATCTATCATTAAAAAATCAAATAAAAATTGAAAAGCTAAAAATGGTATTTTACATACATAAAATATCACAAAAAATTACATATCTTGCATTCAGCATTTCGTTTGCACATGAAGCCTTCATGATCATTGTAGATCATAATTAGAGGCACATTTTTTGTGTTTAGCACTTTTTCATATGATTCCATCTACTATTTTTAATTGAATTAATCATGCATTTCATGCACAATCAACATCTGTCAACTCTGCTACGTGTCATCACTCCGTTGGTACACCTCAAATGACTTGCGCTTCTTCTTCTCTCTCCTCACATCTCATGCACGTGACTGTCCTTCGGCCTCTCAGGTCACGTGCCTGGCACGAGACCACATACTTCCTCCTCCTCACATGCAGGGCACGTGAGGTCCTGCCGCTTGATCTAGCACCTATGCTCTGCCTCACAGCATCTTCCCTCTCCAACGTGACGCCCTCCGCAACTACCGCACACCCTCATGTTGCTTCTCAAACTACCCATTTACTACTACTATCCTCAACCACCTCCGTCTTCTTTGCCAACAACTAGCAAAAGCCTCTGCTCCGTTGACCCCTTATCCCTTAACTCCATCGCCTACAGCAGTCTTCCCCTCACTATGCCCGATTCCTCAGGCGAGACCCAACCACTCAAACCCATTATCTGACCTCTGCCATCGCCAAATCCGAACCAGCATATCCCTCTATGACTCTCCTCCTCTCCTGTTTAAGCACCGACATTGATGGCCTTCATCCTATCTGCCATAGCCACCAGTGAACGAGAGAGAGTTCAGGGAGGAGGTGGTGACAACCCTCCTCTCTCCGGCGATAACCTCCCAGGCATGATCATCCCAAGCTTCGTCACGATCCGTCGTGCAACTCGAAGCGAAGACATGGGATAGGGTCGAAGCCCGATCCCTATGCTAGGTGCTTAATCCACTGTCTGCTTTTCTACTATTTTTTCCTTCCTCCCCATAGCTCCAGGACTCACGAGACCTTCAACCTCCTTCATTATCTTCTTCTCCGCTCCTTTTGCGGCTCACACCATCGTTCCCACCCTCTTCAACAAACACACAACCATCTCCTCCCTCCTCGCTTCTATGTCTACCTCACGTAATCCTCCACCGCATCACTCCGTCCACCACCTCTCCGGAGAACTCCACTCACCATTCTTCAGAGCAGCAACAACCTGAGGCCATCATCAAAGAAGAACATAGGCTGCCCAAGATCAAGCTATAGCAACCGTACGATCAAGAACACCCTCAATCCGGACTGGTCATTTATGCCTAAATTAGGACCTTCAGATCAACGGTGATCGGACACCCAAGATTCAACTCCATGCCAAAGTTCGTCCTTCAGCTTCGAGCATCCCCGAAGTAGCCAAAGCAGCTATGTGGAGATCAAGACGTAGCTTCCGATCCAAAGCATGAGGTTTAGGCGTCCCGAAGCAACACCATCCAATCACGCGAAGGCAAGGTACCGGAGCTCCTCATGGACCAAAGTGCATGCGCGCCTCACACACTTTCTAGATATTTTTGTGCTCACACCCTCTGATATTCAGCCAATAACGATGAGGCCCCCGCCAGCCAATGACATATGCCTGACACGTGATAGAGGGGAAATTGTAGCAAGGACCCAGATATTTTGAGAATTTTGTATCTACCCCTGCTTGGGGTAGATATGGGAAGAGCCCAGCTGAATTTCACTAATTTCAAAGCTACCCCTACGAAGGTTTATTTTGAAAATAATTATTTATTTTAATTATATTTATGACCTTTAAGATTCATTTATTCATATCTTAACATTTTTATCGGATTTTGACGTTCTTGGAGTTGTTTGATCCCTATATGATTATCTTTCATATAGAACTATTAATTTCACCGTTAGTGACATTTTTGAGCATTAATAAATTGAGGTTCTATTTTGTCCATTCTGATCACCTACATTCTCATACATTAAATCTATTGATTCTCTATTGCTAAATAAATTGTGATTTGTTTAAGATTTATTTTGGGAAATTAATTAATGCTAGATTAAAGAATCATTTGTTGTGATAGTTGGGGTTCATGTTTAATTGATTGATAAACTCCTTTTGCTTGCTTTACTTGAACATTCATTTTCATCTTCGCATCTACATTTTGCATCACTTTCAACATAATTCTAAAATCAACAAAAATATTGCATTTATTTATTTATCTCGTCGCACATCATAGCATTTATTTTCTCTACATTAAAATAATTTTGCAAATTCATGCACCATGTTTCCTCTTTTCACAGTTAATTACATCTTCTTAATTGAAAATCATAAAAAGTGAAAAAGAGAAAAATAACAAAAATATTCATCTGCACCTCTGAAAACCTAAGTTCTAGATCACCTAATAATCAACCCAAGAAGACAGTGGCTTCCTCGAGTTCGACCTTGGGCTTGCCCAAGTAAAAAAATAAATTGGACCGATCGCTTTTAATTGAAACATTAGTTGTGTAGTGGTTTTTGATTAATCTATTTATTGCCCGACTGCAACGAAATTAAATGTTAATTCCACACAATTAGCGAGGGCTACATCTCATAGTTATACCCTACCCTGGATATTAGCTTTACCATTACTTTTTACACCACCATAATATCCATGGGTTGTTATCAGTATCCTTGGCTGAGAGTCAACCCCATGGGAGGAGAAAACGAACCCAATCGCAGTTGTTTTTCTGCTGTATTTTTATTTCATCCTTGATCCTTTAGCATTGGCTGACGATGTAAGGTCGAGGGCAAGGCCAGAGGGAAATTTCCATACAAGGAGAAGGAGAGAGACGGAGAATATAACCCGTATTCTATGGTCTATTCTAGAAACGAATATGCCTGAATCATCCCAAATTTATTCACCTATATAATCATATTCAAATTTAATTCAACAACAACAATAAGCCTTTTCCCATAATTTATTAGGGTCGGCTACATGGATTTTTTGCCTCCATTCAGATCCATCTTAGATCAATCTCGAACTTATATCTAAAAAATTAAGATCCCTTCGAGTCTCCTTCCAACACTTCTTGGGTCGTCCTCGCCCTCTCTTAATCGGCTCAACATCCCAAAACTTGCATCTCCTAATTGGTGCATAAGCCGACCTTATTTGCAAATGACCAAACCATCTTAAGCAGTTATCTCGCATCATATCCTCAATTAGAGCTACCCCAACTTTCTTTCTTTATGCATCATTCCGAATCTGATCCTTATGTGTGTGTCCACACATCCACCTTGCCATTTTCATTTTTGCTACAACCATTCTCTACACACATCTATGGTTCACATGCCAACATTCAGATTCATAGAGCATATCAGGTCTCACAGCTTCTTGTAAAACTTTCCTTTGATTTTTAAAGGAATTTTCTTATCACAGGGAACATCAGAGGCTTCTCTCTACTCTAGCCAGCATGAGTTTATTCTATTAGTAACATCTCCATCAATTTCCACATCATGTTGCAAAATAGATCCCAGGTATCTAAATGAATCTCTCTTCCGAATGTTATCGTCAGAGTATCTTCACCTCGATTCCTTCACCATTTCTTCCATCAAAGGTGCACTCCAAATATTCAGTCTTAGCCCTACTTATATGAAATCCTTTAGTCTCCAATGCATGACTCTAGACCTCAAGCTTCTCATTTACTCCATCTCTAGTCTCATAAATCAACACAATATCATCAACAAATAACATACATCAAGGTATCTAATCATGAATGTGACTTGTCAACTCATCCATAATCAAAGTAAAAATGGACTCAAAGCTATACCTTGATGTAAACCAATGTTGATATTAAAATAGCGAGCCTTCTCAAACTTGATCCTTACACAAGATAAAGCCCTATCATACGTATCCTTTATGAGGTTAATGTATATGACATGTACTTGTCCACCAAACTCTCCTCAATATCTCTCATGAGACATAATCATAAGCCTTCTCCAAATCATTAAAATTCATATGTAGGTTATTCCTTTTAGCTCTACAAATCTCCATTGTTCTCTTCAACAAATGGATGGCTTCAATAGTTGAGCGACCTGGCATGAATCCGAATTGATTTTCTTTTACTTTGGAAACTTGTCTCAACCTTCTTTTGATTACACATTCCCAAATTTTCATAGTATGAGTCATTGGCTTGATACCTCTGTAATACGAATAATTTTGAGTGCCTCCTTTGTTCTTATAAAGGGGCACCACAATACTCCTCCTCCAATCGTCAGGTATTTTCTTTCTTCACCAAATAACATTTAATAGATTCATAAGCCAAGTCAAATCATGCTCACCTAAAACTCTCCATACTTCTACAGGGATGTCATCCAGTCCTACACCTTTCCTAGGTCTCATAATTTTCAAAGCCTCCTCTACTTCCTTTCTTTGTATTCGTCTATAACTTGCACGGTTCAAGTAACTTTCACTGCTAGTTAGATCACCCAAATTGATCTCTCTATTTCCTTCCCCAATGAAACGTTTATGGAAATACTACTTCCATTTAGTCTCTATATCCCTCTGAGTAACAAGCGTGCGACCTTCCTCATCCTTAATGCATCTCATTTGAGAAAGGTCTTTGGTCTTTGTTTCTCTTGCTTTGGCCAACCTGAATATATCCTTCTGGCCCTCCTTTGAGTAGAGATCTTGGTACAACACTTCATAAGCTTTTGACTTAGCTTCACTTACAACCTTCTTTGCTTCCTTCTTCGATATTTTGTAGTTTGTGAAAGTTTCCTCTGTTCTATACTTAGACATAACTTTAAAGAATGCTATTTTAATTTTTAGCTTCTCTCGCACCCCTTCACTCCACCACTAAGCCTCCTTCTGACCTGGAGCTCCTCACTTTGACTCGTCTAACATCTCTTTGGCTACCTTTCGGATACAAGATACTACTGCCTCCCACATCTCGTTTGCATTTCGCTACAATCCCAAGATAAGTCTTCTAAAACCATCTCCCTGAAGCTCGATTGTTTCAGTTGAAGATTCCACCATCTAGTTCTAGTGATCTTGAGAACCCTCTTTTTCTTTACTAGCCCTTTTATTTGCACATACATGACTAACAAGCGATGTTGGGTTGTCAAACTCTCTCGGGATTACTTTGCAGTCTTTATAACGCAACTGATCTCTTCTCCTCAACACAAAGTAATATATCCATGTTCTAGTTGGGACACTCTAAGTAATTAAATGCTCCTCCCTCTTCTTGAAGAGAGTGTTTCCTATGAACAGATCATATGTCATTACAAAATCCAGAATGACTTTTCCCTCATCATTTCTATCCTTGAAACCATGGCCTCCATGAACACTAACATACCTTGAAGCATCCTTTCCCACATGTCCATTAAGATCTCTACCTATGCAAATCATCTTGCTTTGTAGATTCCTTTAAAATCTTATCCAGATCCTCCCAAAAAGCTTGTTTAGTCCTTTCATCTAAACCAATTTGCGGTGCATAAACTGAGATGATATTCACAATTTCTTCTTCAAGTACCAATTTTAGCAAAATAATCCGATCCCCAAATCTTTGCACCTCAACCACGCAATCCTTCAAATCCTTATGAACAACCACTCCAACACTGTTTCTGCCCTTATCTTTACCTAAATACTAAAGTTTAAGGCATGTCTTCTCGATCTTCCTTGCTTTCTCTCCAACCCATTTAGTCTCTTGAAGACCTAGTATATGAATCTTCCTTCTTTCTATCATATCCACTATCTCCATCAATTTTTCAGTTAAAGTACCAATATTCCAACTACCAATCCACAATTTCCTTTGTAACCTCATTTGGATTAACTTCTTTACTCGCATGCGTCCATCATGCGATAACCCTTGCAAATTTTAGACTGCATCTGGGCGATGATGCGATGAAACTAGCTTATTTACTCGCATGTGTTCCTCATGCGAGAACCCTTGCAAATTTTGAACTATATCTAGGTTGTGATGTAGCGACCCTTGTCAATTTTTCATTGCATTCAGGCGATGTAACGTGTCGCAAGTAAGGGATGCTCCCAATGAAATCTTAATGTTTTATTCAAATTCAATAACAAGGAAAAATAATATTTGCATGAATATAGTTTCCTCTTGAAACAAACAAAGTTTATAATACAAAATCAAATCATACCATCAAAGTCTATGTTTCCATAAAATAAACTTTCTCAATACATTCTATTGGACTGAGATCTTGCATATGAGCAGGAAGAAATGCCCCTGGTTTTAAACCAATGGGGCGAAAAATTCTTTCTCCCATCCCCCCAAGTCTCCCACATGCCCCCACCCAAACCATAACCTCAACCCCGCCAGCACCCCAACCTCCTCTACTTCAGGTCTTGATGAGCCTCTACCGCCTTCCACGTCCCTTCCTGACATTCTCTCTTGTCGCTCTTGGCGGGATGTTTGCGGGAATGTGTAAGACCCCTCCAGATGAAGGATGTCTTTCATCATGCCTGTGCTCATAGACGGTGAGGAGGTTGCACTCCTTTCGCTGGAAGATATCGCTTCCATGGACCAGAGATGGGCCAACACATTGGTCTTCTACATCCTGGGCAAATGACTATACATCAAGCTTCTCCACGCTTTCATCGAGAAGGTATGGAAGCCTATTGGGAGTTTCCAACTCATACCCCATCCAAATGGCTTCTTCTATCTGAAGTTGTCCTCTGAGGAGGAATGCACGCGGATCCTTGATGGCGATCCTTGGCTGTTCTAGGGCTGTTTTATCATCATATGACGCTGGGAGGCCGGGTTGTTCTTAGAGAAAGAGCTCTTGTCAGACATCCCAATTTGGGTCAAGTTCCATGGAATTAGCCTGGGCCACCACTCAGAAATTGTCCTAAACAAGCTTGCTAGTGTCCTTGGCACGCCTCCCTTCATGGATGCTGCTAATGTGAGAGGTGACAGAGAAGACTTTGCTCGTTGCTGCATCTCAATTAATGTTGCCAATCAATCCTCGAGCACATCCCACTAGTGCTATGCTCAGCCAGCCATTCTCTTATCAAGGTCGAGCATGAGTGGCCTCCTCGAAGATGCTCCAATTGCATCAGCTTTGATCACAGTATGTCTAATTGCCCCTTCTCCAAACCCGTCACGGATGGTCATGGACCCTCTTCCAACAACACTCTGCAAGTCCCTGCGAAGGATCCCTCTGCGGAACTACCATTTGTTGATCAAGCATCCTCGATTTCAGCCTCACCTGCTGAAACCTCTAATACTCCCATTGCATTTCCCCACTGATCGGTTACATCCTTGGAAGTGCCTCTCGGTTGCATCCTCGGTTCCACCTGAGGATAGCAATGTAACCTCTAATACTCCTGTTGTAGGACCCCCTGCAACCACTCAAAATTGGAATGAATGGCAGCACCCTCTCTATGGATACAAGTAAGGCGCATAGGAAGCCCTCTCCACATGCCTACTTCCACATGGGATCCAACCCTGCTCTCCATGGCCAGATCGCAAACTTATGTAAAGCAAATACAACCCCTACTAGGGGTGCAAGCACTGTGATGTTGGACCAGAATGTGTCAGCCTCATGCGGCACGAATGTGTCGGGTGTGCCTTCCACCAAAACAACCTTAGGGGACACATCCCCACCTGCTGCTATCTCTGTGGAAAACCATGAATGGTTGGTTAGAAGGATATGAGAAGAACCTTAAGCGCATCGCGGAAGCATGAGGATCACATCGTATACAATCGGGAATGACTAGTCGCACTAGTTGCTCGAGGCAACGGAATTTAAATTTTTTCAATTGATTTAAACCACATGATCCAAGAGTACTTCTCGGATCATTTCATCTAAACCACAAACAAGTATTAGGTTTACCTCTTGAAGCGTGGTTGCGAACGAGTCTCTAAACGAAGAGACCTCCTGTCTCAAGTCCGATCCAACGGAGGAGACGCTTGCGAGCGCGTTGATGAGGCGCGTGCTCCTCGTAATCCATGTTGTTAATCTAAGCGACAAATCTCCTGATCTCATCACACGAGACCCGACATCTTCTTTATGAGCGAGGCTCATCGAAGGAGACGGAGATCCACGAACAAATAATCCGACAGCATAACGACGATGCTGCGGTGATGGCGACTCTCTCTGAAGCTCCATGGTGGACGTCCACAATGAGAGAGAGGGAGAGAGACTTGGCCTGTAGAGAGAAAGGGGGAGGGGGAGAGAGCAATTATTTGACATCTCTTGAAGAGCAAGGGTTGCCTCTTCATATATAATATTTTGGGATCCATGGATCTCAATCCATGGACAATACAAAACCAATGGATGAGATTCATTTGTGTTTCTTTCAATATCCATTATGTTGTTGTAAAAACACAACAATAATTAATTTAATTTAAATTAATATATCGATAAATCAATATAGTTAATTAATCTCGGAGACAGTAAGAAGATTGACTTTATCCCCTAAAGGGGGGGCGATCTATCTCCTCAATATCTCATGAGATCTCATTATCTCATGATATATCCAAGATTTACAACAACACTTGTTGTAAATTATTTCACAAAAATAATTCATAATTATCTTGTGAATATTGCAATCATGCCATTGGAAAAATGTGAATCACATTCACATCCCAAAATAAAATGTAAATTATATTTTCAATTAATTATCCAATGTAAATCCAATTCACATAAATAATTAATCAACAAATATAAATTACAATAGGCTCTCTCTTATATATTATAAATCACATTTACAATATATTTATGATTAATATGGATAGTGATATCCACATTATTCATATCCATGATAATTAAATCCCATTTAATCAAATTAGATCTCTATTCTCATGTGCCCAAATAATATGAATCACATTCACATTATTCACAGCTTTGATAATTCAATCACATTTAATTATCTTAGATAACTCTCCTTATAATATGAATTAAACTCATATTATTCATGATAATTAAATCACATTTAAATATCGATTTTCCTAATGCTTAGATACATATATCAACAATGAAGTTATCCTGAACTCTTTCAAGGATAATGCACTTTCTCCATGGATACTTGGATATAAGGACAAGGCGATTGTATTGTTCCACGCATAGTGACTTGGATATTGAGATCAAATCTCAAGTTCATATCTTGCGGACCTCCCATAGATGTTTGATTAAATCAAAGACATAGATCTGATCTTCTCATTGTATCAGAATCACATTCAGATCAAGGTCCAACATTTAGATGAAGATCAGATCACTTCTCTATGAGAGGAGTCACTAAAATCAAGACCTGTTTCATCACTCCCTTGGAATGGAAGCATCATGGTTATACAATCGTTTATGATCTCATCACCCTCAGGTATTCCTAATACCTGTACATCCTGCATACTGAAGGACCTAAAGTAAACTCGAAATATGAGATCAATTTTACACTATCTACTTCAGGGTTTTATCATTAAGTTTCTCATTCGATCATTGGGAGTCGGTATCGATCATATACCTTCCAAAAGCATATATCATACCTAGGTGTTGATCATATACTTTCTAAAAGCATATATCAAACCTTACAAATTCAGTCAAGCTTCCAAAGCAAGACGACCGTGCATGGAATTTGATTCTTCCAAATATCGCATGAGTGAGTTCACGTCTTCTGGTTCAGCAATGAACCTGTATGATCCCTTTGAGAGATCGTATTACTCATATGCCCTTGCATGCACACCAACGCGCTGGTGTATAGAACTTGGTTAGGTCATCGACCTATTGGTCTGCCAAATGTACATACTCAGACATATAATAACACACCTGTCTCCGGTCAGAGGATGTGTGTCTATATCATAACAGCATACGACATAGGTCTTTGGTTGTCTCGATCTCGTTAAGTCAACTATTTGACCCAACTTATCTAACGCCTCCGAATCTCTATTCCTATGCAGAGGACCTGCATCAAGAGCTCGGTTAGATATTGGCCTTTAAAGAAAGAATTGCCATCCCCTTCTCAGGCTTGAGATCATCTCTTAATAATCATTTGACGGTACTTGATGAGTCATCAACCTAACTATTTAGATATTCATCCAAGCACCAGTATCTATGATTCAATAATTGAAACAACAGTTGTATGATCATTAAGATGGCCATGGTACATAACCCAAATTTTACTAAGGTACCTATTATGAAAATTAGTTATTCTTCATTTCAGATCAGGGAATGATATTTGCAATAACATTTATTGCATAATGGCTCACCGTGGGCTCGCATGTCCAACAACCTCCCACATGCCAAAGAACCATTATTGGGCTAATCTTTAAACCCACACCCATGTGACAATCATAGGCTATTTAGAAAAATAGCTAGATAAAATGATCAATCACTCTGTTCCCGAGATACTATACCAAGTCCTTTTACGACACTTGCATATCTCCCAGTAACAGTGGTCGCATCCAATGTGAATGTTGCATCTTATGCAACCAATACTTAATATTGTCAGTTATAGTGTACTTGACAGTACGTCTCAATAATTATTATAACCACCATGTATTTTCTATTATCCTCATCCGAATACCCTTATTCCTAAAGATCTTTATCTCCTAAGTTATCCGCAGTTAAGACCTTTTAGATCATTATCTATAAAGTCTTAAGCTCTTGAAAATAAGACTTTGAGATCATTATCTCAAAAAAATCTTGTCCTCTTTGAAGATATTGTTATTATTGCAATCAAGTGTTCTATCTCTACAGTAAGATTAGTAACGGTTTACTACTCCCACTGCATGGCAGACATCTGGCTTTTGTACATATCTGGCATATACTGAGCTTCCCAAAGCTGATGCACTAGGGCATATAACTTTAGTATTCACATCCTCAACTCTTTGAGGTGCTATCCCTTTAGACAGGTCAATATCATAGCTTAAGGGAAAGAAGCCTTTCTTAGAATTTTCCAGAAAATGGAAAAGTACAAGGTGTATCACTAATGTGACGGTCCCAAAACCCTCTTCTCTTTACTTTTGAACAAATTCAGAACTAAGATCTAAGAGGTGTCCTTGAAATCATATCTCAAGGTATGGAATATCCAGACTATAAAACACTTATTATTATCCTTATATCATTCCAAATGATTAGGATATCATCTACATTTAGCATGATGAACACATTACATGGTTCACCAAGATTCTATCTGATATCATAACATTTATAATTTCATCAAATCTTATGTTATGACTACAAGAATCTTATCCGAGTCCATAGATGGAGTTATTCAGCTTGCACACCTTGCTTTCCTCAATTATGAAGCCCTGGATCTACTTCATATGAATAACCTCAGAGAGGTATTCATTGAGGAATGCAATATTGACTTCCATCTTGAAGATGTCAAAGTCAAGTTGTGCAGCTATAGTTAGCAATATTCCGATGGGTTTAAGCAAGGTCACTGAAAAGCAAGTCTCATTGCAAGTAGTGTCTCCTCTTCGTTGTGTAGTTCATGGCTACGAGCCGTGCTTTGAAGGTCCCTACCTTCTCATCAAGTTCCCTCTTTCTCTTGAAGATCCATTTACACCTTAACGGGTCTTACCCATATAGGTGGATCCTCAAGAGTCCATATACAACATTTGTATATGAAGTGTACTTGCTAACATCCATCTTTCTATGACATGATCTTCAAATGCTTCATCACATGAAGTTTGATCATTGTCAGATTTCTCTGACACATGGAATCCATCCTCAAACTCATTTGAAGAGGTATTAGCGTTTCATCTTTAATTGTCCTTTTAGTTTCTAATTTCAAGAGCCTCATTATCTTCTCAATATTAAATGAGTTCCTTTACTTCATTTTCATCTTGATTCTCAAGAGAGTTCATCCTCTAAGAATCATATCCTTAGAGATGAGATCTTTTACGAATCTCAAGGTCATAAAGTAGGTATCCAATACCATCCTTTATTTTCCTAATGAAGTAGCACTCTCTTGTGCTAGATTCCAGCTTACTTGCGCGGAACCTTATTAAGGACATATATTGTAGTCTCTACTCCATATATACCTTGGAAACTAAGAGGTAGTTATGCTAATATTCATCATTGATCAAATCATGACACACATGATCTAATTGTATCTTCCTACAACTCTATTGAGTTAAGGTACATTAGGATGATTGAGATAAGAATGATATTCCTTTCTCCATAAGGTATTTTTTGAATTCATCTAATAGGTACTTGCTACCTAGGTTAGATCAAATTCATTTCATATTCCTTCAAACTTTGATTCTAAATCAAAATTGTGAAATGAACATTTCAAAGGTTTATAAAGTGAAGGGAAGAAAACTCATATCACAAATAATCATCAATGGATATCACATACAATTAATGTTTACTTTGATATAGATGATCTGCATACATCAATATGTATGTCTTGAATACCTCGGCATCTAACACCATTCCTAGAGAAGGGTGCATTGGGCATTTTCTACTTTTGAATACAATATCCACAAGTATGTAAGATTTGACATTTCGGACATTCTAAAGCTTCATCTTTTACTAGTCAATTGATCTCATCAACAGACTTATGTCCAAGGCTTGATGCCAGATCATTGTCAAAATGATCTTTATCCTCCTATTGATCTTGTCAAGGTTTAATTTCAGTATTAGAAATGTTAGTGAATCATTCATTAATTTTCTAATTTATTAAGTCCTCCAGATGTCATATTACTATCTGAAATATATCCATCATAACTTTTTATGAAAGGTTTATTCCAGAATTCATATTTATTTCCAACACTTAGAAATAAACTATGAGTGTATTCTAATATATAGTTCATAGATACATTCTCTAAAACTAAGGGCTCTCCTATTGAAAATATGAAGTCTATCTATACAATAGAGACTATTGCAACAGTTGCATCAATATCCATATGGATGACGTATTAAACCTTAAGATTAGATTTTCTAATCTTCTAAAACATATGGATTTGCGAGTGTTATTAGAAGAATGAGATACAATTATCAGACTTTAATCTTATCAAATAAGAAAGTCAATTTCAATGATTATATGTAGATATAGATTATTCCAATGCACTATCCAAGTCATTCTCTAAGGATTCTAGATAGACTTAATAGTCATACTATCAACACATCAACTTATTGCAGTATTGGCATTTATCCAACTCTTAAGATGTCATATATATGGAAACCATAGAAGTACAATCAAGTCTTTGACTTTCCTTCTAACTTGGATTCCACCCATGCTTCCACTGCGCTACTCTCATTTATAAACAACCATTGCTTAATACAAAGGAACTCTTATGTTGAATTCAAAATATTTCAATATAAGAATATTTCAACTTTTATACATACTTCATTCAATTCATACAATATGAATATTCTGAAGCTTCATGAATGACTAGAGTATAGATAGTAGAATGATGATACTCATCTTATCTATATCCATCTAAACTCTAAAAGACTTTGGTTCAGGTATGTACTCAAACATTTTGAATACATCATCTCTTATAGAGCCACCATTCTGCATGATGTAGTGAACCATGTCATTCATGATTAAATGTTGAGAGCACATGTGTATGCTAGAATCATCTTCTTTGGTTTTTATAAGGATTATTTGATAATTGTGATCATCATCGACATGTCACTTCCAAAGTACATTCAATGAGAGATTAAGACTATAGAGACATACAAACCCTGTGTTATAGTCCTATTATCTATTTAATTAGCATTCCACGTTATTATGTGGAAACTTACACATTGCAACCACATACATTATGTGTCCAACTACAAGTACAATATCTTGATCATGGATCCAATCCATGATATTTTACTGTCATTATTGAGTACAGTATTGAGTGGGTTTAATGAAGGATAATCTGAAATAAGAAATTTGCATAAATATAAATAAATAAATATATATATATATATTTTACTTTGATTTAGGATTTTTTTATATCAAAGTTGTCTTGCCTTGTCAACATTAAAAGTTCATTCCCTTAATCACTTTCAATGTAAGAGATATATTTACCATTATATCTCAAGCAAGATATGAGATCTCCTTTCTTATCTTTGTTACATACCAATAATATGAGATCATGTAACCCGGATAAAAAGAAGCGGGAACACATTCCATCTTGCAAGTCCAACTTGCATTCCCAACTCGGTCTTTAGCACCTGGGCCCACCACCACTAAGGTGATGTCGACATGTCATTAATTGAACCAACCGTCAACAGGATTAGAACTCCCTCTGCGTAATCCAATATCGTCCAAATAATATGAGGACCCGATATTGGAGTCATTACGTATACGTCCTTACTCTTTCGAGAAGCAAAGAGCCTGATCCAGATACGCTTGTATACAGGAGATGTCACTTCAGACATGCATCTCCTAGATACAATCCCTAGCGACAGAACCTTTTGCCTTGACAAGAGACCATGGATGTCACTTATGTGATCCTCCATATCATGTTCAAATTTTAATTATTTATTGTGAATGATATTCACATAATTAATTCTTCCAAGGTAAATACTACTCTATTCTTAATAGAGAGTTTAAGTTTTAATCGGATCTAATTAATTTAATCATATTAAATCAATTATCAATTCAATTAATCAATCAACAAATAATTTTAATCGTTACTTGAAGGATGGTATACTCTCAAAAATACTTATTATTCGAATTTTATTAATTAGAAAAATACATCATGATCACTTCAAATATCATCCCTTCCTTAACCGCTATGGACAGTTCCAACGGGAGTGGGACAGACCGCTCATGGAGTAACCTGCTACCCCAATGCTCCCCGATTAGACACCATATCCGCCTCAAGTCAAGATAATGTCAATTGATCACTTTGTATTTGAGATGATAATCGGTCTTTCAACTGAAGTTATACCATATAATATTAATCAAAACATTTTTGATTAACATTATAAGGAGATTTGCTAAACAGATCCCCAATCCTATTCAAACATCAATGTTTGTTGGAAGGTTCATGTAACCAATTATGATCTAGATCATATCTAATCAAGTTGATTATGGTCAATGTCATTCAAATAAATAATCATCATATTTAAATATTTCAAAAATATTCATCAATAATTATCTCAGAAAATTAACCATTAATTTATTAAATGATAATCACAAGGTTCTTGATTTGGAATGTAATTTCCAGCAGTGATCCTTACTAAAATTAGCATATCTCAATCAATTTAGATCCAAATCATGCAAAGGAAATTTCCAAAGTTTGCTAATTTGATTTATAAAAGAACCCATGTGATTAGCAAGCATTTCTAGGTGTTTCAAAATAGTAACTAACTCTTTAATTACATCATGATTCGTCATCCCCGAAACCGTGGATATATGTTCATTAAAATGATCATATCTTGAGCAATTGGATTCCCAATCACACAAACTAAAAATCCCACAGTTTCCTTATTTAATGGGAAACATAATACAATAGATAATTTTGTGTTTAAATATTTTGAACAGAGTTGAAAAAAAATAAAAACAGGGCTGCATGAATGAAATACGATAAAATTTTCACAAGCCCTAATGAGCCCAAGTCTTCCTAAGTTATGGATCGTATCCAAAACCTCCAACCTAGCTTTGATAACACTTGAAGGATATGGGAAGATCCTTAAGCACATCACAAAAGAGTGAGGATCACATCGTATGAGATCGAGAGCAACTAGTCGCACTAGTTGCTCTAGGTAGCGGAATTTAAAATTTTCAATCGATGAAACCACATTATCCAAGAACACTTCTTGGATCGTTTCATATAAACCACAAACAAGTATTAGGTTTATCTCTTGAAGCATGGTTGTGATCGAGTCTCTAAACAAAGAGACCTCCGATCTCAAGTCCGATCCAACAGAGGAGATGCTTGCGATCGCGTTGATGAGATGCGTGCTCCTCGCAATCCATGTTGTTGATCCAAGCAACGAATCTCCGGATCTCATCACACGAGATTCGATGTCTTCTTCATGAGCGAGGCACACCAACCGAGATCCACGAGCAAACAATCCGACAACATAACGACGATGCTGCAACGATGGCGACTCTCTCTAGGGCTCCATGGTGGACGACCACAATGAGAGAGGGAGAGAGACTTGGCATATATATAGAGAGAGAGAGGGAGAGAGAGTAATTATTTGATGTCTCTTGAAGAGCAAAGGGTACCTCTTCTTATATAGTATTTTAGGATCCATGGATCTCAATCCATAGACAACAAAAAATCAATGGATGAGATTGATTTGTGTTTCTTTCAATGGCCATGATGTTGTTGTAAAAACACAACAATACTTAATTTAGTTTAAATTAATATATATTGATAAATCAATATTATTAATTTCAAATAAAATTAATTTATTAATCTTGAAGATAATGAGAAGATTAACTTTATCCCCTAAAAGGGGGGAAGATCTATCTCCTCAATATCTCATGAGATCTCATTATCTCATGATATCTTCAAGATTTACAACAACACTTGTTGTAAATTATTTCACAAAAAATAATTCATAATTATCTTGTGAATATTGCAATCATGCTATTGGAATGTGAATCACATTCACATCCAAAAATAAAATGTAAATTATATTTTCAATTAATTATCCAATGTAATCCAATTCACATCAATAATTAATAAACAAATATAAATTAAAATAGGCTCTCTCTTATATATTATAAATCATATTTACAATATATTTATGATCAATATGGATAGTGATATCCACATTATTCATATCCATGATAATTAAATCACATTTAATCATCTTAGATCTCTATTCTCATGTGCCCAAATAATACGAATCACATTCACATTATTCACATCTTTGATAATTAAATCACATTTAATTATCTTAGATAACTCTTCTTATAATATGAATCAAATTCATTTTATTTATGATAATTAAATCACGTTTAATTATCGATTTTCTCAATGCTCGGATACATATAATAACAATGAAATTATCCTGAAATCTTTCAAGGATAATGAGCTTTCTCCGCAGATATTTGGAGATAAGGACATGACGATTGTATTGTTCCATGTATAGTGACTTAGATATTGAGATCAAATCTCAAATCCAGATCTTGCAGACCTCCCATAGATGTTTGATTAAATCAAGGACATCGATCTAATCTTCTCATTGTATCAGAATCACATTCACATCAAGGTCCAACATTTGGACTAAGATCAGATCACTTCTCTATGAGAGGAGTCACTAAAATCCAGACCCGTTTCATCACTCCCTCAGAATGGAAGCGTGATGGTTATATAATTGTTTATGATCACATCACCCTCAGGTATTCCTAATACTTGTACATCCTGCATATTGGAAGACCCAGAGTAAACCTGAAGTATGAAATCAATTTACATTGTCTACTTCAGGGTTTTATCATTAAGTTTCTCAATTCGATCATTGGGAGTCAATATCGATCATATACTTTCCACAAGCATAAATCATACCAAGGTGTTGATCATATACATTCCAAAAGCATATATCAAACCTTACAAATTCAATCAAGCTTCCAAAGCGAGACAACCGTGCACGGAATTTGATTCTTCCCAATATTTCATGAGTGAGCTCATGTCTTTCGGTTCAACAATGAACATGTATGATCCCTTTGAGAGATCGTATTACTCATATACCTTTGCATGCATACTAGCGCACCGACGTATAGACCTTGGTTAGGTCATCAACCTATTGGTCTGCCAAATGTACATACTCAGACATTTAGTAACATATCTGTCTCCAGTCAGGGGATGCGTGTCTATATCGTAACAACATACGACATAAGTCTTTGGTTATCTCGATTTTGTTAAGTCAACTCTTTGAACCAACTTATCTAATGCCTCCGAATCTCTATTCCTATGCAGAGGACCTGCATCAAGAGGTCAGTTAGATATCAACCTTTAGAGAAAGGATTGCCATTCCCCTTCTCAGACTGGAGATCATATCTTAATAATAATTTGACGGTACTTGATGAGTCCTCAATCTAACTATTTAGATATTCATCCAAGCACCAGTCTCTATGATTCAATAATTGAAACAACAGATGTATGATCATTAAGATGGTCATGGTACATAACCCTCATTGTACTAAGGGACCTAATAAGCAAATTAGTTATTCTTCATTTCAGATCAGGGAATGATATTTGCAATAACATTTATTGTATAATCGCTCATCATGGGCTCGCATGTCCAACACGATTGTGCTCAATAGTAAGAAGAAGAAGACTATGTTCCAAGATCAGAAGCCAAATGCCCAAGCGAGCCTGCCCACCCAAATAAATACTTCTTAAATGTCTGTTGCCATGTGCAATGTCCGGGGCTTGAATAATCCTGGAAAGCTTAGGGCTATGCTTAAACAGATGCTTAAAGGACACTTGGAAATCGTTGGTCGAGTGGAAACAAAAATTAGACCATGACCGCTAAACAAATTCATTGCTTCCATGCCATATGGATGGACCTTTACCCATAACTCTGCCCCACTGGGACAGATCTGGATCTTATTGAAGGAGAATTCGTGGACATGTGTGCCTATTATGACTACGGAGCAAATTGTTACACTGGATTGTAAAAATAAAGCTGGGATACATTTCCATCTCTCTGTGGTATATGGTTATAACAAACCATCAAAAAGAATTGCTCTTTGGACTGATAGTGAAGACCTTTCTCTCACATCATCCATGCCATGGCTACTTATGGGGATTTCGGTGTCGTTAGATTTACCTCGGAGAAGGTCAAGGGTAACATTCCTCACTCTCGAGCAACATGGGACTTCAATAGTTGCATTGATAAAGCATGCCTTATTGAACTACATTCAACTGGAGATCCACTCTCTTGGTCCAATTCCTTAGTGGGCTATTCTAGTATCTCTTCCAGATTGGACCGTGGCCTATGCAACCCCATGTGGATGGAGCTATTTCCCCTCTCAAACCTCTGCTACTCCCTCGTGGCAACGACTGGCCATCTACTCCTGATGGCCCGGTTGACGAGCGGAATCCGAGAACAAAACCTTTTCGATTCCTAAATTATTGGTGTGATATGGATGGGTACCTAGATGTTGTAGAAAATGCTTGGGAGTAGGATGTAAGGGAGAACCCCTTTTTTTGTTATGGCAAGGAAGCTTAAAAAAGAAAAAATAGCCCTCAAATCTTGGGCGAGAAGAGTTGCAGATACGGAGGCAGACCTAAAGGCGGGAAACTCCTTTCTTGAAGCCATCACTCTTGCATTGGGAGAATCCCCACTAGACCGCTTTTTGGCGCCGCTTGAGGTAAATGTTAAACTTCACATCAACTTACTTGAAGCCAACAACGAAGCAACCTGTAGACAAAGAAGCAGGGTCTCCTGGATGAAGCTTGAAGATAAATCCACAAAATTCTTTCACCTGGCTACCAAGATAAGGGAGTCACAAAATCATATCTCATGCTTGATAGCCCCAGACGAGTCCTTTATTGATAATCCATGGACATCGTCACCAAGGCGGTTAGCTACTTCGAAGACCTCCTCTCTCTTTTTGAACTGGAGAGGACATCCACGGCTGCCCCAATACCTAAAAAACTCCTATTTTCTGAGGCAAGGGAATGATTGGAAAGAGATTTTGGTGAAGATGAAATATGGAACGCCCTCCGTGCAATCCCTGCATCCAAAGCTCCTGGCCCCGATGGTTTCAACTCAAAATTCTTCAAGGTACATTGGAACATCATTAAAGGAGACGTGATGGCTGCAATGTCATTCCTTCACGATGGGGGAGGTATGGTGAGAGAAGCCAACCATACCTTCCTCACTCTTGTTCTGAAAGTGAAGTCCCCCTCATCTTTGGGTGACTTTAAGCCTATTTCATGCTGCAATGTCATCTATAAAATTTTTGCCAAGTTGCTTGCTAACATGATGGCCGAGGTCCTACCGCACATAATCTCTCACAATCAGATGGTGTTTGTCAAGGGTAAGCGCATCGGGGATTGCATATGACTTGTGTAGGAGTTGGCGTTCGACTTTGAGCGTAGAGCGGGGCCAAAGCGTGCTTGTGTCAAGATTGATTTATCAAAATCTTTTGATACTGTGAACCGCCAGTTCATACTTGATCGTCTCTACGCCATGGGTTTTGGTGAGAACTGGATAAGATGGATCTACTCTTGCATATGTACAACCTCTTTCTCTGTTTTGGTGAATGGAGTACCCTTTGGCATGTTCAAAGGCGTTAGGGGTCTTCGACAAGGAGATCCCCTAAGTCCTCTCCTCTTTACTATTGCTATGGAATCACTCTCTGGGCTCGTGGGCATGGAAGTTGGAAGGAGAATGTTCCAACCGTTGGGAAGAGGTACTGTCATGGCGCCGACACACCTCACATATGCAGATGATTTGTTATTCTTCTGCCATTGCTCTCTTAAGTCGCTGAACACCATACAAAAGATATTGGAAATCTTCCATGAGATTTCGGGCCTCAAGAAGAATGCAAGGAAAAGTTGTCTTTTCTGCTCCAAAAAAGCTAAAGGGGAGTTTGCTTACAACCTAGCAGTCGTCCTTCTTGGGCAATCACTGCCTACTACTTATCTTGGTCTTCCACTGGCACTCTTGTGGTGGGAGTACACCAGTCCGTTCTTTGGAGGACAAATCAGAGATCAATTATGTGGTTGGAAAGCAATGAATCTATCAACGGCTGGGAGGATCTAAACTCAGTCATTAACGATATCCTCCTATATTGGGTTGACGGTACTATTATACCCAATGCTGCTATTAGACGTATCTCAACTATGTGCGCTAATTTTCTTTGGGACTATAGGAGACATGAAATCGCATGGGAAAAGTTTGCCTTCCCAAGGAGGAAGGAGGAATGGGATTGTGTTCCCTCACCGACCTTACAACGACGGTAACTTTTGCATGGGCTTGGAGAATCCTCACCTCTGAGCAATCACTTTGGGCCTCCTACATGAAGATCACGTACCTCCGATCACAATCTTTTGACATGCACAAATCAGGACTAATTCCTTACCTATCTGGAGGCGATTGCTGCATCTTTTACCACTCCTGCAAACAGGTATCGGTGGCATTGATGAATATGCATTTCATCATCTTTATTCATTATTTTAGCTTAAAATCCCTTATAAAATACCTATATATAATACTAACTCCATATTCTTACTAACTTGCATCCATGTGTAAATATTGTACACTTATTACTATTTTAACCTAAAATAAATAAATAGATAAAGAAAGGAAAAATAAAAAAGAAAAGAAAAGAAAAAAGAAGACTGTATATATGTAATAGATGCAGACTGACCCGAACCCCGAGAAAAGGTCAAGACTTCACCTGATCAACCATGAATAAAGTAGGGGGAGTGATGATGCGCTAAATGCATATATTAAGAGAGATCCGTTGTAGCACGTGCACTTAGTTTTCTGTATAGAACTGATATGAATCTCAATGACGAGGTTCTCAGTTTTAATTTATAACCTGGGAAGTCCAAGGTCGAACACAAGGATGCAAGTATTTTGATGATTAGCTTTAGAGGACAAATTAACTTAGACAATAATTTCCAGATTTATTACTTTGAGCTCATGCACATCACACAGTTAACATAGAATTTTAAAACAATTTTTATACCTATATTTTAAGCACAAACATAGATGCATACACAAGATAGAGAGAAGATTAAAACTTAAATGAAACTCACACTAGAAACTTTGATGATTAACAAAAAAATGGATCTTAAAGACAATCATGCTTGAAAGGATAAAATTGAGTATGCAGAATAGTTGAATTACAATTATAAATCCAAACCTTCAAGCATAGACAATTAATGCATGATTTATTAAGAAGAAGAAGATGCCGCCCAAGTTGCCTCCTAGGAAGGAACCACAAGAGGAACCCGATGAAGACCCAATATAGATGATTTTTGCAAGATTAGCTGCATCCGAGCAGCAACAACCTTTACTGAGAGAGCAACTGAATTAGTTGAATGCTGAGAAAGAACCGCCAATGGAAGCCGCATACAATCCTGGGCAGTACAGAGTGAGGAATTATTTGCAGCCCTTCTCAGCTAGAGATTAACTATGAACTGAAGCCACACTTCCTGAGTCAACTACCCCAATTCCATGGTAATGCAACTGAAGAGCCATATGAATTCTTGCGAGACTTAGAGCTGATATGTTCTAATCTGAGGCACCCACAAGTCAACCAGGACTACATTTGTCTCACTGCACTCCCTTTCGCTTTGAAAGGAAAGGCAGACTACTGGGTGAAAAACTTAGGAGTGACTGTAACCACTTATGAGAAGTTCAAAAACCTATCTTGAAGAAATTCTACCCTTTGAGTCGAACCAACCAAATGAGGACCCGCATCACCAGTTTCTCTCAGATGCCTAATGAACCACTCTGTGAGGCTTGGGATAGGTTTAAAGATCTGATACAGAAGTGTCCCTGCCATGATCTGGATAACAACATCTTAGTTCAGTCACTCTACTCTGGCCTCAACTACAAGATTCAAGGGTTAGTCAGTGCTGCCTGCGGAGGCAACTACACATCGCGAGGAGCTGAGACCGTCTGGAAAGTACTGGAGCAGATGGCGGAGACAAGCCGCTCACAAATCGCCAGTAGAGCATATACTGATTCCCTGCACACTTTTCAAGCTAAAGGCGGAAAGCAAACTATCGCAGAAATAACAGAGGATTTAATTCCAAACATGAACATCATTGTCGATAAATTGAAAGTGGTGGATCAAATTCATAAGCGGATGAACGGCATCGACAATAGGATCTCCACATTTCCAAAGCAAATGGAGGAGCCAACTGAGAAGGTATCCAAGATAGGGATACCCACTGCATCTACGGCCCCGATCTATCATGTGCATCATGTCCAGGAGCAGCTAGGATCAGAACAACAACAACCATGGGCTCAGGACCAATCCTATGCCAAACCTTCCCAGCAGCCACCTCCACCGGCCGAGACAGTCAAAGAAGCCCCGCCTCTGACATTCGAAGTAAACGGTATTTGGTACACACAGGACACTACCCGACAGGGTAATATGGGGGACCGTCAGCATTATCAACGTCTGCCCACTTTCTATAATGCCACATTTCCACCAGCTCCACAGCACACTCAGAACACTGCATCATATCAGCATCCGAAGCAGCAGCAGCAGTCATACAACTGCCAGAACCAGCCTCAGCAATACTGTCAGCAATATCAAGCTCCAAAACAATCAGCTCAATCATCCAACCCTTCAGAAGAACCAATGGATATACAAAGACAGATGCTTGAAGAGATTCACAACTTCCGAAATGAGCTGCATGATCCATGGGTGATGTTAATCGCTTGATCTGTTGGAAGGATGAATAGATAGCCCCAACCACAACCATTCCTGCCCAAGTTCAAGCTAACCCCAATAGCTTGAACAAATCTCAATCATCTCAACACAATGGCCAGGTATACTATTAAGATTTTTCCACATATGAACATGAGATCCTTTCGTTTGATAATATCAATGCTATGTCACTCAGGAGCGGAAGGACCATGGTCGTACCTGACCAGGCAAGGGAATCGAACCATGAAGACTCGGAAGATCGAACGGAGGATGCTTCTGAGGATGAAGAAGAAGGACACCTGAAGATCTCTGCACAAGAGAAGGGAAAAGCATCTATGGAGTCTGCAGAGGACCTTGAACCTCTAGTTGCTGCAAAAATCCCTTTGTCACCTTTTCAGCAACCTGATTTTGATTATTATCAGAAAACTCATGATTGTAATAAGAACTCCATTTCTAATGAAGATGCTCTTATTTATGACTCTGGCTCTCTATCTCCTGTCTCAAATGCTTCCCTTCCTTTCCCCCATGCTCTTAAGAAAGAAAAACAAAAGAAAAACATTCTAGATGACCCAGAAATGGAACGATTCTTCCAGCAAAATATAACATTCAAAGTACCCTTTGATCAGTATGTGTCCAGTAATCCAGCATTTCAGAAGTACATGAAGATGAAATGCACTCCTACCAGAACTCGTACAAAGAAACCAAACCAATTTGTGGAGACTCATATCTTGACTGTTGTCACTACCAAATGTGTCAAAAATCAGCATCTACCAAGAAAGAAAAGGGATCTGGGTGCTCATTATGTGCAGAGTCGCATGGGCGGCATTGCGTTCGCACGCACACTTCTCGACAATGGTTCTTCCATAAATCTTCTACCCTTAGCCTTATATTATAGATTGGAGTTAGGTCCTCTCAAGAAATCATTATCTTTACTCCAATTTGCTGATAAATCCACTAAAAGACCTAAGGGAGAAGTGAAAGATGTTATCATCGTGATCGAGGGTACGAAATACAAAGTGGACTTCACTATCCTTGATATGGAGCTGTATTCATATACAGTACCGGAATGATGAAATTCCGCTCTCTAAGCGGAGAAGTGTACTTGGAGATGAAAGAAACAAAGTGGCAAAGACCAGACTCCGAATCCACCACTGAATATGCTGAAACATCAGATTGCAATCTCCTCAGCACTACCGGGTAGTGGGACCAATGGCTAGACATTCAGATTGAAAGCACATCATCAGAAGAAGAAACAGTGCATGGTGCAGTTTGCGAGATATTGCCAAACCTATCTAGACACCCAGATGCTTATAACCTTATTGACATAGAAATCCTTTCGGATTTGTCAGTACCATTTTTCTTCGAAACAATCAAGAAATATCGATGACGAGTCGAACGTGGCTTTGGCCGAATTACCACACTACTTTAATGATTCGACTCACCTTTCTTCGGAATTGGTAGCCAGCACATCATAGAGTGATTCACCACCAACCGACACTGAGCCAGATGCAAAAGTCATTCAACCAGACTTAATTGATGATTCAGATTTGCCAGAGCTGAAACCACTATCTCCCACACTGAAGTATACATTTCTAAATGGACCCAAAGAAAAATTCCCTGTGATCATTAGCTCATAATTAACCATGGACCAGGAATCTAGATTACTCAAAGTCCTTGAGCAAAATCGAAAAGCCATTGGTTGGACTATGTCGGATCTCGTAGGAATCAATCTCGCTCTCTGTTCGCACCAAATTTATGTTGAGGATAACGCAAGGCCTTCCCGTGAATTTTAGAGAAGATTAAACCCCAATCTTCGGGAAGTTGTTAAGAAAGAGATAGAGAAATGGTGCAAAGTAGGATTTATATACCCTATTTCCAACTCCAAGTGGGTGCCCCCCCTCATGTCGTCCTGAAGAAGTCGGGAATCCAGATGGTCACCAAAGAGGAGGGGGTAGAGATCGCGACCCGAGTACCCACGTTGTGGCGCGTCTGTGTCGAGTACAAGCGCCTGAATGCTGCGACCAAGAAAGATTACTTTCCACTGTCATTTATTGATCAAATCTTAGAGAGACTTGCAGGGAAGACATTCTTCTATTTTCTTGATGTGTACTCTGGCTACAATCAAGTAGCTATCGCTCCCGAGGATCAGGAAAAGACCACTTTCACATGTACCTTCGGTACCTACACATTCAAGCGCATGTCATTCGGGCTCTATAATACCCCAGGCACATTTCAGCGGTACATGATTGTCGTATTTCCTAAAATGGTTGGTGAGTTCCTGGAAGTCTTCATGGATGACTTCTCGGTTCATGGTGATTCATTTGATATATGTTTAGCGCACTTGGATCGAGTCCTCCAAAGATGTAGGGCAGTTAATTTGGTACTCTCCTGGAAGAAAAGTCACTTTATGGTGACTGAGGGTATCGTGTTGGGGCACGTCATCTCCAAGAAGGGAATGGAGGTCGACCCTACCAAGGTGTATGTGATCAAGAAACTTGAGCCACCAACCAACATCAAGTCAGTGAGGTCTTTCTTAGGGCATGTTGGATTTTATCGAAGGTTTATCCTAGATTTTTCAAAGATCGCCTGCCCACTGACTGAGCTCTTAGGAAAAGACACCGAGTTTATTGTAAATCACAGGTGTCTAGAGGTCTTCGAGCTCCTGAAAAAGAAAATATGTGAATCGTTGATAGTACAAGCTCCCGACTGGTCTCTTCCCTTCGAGATCATGACTGATGCATCAGATTTCGCTATCGGAGCGGTACTTGGACAAAGAAGAGATGGAATTCCTTATGTAATTCACTACGCGAGCAAAGTGTTGGATCCTGCACAAAGAAATTATACAGTGACTGAAAAGGAAATGCTCGCAGTTGTTTGGACCCTTGAAAATTCAGATCATACATATTGGGCTCCAAGGTGACAACAATCTTCACAGATCACACGATAATTAGATATCTTATGGATAAGAAGGATGCCAAAGCACGACTTTTAAGATGGATCTTGTTAATCTAAGAATTTAATTTGGAGATCAAGGACAAACCTGGAATAAAGAATGTTGTTGCTGATCACCTTTCCCGAATTGAGCAAAATGATTATCCTGACACTGGACCTATTAAGGAGACTTTTCTAGACGAATCAATTTGCGTTATTGATTCAACCCCATGATATTCCAACATCATGAACTATCTTGTCTCCAAGAAGGTTTCCTTTGGTTGGACCAAGAGAATGATTGATCGATTGAAGCCGGATTCAAGAAAATACCATTGGGACAATCCTTTCATTTTCTATGAAGGACCGGATTGTATCTGGCGAAGATGTATTCCTCAGGAGGAATACCAGAGTGTCCTCACACATTGTCATTCTCTCGAGGTTGGAGGACACCATTCGGGAAAGAGAACCGTGCACAAGGCACTCCAATGTGGATTTTACTGGCAGACCTTATTTCGAAATGCTAATGAATTTGTACGGTCATACCCGATTTGTCAAAGGATGGGAGGGACTGTTGGTTATAGAGATGAAATGCCCATGCAACCAATGATTTTTTGTGATGTTTTCGATGCATGGGGGCTTAATTTTATGGGTCCCTTTCCCAATATCAATGGATTTGAGTACATCTTGTTAGCGGTGGATTATTTATCAAGATGAGAAGAGGCTATTCCAACCCGAATCGCAGATAGCAAAACCGTCTGTAAGTTTATCAAGGATAACATCATTGCAAGGTTCAGAATACCAAAAGTTTTGATTTCTGATGCAGGTAGCCACTTCGTGAATAAAGGAATAAGATCTTTGCCTAAGGAGTATAAATTTGAGCATAGAATAGCCAACCCATATCGTCCACAATCTAATGGCATGGCAGAGGTTTCTAATAGAGATGTGAAGGGCATTCTTCAGAAGTTGGTTCATCCAGATAGGAAGAACTGGTCAAAACTGTTGGACCAGGTTCTGTGGGCCTATAGGACAACCTATAAGACTCCACTTGGTACTTCACCTTTTAGGATGATCTATGGCAAGCCATGCCATCTACCCGCAGAATTGATTCACAAATCAGAATGGGCGATCAAAAAGTTGAATTAGAGTTGTCACATGAGGAAATTATGCCGAGACTTAAATCTGAATGAGCTAATTGAAATCCGAAACCGAGCATACGATAATAGTATAATCTATAAAGACAAGGTCAAGAGATGGCATGATAGACACATTCAAGATAAAACCTTTGTCCCTGGGCAGAAAGTGTGGTTGTTTAATGCTCGGTTGAAGATATTTCATGGGAAACTAAAATCAAAATGGGCGGGTCCCTACATTGTCATCGATGTGCATACCAATGGAAGTGTGGATATTGCCAAACTCAAAGATGATGCACAACCTTTCTCAGTAAATGGACAATTGCTGAAGCCATATATAGAATCACCCAAAGAATAGATAGTTCAAGTTGAGGTCATCTACTTCATGTAGAGCGAGGACATTGAAGATTCATCAGATCATTCCCACCCACCCTCCCGACCACGTCAATCTCCTTGTATAGCTTCTTCCTCCACTTAGGCCAAGGCCTAAGTATGGGGGGACCGATGCCACCTGTACATACCATTCTTCTCCTATCTCCCGATCGCTCCATTTCCACCCTTCTCTTATACTTAGGCTGACCAGAGCCTAAGTATAGGGGGACCCGACACCCACCTATATATACTCTCTTCATTCACATACCTCGTCCGCTTCATTTTTTCTGCTCTTACTCTATACATAGACTGTTCACAGCCTAAGTATAGGGGGGGACCTGTATATCTTGTTCTTTTTCTTTTACTTTTTCACCCTCTTACGCTTAGTCCGAGCTATGTCTTCTTTACGCTTCTAGGTGCTCTGAGGACATAGCACTCGCTAAGTATAGGGGGTCTGTATATATACTTTGTATAAAATTTAGCCATATCTCGTACTTTCACGTAATTCTATATGTATTTACGGGATGGGTAACTAACATAAAAAACAATAAGAAAAAAGTTTTGCTACTAACACTGACTATGCCCAAAATTTTTGAAAACAAAATGGCTTCTTATCCATTTTTGCGTAAAAAAATCCCTTGCATAAAACTTCAAAAAAATCAAAAAAATCAAAACATTCCCAAAAAATGTGTCTGCATTTCATACACCTGCACTTCATCCAGCATTTGCATCTGTAAAAAGTCTTTGAGTTCTGAACCGAGTTATGAGCAGAAACCGAGAGTGGTCTGGACTTGACCTTAATCCACCTAATTTTCAGAGGAACTTCACCGAGAAAAAAGATTTTAGAAGTTTTAGGTCTTTGACTTAATTCTTTGAGTTCCACATGACAATGTGCAGCGTTTGAATCTTAGTGTCTAACCTAGTCTCTTCATTCTGGGTACAACTCTGGAATAGGGAATTAATTTTTACTCTCGCACTATGCACTTAGCTCAACTCAGACGGGATGTTGGAAGACTGTGTGAGTTTCTTTTCTGGTAGCGTGGAAATCTAAAGACCGGAGTACGGGTTGAAATAAAGCTTCGGAAAAGGGATGGACGATTGGGTACAATTTTTTCTAAGACCCCAAAAAATGTACGGACCAAAAAGATTCTATATCCGTAGGGGAAGAACAAGATCCAAGCAGAACCACCAAAAATTCCAAATCCAAAGAAATATTCTACCAAATAAATATCTGACCAAAAAGGTCCAATCTTCAAGAAACCTGCAGATCTTGGTGGAGACTCGACTACACTAGCCATCTTCACAAGGAGAGGTGACTACACTGGCCACCCTCCAGTTCTTTTCCCCTTCTTCTATCTTCTCCCCCAATTCGATTGTGAACACAACGCGACAGACCTTAGAAGGAAATGCCTGACTCCCCGAGGACGAGTTACTGGAGAGGAAAGGAGCATGGTAGTCCGACATTTTGGATGGGAAGAGCTAAAACCTTTCACACACATGAGTCGGTTGTTCAATGTTCATAGGGAATACTTTGGGAAGAGGATTGATCTAAGATGACTTCTGAGCCGAAACTTTGACAATGATGTGTAGAACTCGAGGGCTGTTGATTCTAAAATTCTAAGTCTCACAGAAGTTCTGCCACACTAATAATCCAAAGGTCGAGTCTAGTTTCATTTTCACCTTCAGCTCATGGTCTTGGTATGGAATCCAATCTCATTTCACTTCATGGCATTTCTTTTTGATGCTCAGGGACGAGCATAGTTTAAGTATAGGGGGATGATGAATCTCAGATTCATCACTCAAAATCTCATTTATTAAGCTCAAATCCCTCAAAATCAACAACATTTCCGCATCTATTCTGCATAATTAGCATTCATGTATGGTTTCATAAGAATTGCATTTTTACACTAATTTATGCACAAAATAAGAAGCCAAAAATCCAAGCCAAAATTGACCTGTAAATAGCCTAACTTCTCGGATTTTTAACTAATTCATGATAACTCCAAATGACCCAAAATCACCTCCACTGTGTACATATCACTAACAAGAATAAATGAAAAATACAAAAAAACACTAACCCAAATAAGTGGACCAAAAACCCAAACCCTAGTTTCAGGATTTCAGGACTAAAAACCTCATATCTTCCTCATACAGTGTCTGTTTTAATCCTACTCACTTTTGAACTAATGCAAATTCAATTACCTTCAAAACAAGATCAAGTTCAAGTGAATCGGAGCTCATATGTGAAAGTTGGATTTTGAGCCTCTTTTTTACATTGTGTATTTTAGCGATTTTTGACCTATTATTTTATGTATATAACTAACCTATTTTAGTTCATTTCTTTTTCATTTGTCTTGATAAAAGTTTTATCAAAATGCGCAAAAATCCAAATCGAAATTTAGCTTGAAATCAAAGAAACAAATTGGGTCCGAGTCTTCACTAACCAACTGTACAAAATTGGTCTTTTTCCTATTATATTTTATTTCTTCTTTTTCTTAATTAACAAAAATCCGAAAAAATTAGATTAATGTGTAAGTATTTATTCTTGATTTTACCACATTTTTTCCGTATTTTTATCTGGTTTAAAAATGACAAAAAAATTACAAAACCCAAAAATATAGGTATTCTATGTATATGGGATACCTAAAAATTCTCTCTATGCATTTGAACGATTTTGGTCTTGATGCCTTCATGAAAGTTGTAGATCTCATCGAGACGAGCAATTTTCGTGAAGAATCGTTTTTGATCAAAGGTTGTTTGCTATTTATTTTGCATTTTACAAGATCTTTATTTTTCGAATTTTCTGGTGCTGACACGTGGCAGCCAGGAGCCGCCACATGTCAGCCATTTTTGGCTTATTTATAAATTTGTTTCTATTCAAAAAATTAAAAAAATAAAAAGGCATCGCACGAGCGTCGCAGGTGCCTCCCAGGCACGTGCTCCGCACGTGCCCCGCTCTTTCCACCTCCCACTTTCAGCCGCCACATGGCACATTCGTGGCCGTTCGATCTCTCTTGATCGAACGACGCATGTGCATCTTCTGCAAACCCCCTCATTCGATTCCGCCGCCGACATCTCGATTTCTTCACAGTTGATCTCGCAGCCAACCACCCCCGTAATCTCCGCCAACGACCAACCTCCTCCTCATATCTCGCATCGCCAACCATCTCCGGCTATCCCACCCTCGCAGCCCTATTTAAAGGCCTTCGCTGCCCTCGCCCAATCCATCCGCTGATTCCTCGTCGAAGAGATACCCTCCAGTCGTGACAACTGTGAGATCTCCCTCGCCGTCGTGATCCGAGGTCGGCAGACCTCATTGCAGCTCGGCCCTTCACGTCGCTGCTCTGCTCCGGCGTGCACCGCCGTCGAGCCCATCTTCCCCAGGTATCTCCCACTCTTTCGCCACACTCCCTTCCGATCATCATCTCTCCGACCTTCCTTGTCATCCCCAGTCATCATCTTCGTACAAATCGACATCCTCCGTTCATCAAACCTCCCTCCGCAATACGTCTCCAGCCGACTTCAACCAACACGCCTTCGCCCACCATCGAGCCATCCTCCATCTACGGCTCTGACGAACCAGACTGAGCTTCACCGCCCAGGAGCTCCTGCATGCAACCATTTTGCTTCAAAGGACAGGAGACTTCCATCCACACTACCGGTCAACGCTCTGCTGACCGCTGCTCCTCCAACGACCCCTGGCCGTGTGTCAGTCAACGCAAGCCGTCCGATCATCACGCCATCTGCCATCCTAGCCGTTGAAGCATCATGATTTACAACCGTTGGATATAAGCACGATCAACACTTAAGATCCGCTCCAAGTCTAACGACCGAACCAGAGATCCGGACCTGTGCCTCGGTCCAACCCGAGGCACGACTGCACGACACGTATAGGCCCACGTCCAAGCCTCCACCCGAGCAGACATAAGCACGTGGGAGTCACGTGGGTCGCTGAAATTTTGCAGAAGATCCCCCAGACACTTTCATATTTACACGAAGGCCCCCACCAACCAGAGGGCACATGCCACGTACGTGCCCCTTTGGCACTTTTGCAGAAGCCCCCCGGAGTTCAGGGTAATTACATCTAAGACCATCTCTGCTTATTTTATTTATATTTATTGCATCTGTACCCCTACCTTTTTACTTTACTTCGAATAACTACAGTACATTATTTTATCATCCAAAAAATTGCATGATGTTTTTCATATAATTCTCTACACTTTGATATATTGTGGACATTCTGTGATTGATGGTTAATTAATAATTAATTGTTTTGTGGAAATTTGCATATTTTGCCCATTTCATGCTCTGAAATTTGTATTTGATTAACCGTTGCTCTATACATTTCCGAAAAATCACATATTGTAGAATTAATTCTGCTTGACATTGTGCACAAAAAGAATTGCATTTACATGTATAGATTTTCCTGTAAAAATCGTTTTGCGTATTTTAGTGTTTGATTTTTAATAGGTATTGAAACTAGTATTTTCGAGGTTTAGGATTTTTCTGATATCAATCACCTAGTGATAGACTTTAGGTAATTTTATCTCTTGAAAATAATAGGTTTAATATTTATTATAATTAAATATTGAAATTCATTTTGTTTGCATTTAAAAATTCATTAAAAATCATATTGCATCCAAAGATTCCAAAAAATGTAGTGCATTCATTTCATCATATTTTGCATCGTGGCCAAGTTTTATATTTTTCGGACATCGTTTGAATGTATTTGACATTTTAGTCCCTAAAATAGGCCGAATTTGCATTCTGAATCCTTTATTGCATTAAAAATTACAAAAAATACCACCTCGAAAACCGCGTACGAATTTTGATAGACATAATTCTAGGTTGTTCCTTTGCCTCCTTGTGTTCGACCTTGGGACTTGCCCAAGTAAAATAAACATAAAACCACTCGACTAAAATTTGATTAAATTATTTTTTGGTTATTTCTTGAACGATTCCGACTGCCGCCTACAACAAAATGACAAAATCAAATCATATTATTTATGTACGACAAATACAACATCATCTCTTTTAACGCGGTGATTTCGGACTCATCAGATGGCACCGTTGGCGGGGAGGCAAACTGCTTAGCTTTGTGTTTTAAAAATTTTCGTTCGGTTTTCCGCATTCGGGTAGTCTGACCCCCGGATTTTTCATTGTAAATTCCATTTTTTCCTGAATTTATTTTCAGCATTTATATATTTTATTTTTAATTTTTTTTTGTGAGTCACTCTCTTACATTCTCTCTCTTATTTTTCTTGTGAGGTACCCGACGTACGTGGAGCGATTTTTCAGGGATCGACGCATCTTTACCAACTTCCGAAAAGCCGCAATTAATTTAAGATCGAGTCGAGTCGTGAGAGAGCGTAGAGTATTGGATTTTAATTTATACAAAGTTTAATTTCTGTAATTAATTGCTCATTTATAGCGGTGTCTGTTTGGACTCTTGCGTGTGTAAAAAGACCTTGAACTATTCTTGTGGTGTGTCGTGGCATGTTTTACTCTCCGGTGAGGGTGGAGCCCGACTTGAGTGGCGATTAGGATAAACCTGCACATACGACACTCAGAGCATTTTAATTTCTTGATTGTGCTCGTAGGACTTAAGCTACACTTCACATTAACTGAGACGCACATAGATCGTTCAATTTAGCCAAAATTTAACTTAATTCTTTCCTGCTAATAGAACTTTCTGCTTAGGTGCAGTTTTTCATCGGCTTGCATTCATTTAGAATAAATTTTCAATTCTGTATTGCATCCCACATGGAGATTGCGAGGATTCACTGTAAGTCTTCTAACTGAGCATACATCATTGTTTTTGCGTGCATCAACTTTTCCCGAACTTCTCCCTCTTGTTTTATCACATAACTCATAGGAAATTGGGACTGGACGGTAGACGTGTATTTGTGCTCATTTTAAATTCTTCAGTGATCAACTAATTAAAATTGGGACTGCTAAATATAGCCGACCTTAAGAACCCATAAAATCAAGAATTCTTACGGGAGAGCAACCCCGGCATTGTTTGATTTTATCTTGCAGCGAGGAGAGAGACGCACACTAGGATAGAGCCAAGCCAGGATTTTCATACTGACTACTGATTCTACCAAAAACGATTAGCTACTTCTCAGCGAGGATCTAACGGGTAGCCGGTAAACGGTCCGGATTTCCTTAGCAGAGTGGGTGGTTTAGAGGACACTGCGTAAGGCTCCGTCCTCAAGTAAAGGTTAGCCATTCTACGGTCCTTACTTACTCCCATACTCGCTGAAAGTAGGTGCAACTAGTCGTAAGAATTCGGGACAGTCGGTCGGGAAATACATGCACCTAACAGCTCGTTTAAAAAGACCTTGAACTATTCTTGTGGTGTGTCGTGGCCTGTTTCACTCTTCAGTGAGGGTGGGGCCCGACTTGAGTGGCGATTAGGATAGACCTGCACATACGACTCTCAGAGCATTTTAATTTCTTGATTGTGCTTGTAGGACTTAAGCCACACTTCACATTAACTGAGACGCACATAGATCGTTCAATTTAGGCAAAATTTAACTCAATTCTTTCCCGCTAATAGAACTTTCTGCTTAGGTGCAGTTTTTCATCGGCTTGCATTCATTTAGAATAATTTTTCAATTCTGTATTGCATCCCACATGGAGATTGCGAGGATTCACTATAAGTCTTCTAACTGAGCATACATCATTGTTTTTGTGTGCATCGGCTTTTCCCGAACTTCTCCCTCTTTTTTAATCACATAACTCTAAAGGAAATTGGGACTGGACGGTAGACGTGTATTTGTGCTCATTTTAAATTCTTCAGTGATCAGCTAATTAAAATTGGGACTGCTAAATATAGCCAACCATAAGAACCCATAAAATCAAGAATTCTTGCGGGAGAGCAACCCCGGCATTGTTTGATTTTATCTTGCAGCGAGGAGAGAGACACACACTAGGATAGAGCCAAGCCAGGATTTTCATACTGACTACAGATTCTACCAAAAACGATTAGCTACTTCTCAGCGAGGATCTAACGGGTAGCCGGTAAACGGTCCGGATTTCCTTAGCAGAGTGGGTGGTTTAGAGGACACTACGTAAGGCTCCGTCCTCAAGTAAAGGTTAGCCGTTCTACGGTCCTTACTTACTCCCATACTAGCTGAAAGTAGGTGCAACTAGTTGTAAGAATTCGGGACAGTCGGTCGAGAAATACAAGCACCTAACAGCTCGTTTAAATGGCTTGCAAGATAATTGGCCGAACTCTCACGGTTTCACTGAGTGAGTTGGTGAAACAAACCCTTGTATTGTGTTTGGATTGTGCGTAGAAACAAGATAATCAACGAATGCCGCACACTTGTGCCTAGATCATGAACCGTAAACCTCTTGCTGATCATTTTGAATCGAGAATGAAAAATTGTGGTAATTCTCGTTCGGACTCCGCAAACCCCTCTCTGACCGCCACAACTTTTCCAATCTCAAATGTTCGGAGGCACCCTTATTCAGGACCACCTCAGGTTCATGGACACCCTTCCCGTGAATCCTCCTCTTATCATTCTTTCAGCTTCCGGAAGGAGGTCAAACCCATACTCTTTCTTTATCTCCGGATCACATCGAGGAAGACTCTCACCTTGATAACTCTGATTCTGATTCTTTCCATTCTATTGACTCCAACTTCTCCCATTCTGAAGGTGAAGAAAAGAAGAAGAAGATGTCGCCCAAGTTGCCTCCCTGGAAGGAACCACAAGAGGAACCCGATGAAGACCCAATACAGGTGATTTTTGCAAGATTAGTTGCATCTGAGCAGCAACAACGTTTACTGAGAGAGCAGCTGAATCAGTTAAATGCTGAGGGATAATCGCCAATGGAAGCCGCATACAATCCTGGGCAGTACAGAGTGAGGAATTATTTGCAGCCCCCTCAGCCAGAGATTAACTATGAACTGAAGCCATACTTCCTAAGTCAACTACCCCAATTCCATCGCAATGCAACTGAAGAGCCATATGAATTCTTACGAGACTTAGAGCTGATATGTTCTAATATGAGGTACCCACAAGTCAGCCATGACTACATTCATCTCACTGCACTCTCTTTCGCTTTGAAAGGGAAGGCAGACTACTGGGTGAAAAACTTAAGAGTGACTGTAACCACTTATGAGAGGTTCAAAAACATATTCTTGAAGAATTTCTACCCTTTGAGTCGAACCAACCAAATAAGGACCCGCATCACCGGTTTCTCTCAGATGCCTAATGAACCACTCTGTGAGGCTTGGGAAAGGTTTAAAGATCTGATATAGAAGTTTCCCTGCCATGATCTGGATAATAACATCTTAGTTCAGTCACTCTACTCTGGCCTCAACTACGAAACTCAAGGGTTAGTCAGTGCTGCCTGCGGATGCAACTACACATCGCGAGGAGCTGAGACCGTATGGAAAGTACTGGAGCAGATGGCGGAGACAAGCCATTCACAAATCGCCAGTAGAGCATACACGGATTCCCTGCACACTTTTCAAGCCAAAGGCGGAAAGCAAACTGTCGCAGAAATAGCAGAGGATTTGATTCCAAACATGAACATCATCACCAATAAATTGACAATGGTGGATCAAATTCATAAGCGGATGAACGACATCGACAATAGGATCTCCCAATATCCAAAGCAAATGGAGGAGCTAACTGAGAAGGTATCTAAGATAGGGATTCCCACTGCACCTACGATCCTGATCTATCATGTGCATCATGTCCAGGAGCAGCCAGGTTCAGAACAACATCAACCATGGGCTCAGGAGCAAACCTATGCCCAACCTTCCCAACAGCCACCTCCACCGGTCGAGACAGTCAAAGAAGCCCCGCCTCTAACATTCGAAGTAAACGGCATTTGGTACACACAAGACACTACCTGACAGAGTAATATGGGGGATCGTCAGCCTTATCAACGTCCGCCCACTTTCTATGATGCCGCATTTCCACCAGCTCCACAGCACACTCAGAACACTGCATCATATCAGCATCCGAAGCAGCAGCATCAGTCATACAACCACCAGAACCAGGCTCATCAATATTGTTAGCAATATCAAGCTCCAAAACAATCAGCTCAACCATCCAACCCTTCAGAAGAACCAATAGATATACAAAGACATATGCTTGAAGAGATTCGCAACTTCCGAAATGAGCTGCACGATTTACGGGTTGATGTTAATTGCTTGTCCCGTTGGAAGAATGAACAGACAGCCCCAGTGATGAATCTCGGATTCACCACTCTAAGACACATTAATTAAGCTCAAGTCCCTCAAAATCAACTGCATTTCTGCATTTATTTCACATAATTAGCATTTATGCATGATTTCATAAGAATTGCATTTTAGCATTAATTTCTTCATAAAATAAGAAGCCAAAAATCCAAGCCAAAAATGACCTGTAAATAGCCTAACTTCCCTATTTTTAACTCCTCCATGCTAAATCCGAATGCCACAAACCCACCTCCACTGTGTACATATCACTAACAAAAATAAATGAAAAATACAAAAAAAATCACTAACCCTGTTAAAGGGACCAAAAACCCAAACCCTAGTTTCAGGATTTTCGGACTAAAAGCCCCATATCTTCCCCATCCAGTGTCTGATTTGATCCTACTCACATTTGAACTACTGCAAATTCAATTACCTTCAAAACAAGATCAAGTTCAAGTGAATCGGAGCTCGTATGAGAAAGTTGGGTTTTGGGCCTCTTTTGTACATTGTATATTTTCACGGTTTTTGACCTGTATTTTATGTATATATTTTCTTTATTAATAAAAAACCAAAAAATTAGAATTAAGTGTTTTTTATTTGTCTTTGAATTTTCTATATTTTTCCAGATTTTTATCTTGTTTAAAAATAACAAAAAAATTAGAAAATCCAAAAATCTAGGTATTCTATGTACATGGGATACCCCAAAAATTCACTTTTTACATTTGACCGATTTTAGCTTTGATGGTCTTCATGAAAGTTGTAGATCTCATCGAGACGAGCATTTTTTTGTGAAGGAACTTTTTTGATTCGAGGTCATTTGATATTTCTTTTTGATTTTACAAATCTTTTATTTTTCATTTTTTCTGGTGCTGACACGTGGCAGCCCCAGAGGCCGCCACGTGTCATTGATTTTTGGCCTTTTTAATTTCGCTTTTATAAAAAAAATTAAAAACCTCCCGCACGTGCAGCGCACGTGCCTCCCAGCCACGTGCTCCGCACGTGCCTCGCCTTTCCCAGCCCCCTTGAGTCCGCCACGTGGCCAATGCAGGGTCGTTCGATCAGCGGCCGATCGAACGGCCGCTGCGCTTCATCTTCTCCAGGCACCTTCAGCCTCCTGCGCCGCCGTCCCGAAAACCTCGCAACCGCCGCCCGTTATCCCCGCGCCGACCATAACCACCTCCGTTGACCCCCGTAACCACCGCCGCCTAACGCCCTCCGCTTCCCTCGCGTCGCCATCTCCAGGCTCTCCTATTTAAGGACATCGACGCCCTCGACGCCATCCATCCGCCGATTTGCTCCTCCACGACCTCCGGTGGTGACAGCCCGAAGGGTCTTTCTTCACGGCGAGATCCGACGCGTTCATCCGCCTCGTTGCAGCACGACCTAATCCCCGTCGATCTGCTCAAGCTCCGGTCGTCCGCCCGTTGAGCCAAGTGCGTCTCCAACATGCTATCACCATCTTCTTCGCACCTCCTCCGACTTCGACAACCTCCAGAAGCTCCTCCATCGCTTTCAACTCCGCTGCGCCTTCACCGCCAACGACTATCCTCCACCGCCATCGACTCAGCCGCTTCGCATCATCTTCTCCGCCCTGACTTCATCTTCTCCGATTGACTGTGACTTCATCATCATCATCACCTTCGCGCCGCTGCCTCGTCAAAAACAACGCTACTCCGCCTGCGTCAACGATTCAACTCCGACCTTTTTCTTCAACCAGCGCTCCACCGACCTTTTTCCCCCGCGACGACCTTCTTCCTCGAGGACATCTGCATCTCTGCCACCACTTCTACGCCTCGTCTTCACCGAATGTCGTCGCGAGCATCACCGACTCCAGGAGGATCACCTCGCCACCACCGCTTCGTCATCAACTGACTCGGCCGCCAACCACCGCCTCCAGCCGCCGGGGCAAGAGCTCCGCGCTGCCCAACGGCCCCCCTCTGCTACTCCACCGCGCGCCGGGGCTCAGTCCGGAGACTCCCCACGCACGTGCGAGGCACGTGCGCCCGGGGGGGGGGGGGACTTCAGGCTTACGTCACCCAGGTCACGTGCCTTGCACGTGACCGTGGGTTAAATTGTCGACAGCCCCCTGGAGATATCTATATTCATGCCCCTTTCTAGACTTCCGAAGGTCACGTGCCTAGCATGTGATCCCTTGGTCATTTTGTAGAAGATACCCCCCAAGTTTAGGTAATTATTTTTAGGTCCCCCACTGCATATTCATATTTATTATATTGCATTTATAACCATGTGTTTCCCCTCTGTTTTGGACCTATTCTCTACATCATTTCATTTATTTTAAAATAGCACTATGTTCTTCATGTAATTCTCTACATTTTGACATATTGTGGGCATTTTTTTGATTGACGGTTAATTAATAAATAATTGTTTTGTGGAAATTGGTATATTTTGCCCACTTCGTGTTCTTAAAATTGCTATTAACTAATCGTTGCTCTAAAAATCCTCGAAAAATCAATATTGTAGAGATTATTTTGCTTGACATTGTGCCAAAAAATCTTTGCATTTGCATGCATAACTTGCTCTGTAAAAATCATTTTGCATATTTCATTATTTAATTTTTAATAAGTATTAGACCCCCACATTTTCAAGATTTAGGATTTTTCTGAGATCCGTCACCTAGTGGATTTTAGATAATTTTAATTCTTGAAAATAAGCAGGTTTATTATTTATTATAATTAAGTATTGAAAATCATTCTCTCTGCATTTAAAAATTCATAAAAAATTCATACTGCATCAGAAAATTCCAAAAAAATTTCCAGTGCATTAATTTTATCATAATTATCATCTCAGCCAAGTTTCGTATTTTTCGGACATTGTTTGAGTTTACATTTTAGTCCCTAAAATAGGCCGAATTTGCATTTTGCATCCCTTTATTACATTGAAAATTCCAAAAAAAGACCGCCCTGAAAACCGAACTCAAAATTTGATAGGCACAACTCTAGGTTGTTCCTTTGCCTTCTTGTGATCAACCTTGGGACTTGCCCAAGTAAAATAAACAAAAAAAACCACTTGCTTGAAATTGAGTAAAAAGTTGTGGTTATTTCTTGATTGTTTCCGATTGCCGCCTACAACGAACGACATTTATTATTATTTTCACACACGAAGAATAAAAACAACTTTTTAACTCGGCGTTTTCCGAACTCGTCAGATGGCGCCATTGCCGGGGAGGCAAACGGCTTAGTTTTTTGTTTTGAAAATTTTTTTCGGTTTTCCGAATTCAGGTAGTCTAACCCCCAAATTTTTCATTGTAAATCCCATAATTTTTTTCCAGCATTTATTTTCTTATTTTATTTTCTAAGTCACTCTCTTACACCCATCTCTCCTATTTTTCTTACGAGGTACCCGGCGCATGTGGAGCGGTTTTTCGAGAAACTGACGCATCTTCACCGACATCCGAAGAAGCCACAATTAAATTAAGATCGAGTCGAGTCGTGAGAGAGCGTAGAGTTTAGGATTTTAAATTTCTGCAAATTTCAATTTCTGCGGTGTCCGATTGGACTCTCGCGTGTGTAAAAAGACCTTGAACTCTATTTGTGGTGTGTCATGTCATGTTTCACTCTCCGGTGAGGGTGGGGCCCGACTTGAGTGGCGATTAGGATAGACCTGCACATACGGCTCTCAGAGCATTTTTATTTTTCTTTTTGATTGTGCTCGTAGGATCTTAAGCCACACTGTACGTTAATAAAGACATACATAGATCATTCAACTTAGCCAAGTTTAACTCAATTCTTCCCGCTAATAGAACTTTCTGCTTAGGTGCGGTTTTCATCGGCTTGCACGCATTTAGAATAAATTTTTCAATTCTGTATTGCATCCCACATGGAGATTGCGAGGAGGCACTGTAAGTCTTCTAACTGAGCATCCATCATAGTTTTCCACGTGCATCGGCTTTTCTCGAATTCCTCCCTCTTGTTTTATCACATAAATCTAAAGGAAATTGGGACTGGACGGTAGACGTGTATTTATGCTCATTCAAATTCTTCAGTGATCACCTAATTAAAATTGGGACTGCTAACTATAGCCGATCTTAATAACCCATAAAATCAAAAATTTCTGCGGGAGATCAACCCCGACCTTGGATGATTTTATTTTTCTGAGTGAGCGAGAGACGACACTTGATAGAGCCCAAATCTGAAATCTCAGCTCGCTAAATTTTTGCCAAGATTGATTTATCACCAAATAAAATCGAAAAGATAATAGCCGAGCTCTTACGACTTCATTGTGTGCGTTGGTGAACCCGGGGTTCGAATTGTGTTTGCATTGGTGTGCGTGAACCGATTTCAAGATCAATAGCCGCACATTCGATAAAAATTCTCTTGACTATCCCATGCAATCATCTCTTCCCTCTCTTGATTTGAACCTCATAATGGAACTCTTGTCCAAAAACTCTCGCAGATCCAACCCCCCATTCCTCTCAAAAATGACTGAACACCCATCAGAATTATACTATGAAAATGAATTCGTGTCAGTTAGACCCAAAACACCTCTTCCAAGAGACTCTCAACCACCATCTCTTTTTACCAATCTGATATGCTTCATGAATGACAATCCTCTATTTTCGGACCTGACAAATCAACAACCTGAGGTCTCCACTTCTTCATATATCAATCCTCTCTACGTCGATCATGCAATTCATCCATCATATTCATTGAATATCAATCCATCATTCATGGGAGATGATCACCACATGATTGAAGTGAACACTTCTTCACCTCTTTCATCAACCCCGTCCTGGAGCACTAATGAAAAATCGTCAGCTTGGAATGACCATGACAACCCCCTCTTCAGACATGACGATCATACAGAGGACTAGACTGACTACATAGAAACACATGAGCCCTGTATGCTGACTCCACCATACTATGATCTGACCACTCAAGATCAAAGGAATACATTTTACTCGGACCGACTCCACATGTCTGGATCACATGAGCAGCCGCCTTCCATGATTATTGAGGAAATATTTTATGAAATTAATGATCATATATTGGATATTCCAAGAAATTCTCCTCTCAGCATAAACGAGAAAATGGAAGATGAAATTATCAAACACAGACCGACTGCGCCCATGATTAATCATGAATTGAATTTTGAGGATGATATTTCGAGAATAAAAACAAGATTCGAATTGATGGAGGATAGATTTCAAAAATTCACCGATCGAGTAATCGCATTCTATGGTGGCTCGGACATTAAAATAAATGAGGAAAGGACTGGATCTGAGATTGAAAATTCTGAGGATATTCAGGGACCTGGGGACGATTCTGAAAATGACTGTCGTTGACCCTCACCCTGAACACCAGAGCCCCTTTTCATTTGAAGAACACCCAACACCCCCACACCACCCAGAAAATACCAAAAAAATGGAAATATCTGAAAACCACAAAAAAATTGAAAATTCAGAAAATTTCATAAAAATTGAGACTGAAGACGATCTGAGGAATTTGGATCCAACTGTACGGGAAGCACTAGGAAAGAAATTGATTTTTGAACTTCCCTTTCTACAGGCCATTGAACACTTCCCCGACCTTAAAAGATTTTTAACGGAAAAATTAACTATGAAAAAGTTGGGCAGGATTAGAACCAAGACCGAGAGACATATATTGTCAATGGCCTCCTCCTTGGTGTTGAGGAGAAAAACCAAGAGCCGCATAGTGAAGCGGTTGCCTAGATTTGACTGCGAAATCAAAGACACAATTTTCACCCATGCTCGGATTGATGACGATTCACCAATTAATATCCTCTCGACCTCTGTATTTCATGAACTCAAACTCGGACCGATTCGGAAGATACGAGAGATTGTTCAATTAGCGGACCGATCAATAAAGCGGCCGAGAGGAATCATTTCTGTCATCATGAAATTCCAAGATGCTCCGCTCAAAGTAGAATTCACGATCATTGATATTGAGCATCAAGGAGAATTCACCCAATCTCCAATCATTCTCGGAAAGCCATTCTTGGCATTGGTCAAGGCGAGTATTGATTGTGAGACTCGGGAAATCAATTTCACAGCATTGGAAGCACTTAGATCTGACCATATCTTTGAGGAATCGCAATTTTCTAAGGCAACCCACGAAGTACCCGACAACCGTAACCATGAAGTGGTAGAAGAGCCCTACCCCGCAACCACACCTGAGATAGCAGTTGTTGATGAGACTATTGGTTTAGAAAATCCCCCCCTGCTCCATTCCCAGTCGCTCTCACCATGGAGAATCATGTATATGAATCATATGATCCGGAGACTTATGCATGGGCACATCCTGGGTCAACCTACTCTGACTACATGGATTACATCAACTCGACACAGGAATGCGCCAACATCGAATCAATTGAGAAAGAACATGCAGAGACTCTTCCCAGTATTTCAATTCCCACAGATCTCAAAATAGACAAATCTTTCTACTACGATCCTGAGACATATGCATGGTCACACCCTGGAGCAACATTCTCTGAAAATCTTGATCAAATCATCCCAAATCGAGAGTGCTCAAACATTCGGGAGACTAAGAACAAGCACGCAGACCAAGCACCAACCAAGGAGAATTTCAATGGCTATTCATCTGGATACTCAAGTGAACCGATACCTTTACGACGAAATAAAAAGAGAGTCAACTTTGACCTTTCCAAAGAGGAATCAGTTGATGATCCCTCATCAGGTCCGGAAAATATGGTCTACATGAGTGAAGTCTGTTCGGCAGCCCTAAAGCCATATTTTCATAAGGATCCAAAATTCAATCCCCATTGGACAACTCTCGTTCCTAACTACTATTCATCCAAAGCTGATGCTCCTGACCTCTTCGAATACACTGGAATTATTTCGTATGAGTTGGCCGAGACCGGTGCTTTTGAGTATTCATCTGAGGACAAACCACTTGACTCAAAGAAGGAACGAATTCTGAGGAAACAACTAAAGAAACAAAAAGACCAGAATACTTGGAGTATGTCCACTTTCAAATACTACTCCTCTAAGGATAACTCTGATGATGGATATCTTTCATCTGACTCAAACACTTCATCTATTATCCATCATGATTTGTCTGAGGATGACTCTGATCATAGTTGGGAATCTTATGCTTCATCTCCATCTCATCATTACGATCTCCCACCACATGCTCACAAAAAGATCAGCCGAAAACCGCCTTAATCATCGGCTACCCACCCTCCCTCCCGACCACATCGGTCTCCTTGTATAGCTTCTTCCTCTACTCAGGCCAAGGCCTAAGTATAGGGGGGGACCGATGCCATCTGTATATATCATTCTTCTCCTAACTCCTCTTCACTTCACTTCCAACCTTCTTCCATACTTAGGCTGATCAGAGCCTAAGTATAGGGGGAACCAACACCCATCTGTATATACTCTCCTCATTTCCTGACCGCTTTCTTTTCTTTTTTTTCACTCTCTTACGCTTAGCCCGAGCTATGTCTTCTTTACGCTTCTTGTGCTCTGAGGACACAACACTCGCTAAGTATGGGGGGTCTGTATATATACTTTGTATATATTTTACCCATATCTCGTACTTTCGCGTAAGTCTATATGTATTTACGGGGTGGGTACTAACTTGAAAAAAAACAAACAAAAACAAAAAAAAGAAAGAAAAAAAAGGTTTTGCTACTAACACTGACTTACCCAAAATTTTTGAAAAAATGGCTTCTTATCCATTTTTGAATAAAAAATCCCTTGCATAAAATGTCAAAAATAAAAAAAATAAATAAAACAACAAAAAATTTCAAAAAATTGTGTCTGCATTGCACACACCTACACTTCATCCAACATCACATGCATTTGCATCTGTGAAAAGTCATTGGGTTCTGAACCGAGTTATGAGTAGAAACCGAGAGTGGTCTGAACTTGACCTTAATCCACCTAATTTTCAGAGGAACTTCACCGAGAAATAGGATTTTAAGAGCTTCAGGTCTTTTTGGCTTAATTCCTTAAGTTCCACATGACAATGTACAGCGTTTGACTCTTAGTGTCTAACCTGGTCTCTTCACTCTGGGTACAACTCTGGAATAGGGAATTAATTCGCACTCTCGCACTATGCACTTAGCTCAACTCAGACGGGATGTTGGAAGACTGTGTGAGTTTCTTTTCTGGTAGCGTGGAAATCTAAAGACCGGAGTACGGGTTGAAATAAAGCTTCGGAAAAGGGATGGACGACTGGGCACAATTTTTTCTAAGACCCCAAAAAATGTACGGAACAAAACGATTCTATATCCGTAGGGGCACAACAAGATCCAAGCAGAACTACCAAAAATTCCAAATACAAAGAAGCATTCTACCAAATTAAAATCCGACCAAAAAGGTCCAAGCTTCAGGAAACCTGCAGATCTTGGTGGAGACTCGGCTACACTGGCCATCTTCACAAGGAGAGGTGACTACACTGGCCACCCTCCAGTTCTTTTCATCTTCTTCTATCTTCTCCCTCAATTCGATTGTGAACACAGCACGACAGACCTTAGAAGGAAATATCTAACTCCCCGAGGATGAGTTACTGGAGAGGAGAGGAGCATGGTAGTCTGGCATTCTGGATGGGAAGAGCTAAAAGCCTTCACACACATGAGTCGGTTATTCAATGTTCATAGGGTATACTTTGGGAAGAGGATTGATCTAAGATGACTTCTGAGCCGAAACTGTGTCAATGATGTGTAGAACTTGAGGGCTGTTGATTTTAAAATTCTAAGTCTCACAGAAGTTCCGCCACACTATTAATCCAAAGGTCGAGTCTAGTTTCATTTTCACCTTCAGCTCATGGTCTTGGTATGGAACTCAATATCATTTCACCTCATGGCATTTCTTTTTGATGCTCAGGGACGAGCATGGTTTAAGTATAGGGGGATGATGAATCTCGGATTCACCACTCTAAGCCTCATTAATTAAGCTCAAGTCCCTTAAAATCAACTGCATTTCTGCATTTATTTCGCATAATTAGCATTTATGCATGATTTCATAAGAATTACATTTTAGCATTAATTTCTGCATAAAATAAGAAGCCAAAAATCCAAGCCAAAAATGACCTGTAAATAGCCTAAATTCCCCTATTTTTAACTCCTCCATGCTAAATCCGAATGCTACAAACCCACCTCCACTGTGTACATATCACTAACAAAAATAAATGAAAAATACAAAAAAATCCACTAACCCTGTTAAAGGGACCAAAAATCCAAACCCTAGTTTCAGTATTTTCGGATTAAAAGCCCCATATCTTCCCCATCCATTGTCCGATTTGATCCTACACACTTTTGAACTACTGCACATTCAATTACCTTCAAAACAAAACCAAGTTCAAGTGGATCGGAGCTTGTATGAGAAAGTTGGCTTTTGGGCCTCTTTTGTACATTGTATATTTTCGCGGTTTTTGACCTGTATTTTATGTATATATCTTCTTTATTAATAAAAAAACCAAAAAAATAGAATTAAGTGTCTTTTATTTGTCTTTTAATTTTCCATATTTTTCCGGATTTTTATCTCGTTTAAAAATAACAAAAAAATTAGAAACCCAAAAATCTAGGTATTCTATGTACATGGGATACCCCAAAAATTCACTTTTTACATTTGACCGATTTTGGCTTTGATGTCTTCATGAAAGTTGTAGATCTCATCGAGACAAGCATTTTTTGTGAAGGAACTTTTTTTATTCGAGGTAATTTGATATTTCTTTTTGATTTTACAAATCTTTTATTTTTCGTTTCTTTTGGTGTTGACACGTGGCGGCCCCAGAGGCCGCCCCGTGTCATTGATTTTGGCCTTTTTAATTTCGCTTTTAAAAAAAATTTAAAAACCTCCGTTGAGATGGGTTTGTTTCCGCAGGATCCTAGCCGACAATGCAAATGATCATTATTGAGATTCGAAGCCGAAAGGTGAAAGGATGGACTCTGATCTTCCGCGAAACAGGCTACCAGCAAGGAAAGATTCGATGATCCCTGAGTCTCTGGCCGACTAGCTCTCTAGGGCCCTGGGTCTTGTCTTTAGTTTGGCCAAGCAGTCGTTTCTCGATCTGGGGGAGGGGGTTCCCAGCCACCTTGAGTCCGCCACGTGGCCAATGCAGGGCCGTTCGATCAGCGGCCGATCGAACGGCTGCTGCGCTTCATCTTCTCCAGGCACCTTCAGCCTCCTGCGTCGCCGTCCCGAAAACCTCGCAACCGCCGCCTGTTATCCCCGCGCCGACCACAACCACCTCCGTTGACTCCCGTAACCACCGCCGCCTAACTCCCTCCGCTTCCCTCGCGTCGCCATCTCCAGGCTCTCCTATTTAAGGGCATCGACGCCCTCGACGCCATCCATCCGCCGATTTGCTCCTCCACGACCTCCGGTGGTGACAGCCCGGAGGGTCTTTCTTCACGCCGAGATCCGACGCGTTCATCCGCCTCGTTGCAGCACGGCCTAATCCCCGTCGATATGCTCAAGCTCTGGTCGTCCGCCCGTTGAGCCAAGTGCGTCTCCAACGTGCTATCACCATCTTCTTCGCACCTCCTCCGACTTCGACAACCTCCAGAAGCTCCTACATCGCTTTCGACTCCGCCGCGCCTTCACCGCCAACGACTATCCTCCACCACCATCGACTCAACCGCTTCACATCATCTTCTCCGCCCTGACTTCATTTTCTGCGATTGACTACGACTTCATCATCATCATCACCTTCGCGCCACCGCCTCGTCAACGACAACGCTACTCCACCTGCGTCAACGATTCAACTCCGACCTTCGTCTTCAACCAGCGCTCCACCGACCTTCGCCCCCGCGACGACCTTCTTCCCCGAGGACATCTGCATCTCCGCCACCACTTCTACGCCTCATCTTCACCGAACGCTGCCGCAAGCATCACCGACTCCAGGAGGATCACCTCGCCACCGCCGCTTCATCATCAACTGCCTCGGCCGCCAACCACCGCCTCCAGCCGCCGGGGCAAGAGCTCCGCGCTGCCCAACGGCCCCCCTCTGCTGCTCCACCGCGCGCTGGGGCTCAGTCCCGAGACCCCCCACGCACGTGCGAGGCACGTGCGCCTGGGGGGGACTTCAGGCTTACGTCACCCAGGTCACGTGCCTTGCACATGACCGTGGGTTAAATTGCCGACAGCCCCCTGGAGATATCTATATTCGCACCCCTGCCCAGACTTCCAAGGGTCACGTGCCTAGCACGTGATCCCTTGGTCATTTTGCAGAAGATACCCCCCAAGTTTAGGTAATTAATTTTAGGTCCCCCACTGCATATTCATATTTATTATATTGCATTTATAACCCTGTGTTTCCCCTCTATTTTGGACCTATTCTCTACATCATTTCATTTATTTAAAAATAGCACTGTGTTCTTCATGTAATTCTCTACATTTTGACATATTGTGGGCATTTTTTTCATTGACGGTTAGTTAATAAATAATTGTTTTGTGGAAATTGGTATATTTTGCCCACTTCGTGTTCTTAAAATTGCCATTAATTAACCGTTGCTCTAAAAATCCTCGAAAAATCACATATTGTAGAGATTATTTTGCTTGACATTGTGCCCAAAAATCTTTGCATTTGCATGCATAACTTGCTCTGTAAAAATCATTTTGCATATTTCATTGTTTAATTTTTAATAGGTATTAGACCCCACATTTTCGAGATTTAGGATTTTTCTGAGTTCCGTCACCTAGTGATGGATTTTAGATAATTTTAATTCTTGAAAATAAATAGGTTTAATATTTATTATAATTAAGTATTGAAAATCATTCTCTCTGCATTTAAAAATTCATAAAAAAATCATATTGCATCAGAAAATTCCAAAAAAATTACAGTGCATTAAATTAATTTTATCATAATTATCATCTCGGCCAAGTTTCGTATTTTTCGGACATTGTTTGATCGAAGTTTACATTTTAGTCCCTAAAATAGGCTGAATTTGCATTTTGCATCCTTTTATTGCATTGAAAATTCCAAAAAAAGACCGCCTTGAAAACCAAACTCAAAATTGGATAGGCACAACCCTAGGTTGTTCCTTTGCCTCCTTGTGATCGACCTTGGGACTTGCCCAAGTAAAATAAACAAAAAAACCACTTGCTTGAAATTGAGTAAATATTTGTGGTTATTTCTTGACTGTTTCCGATTGCCGCCTACAACGAACGACATTTATTATTTATTTCTCACACGAAGATAAAAACACATTTTTAACTCAGTGCATCCGGACCCGTGAGATGACAAACTCTTACGGCCTTCATTGAGTGAAGCCACAACCATTCCTGCCCAAGTTTAAGCTAACCCCAATATCTTGAACAAATCTCAATCATCTCAACACAATGGCTAGGTATACTATTCAGATTTTTCCACATCTGAACATGAGATCCTTTCGTTTGACAATATCAATGCTATGTCACTCAGGAGCAGACGGACCATGGTCGTACCTGACCGGGCAAGGGAATCGGACCATGAAGACTCGGAAGATCAACAGGAGGATGCTTCGGAGGATGAAGAAGAAGGACACCTGAAGATCTCAGCACAAGAGAAGGGAAAAGCATTTATGGAGTCTGCAGAGGACCTTGAACCTCTAGTTGCTGTAAAAATCCCTTTGTCACCTTTTCAGCAACCTGATTTTGATTATTATCAGAAAACTCATGATTGTAATAAGAACTCTATTTCTAATAAAGATGCTCTTATTTATGACTCTGGCTCTCTATCTCCTGTCTCAAATGCTTCCCTTCCTTTCCCCCATGCTTTTAAGACAGGAAAACAAAAGAAAAACATTCTAGATGACCCAGAAATGGAACGATTCTGCTAGCAAAATATCATGGTCAAAGTTCCCTTTGATTAGTATGTGGCTAGTAATCCATCATTTCAGAAGTACTTGAAGATGAAATGCACTCTCACCAGAACTCGTACAAAGAAACCAAGCGAATTTGTGGAGACTCATATCTTGACAGTTGTCACTACCAAATGTGTCAAAAATCAACATCTGCCAAGAAAGAAAAGGGATCCGGGTGCTCATTATGTGGAGAGTCGCATTGGCGGCATTGCGTTTGCACGCACACTTCTCGACAATGGTTCTTCCATAAATCTTCTACCCTTAGCCTTATATTATAGATTGGAGTTAGGTCCTCTCAAGAAATCATTATCTTTACTCCAATTTGCTGATAAATCCACTAAAAGACCTAAGGGAGAAGTGAAAGATGTTATCATCGTGATCGAGGGTACGGAATACAAAGTGGACTTCACTGTCCTTGATATGGAAACCCCGAACCATTGGAAGGAACCACAAATCATTCTTGGAAGACCATTCTTAAGAACCGTCAAAGCTGTATTCGATTACGGTACCGGAATGATGAAATTCCGCTCTCCAAGCGGATAAGTGGACTTGGAGATGAAACAAACAAAGTGGCAAAGACCAGACTCCGAATCCACCACTGAATATGCCGAAACATCAGAATGCAAACTCCTCTGCACTACTGGGCAGTGGGACCAATGGCCAGACATTCAGATTGAAAGCACATCATCAGAAAAAGAAATAGTGCACGGTGCAGTTTGCGAGATATTGCCAAACCTATCTAAACACCCAAATGCTTATAACCTTGTTGACACAGAAATCCTTTCGGATTTGTCAGTCCCATTTTCTTCGGGACAATCAAGAAATATCGATGACGAGTCGAACGCGGCTTTGGTCGAATTACCACAATACTTTAGCGATTCGACTCACCTTTCTTCGAAATTGGTAGCCAGCACATCACAGAGTGATTCACCACCAACCGACACTGAGTCAGATGCAAAAAGTCATTCAGCCAGACTTAATTGATGATTCAGATTTGCCAGAGCTGAAACCACTGCCTCCCACACTAAAGTATGCATTTCTAAATGGATCCAAAGAAAAATTCCCTGTGATCATTAGCTCATCATTAACCATGGACCAGGAATCCAGATTACTCAAAGTCCTTGAGCGAAATCGAAAAGCCATTGGTTGGACTGTGTCGGATCTCGTAGGAATTAATCCTGCTCTCTGCTCGCACCAAATTTATATTGAGGATAATGCAAGGCCTTCCCGTGAATTTCAGAGAAGATTAAACCCCAATCTTCAAAAAGTTGTTAAGAAAGAGATAGAGAAATGGTGCAAAGCATGATTTATATACCCCATTTCTGACTCCAAGTGGGTGGCCCCCCTTCATGTCGTCCCGAAGAAGTCAGGAATCCAGATGGTCACCAACGAGGAGGGGGTAGAGATCGCGACCCGAGTACCCACGTCGTGGTGCGTCTGTGTCGATTATAGGCGCCTGAATGCTGCGACCAAGAAAGATTACTTTCCACTGCCATTTATTGATCAAATCTTAGAGAGACTTGCAGGGAAGGCATTCTTCTGTTTTCTTGATGGGTACTCTGGCTACAATCAAGTATCTATCGCTCCCGAGGATCAGGAAAAGACCACTTTCACATGTCCCTTCGGTACCTACGCATTCAAGTGCATGCCATTCAGGCTCTGTAATGCCTCAGGCACATTTCAGCGATGCATGATTGCCGTATTTGCCAAAATGGTTGGTGATTTCCTGGAAGTCTTCATGGATGACTTCTCGGTTCATGGTGATTCATTTGATACATGTTTAGTACACTTGGACCGAGTCCTCCAGAGATGTAGGGAGGTTAATTTGGTACTCTCCTGGTAGAAAAGTCACTTTATGGTGACTGAGGGTATCATGTTGGGACACGTCATCTCCAAGAAGGGAATGGAGGTCGACCCTGCAAAGGTGGATGTGATCAAGAAACTTGAGCCACCAACCAACGTTAAGTCAGTAAGGTCTTTCTTAGGGCATGTTGGATTTTACCAAAGGTTTATCCCAGATTTTTCAAAGATTGCCCGCCCACTAACTGAGCTCTTAGGAAAAGACATCGAGTTTATTGTAAATCACAGGTGTCTAGAGGCCTTCAAGCTCCTGAAAAAGAAAATATGTGAATCGCCGATACAAGCTCCTGACTAGTCTCTTCCCTTCGAGATCATGATTGATGCATCAGATTTCGCTGTTGGAGCGGTTCTTGGATAAAGAAGAGATGGAATTCCTTATGCAATTCACTACGTGAGCAAAGTGTTGGATCCTGCACAAAGAAATTATACAGTGACTGAAAAGGAAATGCTCACGGTTGTTTGGGCCCTTGAAAAATTCAGATCATACATATTGGGATCCAAGGTGACAATCTTCACAGATCACACGATAATTAGATATCTTATGGATAAGAAGGATGCCAAGGCACGACTTTTGAGATGGATCTTGCTAATCCAAGAATTTAATTTGGAGATCAAGGACAAACCTGGAATAAAGAATGTTGTTGCTGATCACCTTTCCCGAATTGAGCAAAACGATTATCCTAACACTGGACCTATTAAAGAGACTTTTCTAGACGAATCAGTTTGCGTTATTGATTCAACCCATGGTATTCCAACATCATGAACTATCTTGTCTCCAAGAATGTTCCCTTTGGTTGGACCAAGAGAATGATTGATCGATTGAAGGCGGATTCAAGAAAATACCATTGGGACGATCCTTTCCTTTTCTATGAAGGACCGGATTGTGTCTGGTGAAGATGTATTCCTCAGGAGGAATACCAGAGTGTCCTCACACATTGTCATTCTCTCGAGGTTGGAGGACACCATTTGGTAAAGAGAACCGCGCACAAGTTACTCCAATGTGGATTTTACTAGCAGACCTTATTTCGAGATGCTAATGAATTTGTATGGTCATTCCCTATTTGTCAAAGGATGGGAGGTACTGCTGGTTATAGAGATGAAATGCCCATGCAACCAATGATTTTCTGTGATGTTTTCAATGCATGTGGGATTAATTTTATGGGTCCCTTTTCCAATAGCAATGGATTTGAGTACATCTTGTTAGCGGTGGATTATTTATAGATGGGTAGAGGCTATTCCAATCCGAACCGCAAATAGCAAAACCGTCTGTAAGTTTATCAAGGATAACATCATTGCAAGGTTCGGAATACCAAAAGTTTTGATTTCTGATGTAGGTAGCCACTTCGTGAATAAGGAAATAAGATATTTGGCTAAGGAGTGTAAATTTGAGCATAGAATAGCCAACCCATATCGTCCACAATCTAATGGCATGGCAGAGGTTTCTAATAGAGAGGTGAAGGGAATTCTTCAGAAGTTGGTCCGTCCATATAGGAAGAACTGGTCAAAACTGTTGGACCAGGTTCTGTGGGCCTATAGGACAGCCTATAAGACGCCACTTAGTACTTCACCTTTTAGGATGATCTATGGCTAGCCATACCATCTACCCGCAGAATTGATTCACAAGTCAGAATGGGCGATCAAAAAGTTGAATTGGAGTTGTCACCTAGGGAAATTTGAAGGATATGGAGAAATCCTCAAGCGCATCACGGAAGCGTGATCGTCGTATCGGATACGACGGAGAACGACTAGTCATACTAGTTGTTCAGTGCAGCAGAATTTAAAAAAATTTTATTCGATGAAACCACATGATCCAAGAACAATTCTCGGATCGTTTCATCTATAACCACAACAAGTATAATGCAATCCTCTTAAAGCGTGGTTGATCGAGCCTCTAAGAGAAGAGACCTCCTGTCTCAAGTCCGATCGTCGGAGAGATTGCTTGCGAGCGCAGGGATGAACCGCATAGTCCTCGCAATCCAAGAAGTTGATCCAAGCACGGTTGCTCCTGATCTCGTCGCACGAGATCGAACGTCTCCATCGTGAGCGAAGCAATCCAAGTAGACGGAGAACTGCAGAGCGTCGAAGCGACAACACGATGGCGTGGGCGTCGACAATTCTCTCCACCAAGGTATGGTGGACGGCCACCAAGAAGAGAGGGAGAGAGGGTTGTCGAGTATGGAGAAAGAGAGAGAGATGTGTGTTACAATAGCATGTAAGTAGAGAGCAAGGTATGCCTCTCTATTTATAGGGTTTTGGGATCCATGGATCTCAATCCATGGGACATATAAAATCAATGGATGAGATTGATTTATGTCAATCCAATGGTCAAGATTGTTGTTGGTAAAAGCCAACAACTTGTGATTTAATTTTGATTAAATATATTTGATAAATCAAATATATATTAGTACCAAATTAAACCAATCAAATAAGGAGTGAAAAATACAAAGGAGATCTTCCTCCCCATAAAGGAGAGTGGACGGCCACCAATCCCACAAGGGAATTGGTGCCGCCCCCTCCTTTCCCAATGGGGAGGGCAATCTCATGGATTCCCATGAGATTGCACATCTCCTTGATTTTCTCTCTACTTATTTCCAACAACTATTTGTTGGGATTTTTATTCACCAAAATAATTCTCAATTAATTTTGAGAATATTGCAATATTGACATTGGAAAATTGTGAATCATATTCACAACCCAAAACTATATATAATTTACATTGTCAATTAATTACACAATGTGTATCCAATACACATAATAATTAATCAACACATATAAATTACAATTAGCTCTCTCTAATACATTATAAATCACATTTATAATATATCATGAATAATTTGATATTACTTTCCACATTATTCTTATCTATAATAATTAAATCACATTTAATTATAATGGATAATTCCTCATACATCATGATAATTAAATCACATTTAATTATCAATTTCTCATTGCTTAGATCTTATGGAATTATTCTTGAACCATTCAAGAACAATGCTATTTCTCCTCAGATACTTGGAGATAAGGACAGGGTGATTGTATTGTTCCACGTATAGTGGCTTGGATATTGAGATCACATCTCAAATCCAGATCCCATGGACCTCTCATAGATGCTTGATTAAATCAAGATCGTAAACCTAATCTTCTCATTGCATCTGAATCTCATTCAGATCAATGTCTAGTATATGGACTAAGATTATGTCACTTCTCTAATGAGAGGAGTCACTAAAATCCAGACCTGTTTCATCACTCCCTCGGAATGGAAGCGTCATGGTTATACAATCGTTTATGATCAAATCACCCTTCAGGTATTCCTAAGACCTGTACATCCTGCATACTGGAAGACTCATGATCATCCTGATGATATAGATCACTTTTACATTGTCATCTTCAGGGTTTGATCACTAAGTTTCTCAATCTTGGTTCTTGGGATTTGGTACAGATCATATGCTTTCATAAAGCATATATCTTACCTTCAAATTCATATCATGCTTCTAAAGCATGATGACCATGCATGGAATTTGGTCAGTCCCAATACCTCATGAGTGAGCTCATGTCTCCCGGTTCACAAGTGAACCTGTATGATCCCTTTGAGAGATCATATTACTCATATGCCCTTACATGCACACCAGCTCGCCGGTATATAGACCTTGGTTAGGTCATCAACCTATTGGTCTGCCAAATGTACATACTCAGACATATAGTAATACATCTGTCTCTGGTCAGAGGATGTTTGCCTGTGATGTGACAGTATTCATCATAGGTCTTTGGTCATCTCGATCTCGTTAAGTCAACTCTTTGACTCAACTAATCTGATACCTCCGAATCACTATTCCCATGCAGAGGACCTGCATCAAGAGGTCGATTAGATATTAGTCTAATAAGATAGGATTGCCATCTCCTACTCAGACTGGAGATCACTACTTGTCAATCATTGATGATGCTTGATGAGTCCTCTATCTAACTCCTTAGATATTCGTCCAAGCATCAGCCTCTATGATTCAATCAATGAATCAACAACTGTATGATTATCAAGCTGGCCATGGTACATAACCCTTATTGTGCAGAGGGACCTTATAGTGCATTAGTTCATTCAATATCAGAAAGGGAGTGAAACATAATCAATAACTTTTATTGATAATTCATTAATTACAATAACATTTATTGTAGGAATGGTTCACCTCGGGATCACTCTGCTAACAATCTCCCACTAGCCCTCAGAACCATTTAGGAACAATCCTTAAACCCATACTCATTACATGCTGGTCAAAAACCTTCTGTGTCAGAGGTTTGGTAAGAGGATCAGCAACGTTGTCGGCAGAGGCCACCTTGGTGATGATGATGTCACCACGCTTTTGAATCTCCCGAATAATGTGGTATTTCCTTTCTACGTGCTTGCTCTTCTGATGCCATCTGGGTTCCTTCTCCTGGGCAATGGCTCCCATGTTATCACAGAGTAGTGGGATGGGAGTATCAGAGGAAACTACGCCAAGCTCCTGGACGAACTTGCGCAACCACACCGCCTCCTTTGCAGCATCCGATGCGGCAATGTATTTGGCTTCGGTTGTTGAATCTGTTGTAGTGTCCTGCTTCTTGCTTCTCCAGCTCACAGCACCACCGTTCAACAGGAACACAAACCCTGTTGTCGACTTTCGATCATCAATATCTGATTGGAAGTCAGAATCTGTATATCCCAAGACTTGGAGATCACCATCTCCATAGACCAAGATGTAATCTTGCGTCCGTCTTAGATATTTGAATTTGTTCTTTACTGCATTCCAGTATTGTTCTCCATAGCAGGATTGGTAACGACTTACCACTCCCACTGCATGGCAGATATCTGGACTAGTGCACATTGTAGCATACATTAAGCTTCCTACAGCTGATGCATAAGGGCATCCAGCCATGGCTTTCTTTTCTTCAACAGTTTGAGGAGCCATTCCTTTAGACATGTGGATACTATGTCTTAAGGGTAGGAATCCTTTCTTGGAACTATCCATACAAAATCGTTCAAGAATTTTCTTAATGTATCCATGTTGTGACAATCCCAATATCCTCTTCTCTCGGTTTCTGAACAGCTTCAGATTCAAGATGTAAGAGGTCCCCAAGATCTTTCATCTCAAAGGTATGGGACAGCCAAATCTTCACACTGATCATCATCCCTATATCATTCCCAATGATAAGGATGTCATCTACATAAAGCACGATGAACACAATGGCACTCCCACTAGGCTTCTTGTATACACAAGGTTCATCAGGATTCTACACAGAATCATAACTCTTTATGGTTTCGTCAAATCTGATGTTCCAGCTACGAGAAGCTTGCTTGAGCTCATAGATGGATTTCTTCAGCTTGCATACTTTGCCATCCTCAGTCATGAAGCCCTGGGGCTTCTCCATGTAGATATCCTCCTCGAGGTATCCATTGAGGAAAGCTGTCTTGACGTCCATCTACCAGATGTCGTAGTCAAGATATGCAGCTATAGCCAGCAATGCCCTGATGGATTTAAGCATAGCCACAGGAGAGAATGTCTCACCGTAGTCAATGCCTTCTCTCTGTGTGTAGCCCTTGGCTACGAGCCGTGCCTTGAAAGTCTCTACTTTCCCATCAGGTCCCCTTTTTCTCTTGAAGATCCATTTACACCCAATGAGTTTTACCCCCTTAGGTGGATCCTCTAGGGTCCATACATCATTCTTATGCATGGAGTCAATTTCTGACTTCATTGCTAGCATCCATCTATCCATGTCATGATCCGTGAGTGCTTCATCAAATGAAGTAGGATCATTGTCAGTTTCACTTGACACATGGAATCCATACCTTTCAGGTGGTGCAACCACCCTCGAACTCCTTTGAAGAGGTATGGGTGTTTCATCTTTATTTATCTCTTCAGTTTCTGACTCAAGAAGCTCAGAATCCTCAGGGGATTCAATGAGTTCCTTTACTTCATACTTATCTTGACCCTTAAGGAAATCATTCTCCAGAAATTTCACATCTCTAGAAACAAAAACCTTTTGAGTCTCAGGGTCATAGAGTTGGTATCCAATACCATCTATAACATACCCAATGAAGTAACACTCACGAGAGCGAGATTCTAGCTTACTTGCATCCACGTTTTTTGCATGGACCAAGCAACCCCAAACCCTCAAGTGATTAACACTAGGTTTTGTTCCATACCAAAGCTCATGAGGAGTCTTAGGTACATATTTGCTAGGATTCTTATTCAGGATATATATTACAGTCTCTATTGCATATCCTCGGAAACTAAGTGGTAAATGTGCTTTGCTCATCATTGAACGAACCATATCCATGATGGTTCTATTGCGTCTTTCAGCAACACCATAAGTTGGGGAGTTCCAGGAGGAGTGAGATTGGAAATGATTCCATTCTCCTTAAGGTATTCCTTGAATTCATCTGAGAGGTACTCGCCACCTCGATCAGATCGAATCCGTTTAATCTTCCTATCGGTTTGGTTCTCAACCAAAGCCTTGAATTCTTTGAACTTTTCAAAGGTTTGAGATTTATGACGTAATAGGAAGATAAACCTGTATCGCGAATGGTCATCAATAAACGTCAGACAATATCGATATCCATTTTGAGTCGCGGTACTGAAGGGATCGCATACATCAGTATGTATTAGGTCAATAATACCTTCGCGTCTTGTAACCTTGTTACGAAAAGGCATCCTGGTCATTTTTCCTTGAATGCAATTCTTGCAAGTAGGCAAAGGTTGAGCCTGTAGAAAATCTAAAGGTCCATCCTTAATTAATCTATTGATCTTATCAACAGACAATGACCAAGCCTTTGATGCCAAATCTCATTTGAAAGATTTTCATCCTCCTTGGATCTTTTAGGGTTTTTATTAGTGTTTGTAACATTCACAACACATTTATCAATGCACAATTCATAGAGTCCTCCAGAAGTCAAAATACCATCTGCAATATATTTATCATAACGGTTTATGACTAATTTATTACAGAATAGGAACGAATATCCACTTCTAACTAGCTTAGATACAGATATTAAATTCCTTCTTACTTCATGTACATAAAGACACTCTTTAAGTACTAGGACTCTTCCACTAGATAATGATAGCCTACAAGTCCCGACGGTGACTGCTGCAACACTTGCATCAGATCCCATCTGGATGACTATCTCCCCTTCTTCAAGTTTTCTAGTTTCCTGAAATAAATGCAACAAATTTGCATACATGAACAGAAGCACCAGAATCAACAACCCAACTTCCTTCTCGTCTGACGAGAAAGCTGGTTTCAATGATAAAAGTAGATATCATACATGTTGGGGCTTTACCTTTGTCGACCGACTTCAAGTAATCCGAGAAATTACGCATCCACTGCCCCAGTTTTTTGCAGTGATGACATACGTCGGTTTTCTTCGACGCCATTAGAGTGGATGCATTGGAAGATGAGACAACACTTTGTCCCTTCTTCTTTCTCTTCTGGGCCGGGCCCTTCTGAGAACCATGCTTCCGACCGCGCTTCCCTTTGACCTGTGCAACCATTGCAGTGCCAGAGGGACCATCTTTCTTCATTACGTCTTCTGCAGACTTTAATGCATCTAGAAGCCTAGCATTTGTCAATTCCAACTTATTCATGTGGAATGACACCACAAAGTTATTGAAAGATTTGGGCAATGACAGCAGAATGAAATCAGATTGCATGTCTGCATCCATCGTTGCCACCAGAGTCTCCAGCTCCGATAAGTACCCAAACATTTTGAGTACATGTTCACGGACCGAGGTCTCTTCCTGCATTTTGCAATGAACAAGTTCTTTCATAACATTGTACTGCTGGGTGCGGTTAATGTCACCAAACATATCCTTTAGATTCTGCATGATCTCCTGGCAAGTACTCATCTCCACATGTTGTTTCTGAAGAACATTGAAGAGAGAACCCAAGATGTAGCATCTAGACAAGACATGATCCTCATCATACTTGTCATTTTAAGCTTTATCTTCCTTAGATTTAGGGTTTTCAAGCTTGTCTTTAGAGAGCACATAGCTGATGCGCTCCGCCGAGAGTACAAGCTCCAAATTACAGATCCAATCTGAGTAATTTGGTCCGGTCAATTGGTTGACCTCTAGAAGCCTGCTCAGTGGGTTCATGGACTTCATTTTCTGAAATTTAGAATGCACTATATTAGAATATAATAATCATATATTCAATTCAATTTTCTTTGATCAAGGCATTTTAAATCAAATTAGTCTTGCTATGTCAACTATGAAAGTTTATTCCCTTATTCACTTTCAAAGTAGGAGATATACTTACCGATATATCTCAAGCAAGAACTGGGATCTCCTCTTTATCTTTGTTACATCCCAATAATATGAGAAACTGCAACTCCAATAAAGAGAAGCGGGAACACATTCCGCCTTCCAAGTCCAACTTGTATTTCCCAATTCGGTCTTTAATACCTAGGCCCACCACCCCTAAGATGATGTTGACCTATCATTAATTGAACCAACCGTCAACAGGATTAGAACTCACTATGCGCAATCCAATATCGCCCCAATAATATGAGGATCCGATATTGGGGTCACTACGCATACGTCCTTACTCTTTCGAGAAGCAAAGAGTCCGATCCAGATGCGCTTGTATATAGGAGTTGTCACTTCGTACAGGCGTCTCCTATATACAATCTCTGGCGACGGAAACCCTTCGCCTTGACGGAAGACCATGGATGTCACTTATGTGATCCTCCACCTCTTATTCGAATTTAATTAATTATCATGAATCACATTCATATAATTAATTCTTCCAAGGGAATTATCAAGTCTAATCATATAGGAGTATTTTAATTGGACATAATTAACTTAATCATATTAAATTAGTTATCAATTCAATTCAATCAATCAAACATGATTGTTATACTTGAATATATATGGTATTGTTATCAAAGTACGTATTAATTCATATTTTAATAATTAGAAAAATACAACTTAATCCCTCGGACATTATCCCGACCCTACCCGCTGTCATGGCTAGTGCAGGCGAGAGTGGGACGGACCACATACGTTGCAACCCGCTACCCCAGCGATCTCCGACTAGTCACCATATCCACCTCGGGAAAGGATAATGCCAAATTGATTAATTTGTACTTGAGATGATCATCGGTTCTTCAACCGAAATTTTACCATATAGTAATCAAAATAATTTTTGATTATAAGGAAATTTGCTAGACAAATTCCCAATCCTATTCAAGCAAGGAGTTTGATGATTGTGTTTCCAATTATGATCTAGATCAAATTTAATCAATTAATTGGTTGAGGCCAAGTCAATTAAGGAAATAATCATCTTCTAATATTTATCAAATATTTTCCATAATTATTTCTTGAAATTAACAATTAATTTCATTAATTGACAATCACATGATTCTTGATTAGGAATGTAATTTCAGCAGTGACCCCTACTTACTAAAATTAGCATAACTCAATCATTTTAAATCCAAATTAGACAAAATCAATTTTCATGGATTACTAATTTGATTTAGGACAGAACCCAAGTGATGTTTCACGCATTTAGAGGCAAGTCTAAACAGTAATTAACATTTTAATCACGTTCAGATCTACAGTTCCCGCAACAGTGCATACATGTTCATTAAAACAACCATATCTCGAGCATACGAAATCCGATTTACGCAAACTCAGATACTATGGTTTCCTTAATTAATGGAGAACAAAAACCAAGTATTAAATTCGTGTTTAAACAATTTAAACAGTGCCGAATTTATTTACTAAACAGATCTGCGAAATCAAATGCGATGAAAACTTTTGCGACCTTAACGAACCCAAGTCGTCCTCGGTTAACGAATCATATTCGAAACCATCAACCTAAGGCTCTGATACCACTTGAAGGATATGGAGAAATCCTCAAGCACATCACGGAAGCGTGATCGTCGTATCGGATACGATGGAGAATGACTAGTCGTACTAGTTGTTCGGTACAGCGGAATTTAAAAACTTTTATTCGATGAAACCACATGATCCAAGAACAATTCTCAGATTGTTTTATCTATAACCACCACAAGTATAATGCAATACCTCTTGAAGCGTGGTTGATCGAGTCTCTAAGAGAAGAGACCTCCTGTCTCAAGTCCGATCGTCGGAGAGATTGCTTGCGAGCGCGGGGATGAACCGCGTAGTCCTCGCAATCCAAGAAGTTGATCCAAGCACGGTTGCTCCTGATCTCGTCGCACGAGATCGAACGTCTCCTTCGTGAGCGAAGCACTCCAAGTAGATGGAGAACCGCAGAGCATCGAAGCGGCAACACGATGGCGCGAGCGTCGACGATTCTCTCCACCAAGGTATGGTGGACGGCCACCAAGAAGAGAGGGAGAGAGGGCTGTTGAGTATGGAGAAAGAGAGAGAGAGAGAGAGAGAGAGAGAGAGAGATGTGTGCTACAATAGGATGTATGTAGAGAGCAAGGTATGCCTCTCTATTTATAGGGTTTTGGGATCCATAGATCTCAATCCATGGGACATATAAAATCAATGGATGAGATTGATTTATGTCAATCCAATGGTCAATATTATTGTTGGTAAAAGCCAACAACTTGTGATTTAATTTTGATTAAATATATTTGATAAATCAAATAAGGAGTGAAAAATACAAAGGAGATCTTCCTCCTCATAAAGGAGTGTGGACGGCCACCAATCCCACAAGGGAATTGGTGCCGCCCCCTCCTTTCCTAATGGGGATGGCAATCTCATGGATTCTCATGAGATTGCACATCTCCTTGATTTTCTCTCTACTTATTTCCAACAACTATTTGTTGGGATTTTTATTCACCAAAATAATTCTCAATTAATTTTAAGAATATTGCAATCTTGACATTGGAAAATTGTGAATCATATTCACAACCCAAAACTATATATAATTTACATTGTCAATTAATTACACAATGTGTATCCAATACACATAATAATTAATCAACACATATAAATTACAATTAGCTCTCTCTAATACATTATAAATCACATTTATAATATATCATGAATAATTTGATATTACTATCCACATTATTCTTATCCATAATAATTAAATCACATTTAATTATATTGGATAATTCCTCATACATCATGATAATTAAATCACATTTAATTATCAATTTCTCATTGCTTAGATCTTATGAAATTATTCTTGAACCATTCAAGAACAATGCTATTTCTCCTCAGATACTTGGAGATAAGGACAGTGCGATTGTATTATTCCACGTATAGTGACTTGGATATTGAGATCACATCTCAAATCCAGATCCCATGGACCTCTCATAGATGCTTGATTAAATCAAGACCGTAAACCTAATCTTCTCATTGCATCTGAATCTCATTCAGATCAATGTCCAGTAATGGACTAAGATAAGGTCACTTCTCTAATGAGAGGAGTCACTAAAATCCAGACATGTTTCATCACTCCCTCGGAATGGAAGCATCATGGTTATACAATCGTTTATGATCAAATCTCCCTTCAGGTATTCCTAATACCTGTACATCCTGCATACTGGAAGACTCATGATTATCCCGAAGATATAGATCACTTTTACACTGTAATCTTCAGGGTTTGATCACTAAGTTTCTCAATCTTGGTTCTTGGGATTTGGTACAGATCATATGCTTTCACAAAGCATATATCTTACCTTCAAATTCATATCATGCTTCTAAAGCATGATGACCATGCATGGAATTTGGTCAGTCCCAATACCTCATGAGTGAGCTCATGTCTCCCGGTTCACAAGTGAACCTGAATGATCCCTTTGAGAGATCATATTACTCATATGCCATTACATGCACACCAGCTCGCCGGTATATAGACCTTGGTTAGGTCATCAACCTATTGGTCTGCCAAATGTACATACTCAGACATATAGTAATACATCTGTCTCTGGTCAGAGGATGTTTGCCTGTGATGTGACAGTATTCATCATAGGTCTTTGGTTATCTCGATCTTATTAAGTCAACTCATTGACTCAACTAATCTGATACCTCCGAATCACTATTCCCATGCAGAGGACCTGCATCAAGAGGTCGATCAGATATCAGTCTAATGAGATAGGATTGCCATCTCCTACTTAGACTGGAGATCAGTACTTGTCAATCATTGATGATGCTTGATGAGTCCTCTATCTAACTCCTTAGATATTCATCCAAGCATCAGCCTATATGATTCAATCAATGAATCAACAGCTGTATGATTATCAATTTGGCCATGGTACATAACCCTTATTGTACAGAGGGACCTTATAGTGCATTCATTCATTCAATATCAGAAAAGGGAGTGAAACATAATCAATAACTTTTATTGATAATTCATTAATTACAATAACATTTATTATCGGAATGGTTCGCCTCGGTCTCACATTGCTAACAAAATCATGCCGAGACTTAAATCTAAATGAGCTAATTGAAATCCGAAACCGAGAATACGACAACAGTATAATCTATAAAGACAAGGTCAAGAGATGGCATGATAGACACATTCGAGATAAAACCTTTGTCCCTAGGCAGAAAGTGTGGTTGTTTAATGCTCGGTTGAAGATTTTTCGTGGGAAACTAAAATCAAAATGGACGGGTCCCTACATTATCATCGATGTACATACCAATGGAAGTGTGGATGTTGCCGAACTCAAAGATGATGCACAACCTTTCTCAGTAAATGGATAATTGCTGAAGTCAAATATAGAATCACCCATAAAGCAGACAGTTCAAGTTGAGGTCATCTACTTCATGCAGAGCGAGGACATTGAAGATTCATCAGATCATTCCCGCCCTCCCTCTCGACCACATCGATCTCCTTATATAGCTTCTTCCTCCACTTAGGCCAAGGCCTAAGTATAGGGGGGGACCGATGCCATCTATACATACCATTCTTCTCCTATCTCCTGATCGCTCCATTTCCACCCTTCTCTTATACTTAGGCTGACCAGAGCCTAAGTATAGGGGGACCTGGCACCCACCTGTATATACTCTCTTTATTCACATACCACGTCCGCTTCATTTTTTCTTTGCTCTTTCTCTATACTTAGACTGTTCACATCCTAAGTATAGGGGGTGGACCTGTATATCTTGTTCTTTTTCTTTTACTTTTTCACCCTCTTGCGCTTAGTCTGAGCTATGTCTTCTTTACACTTCTAGGTGCTCTGAGGACACAGCACTCACTAAGTATAGGGTAGTCTGTATATATACTTTGTATATATTTTAGCCATATCTCATACTTTCACGTAAGTCTATATGTATTTACGAGATGGGCAACTAACATAAAAAAACAAAAAGAAAAAGAGTTTTGCTACTAACACTGACTATGCCCAAAATTTTTGATAAAAATGGCTTCTTATCCATTTTTGCATAAAAAAAATCCCTTGCATAAAATTTCAAAAAAAGAAATCAAAAAAATTAAAAAATTCACAAAAAAATGTGTCTGCATTTCACATACCTGCACTCCATCCATCATTTGCATCTGTGAAAAGTCTTTGAGTTCTGAACCGAGTTATGAGCAGAAATCGAGAGTGGTCTGGACTTGCCTTAATCCACCTAATTTTCAGAGGAACTTCACCGAGAAATAAGATTTTAAAAACTTCAGATCTTTGACTTAATTCTTTGAGTTCCACATGACAATGTGCAGCGTTTGACTCTTAGTGTCTAACCAGGTCTCTTCATTCTGGGTACAACTCTGGAATAAGGAATTAATTTGTACTCTCGCACTATGCGCTTAGCTCAACTCAAACGGAACGTTGGAAGACTGTGTGAGTTTCTTTTCTGATAGCGTGGAAATATAAAGACCGGAGTACGGGTTGAAATAAAGCTTCAGAAAAGGGATGGACGGCTGGGCACAATTTTTTCTAAGACCCCAAAAAATGTACGGAACAAAAAGATTCTATATCCGTAGTTGCACAACAAGATCCAAGCAGAACCACCAAAAATTCCAAATACAAAGAAGCATTCTACCAAATAAATATCTGACCAAAAAGGTCCAAGCTTCAAGAAACCTGCAGATCTTGGTGGAGACTTGGCTACACTAGCCATCTTCACAAGGAGAGGTGACTACACTGGCCACCCTCCAGTTCTTTTCCCCTTCTTCTATCGTCTCCCCCAATTCGATTGTGAACACAGCGTGACAGACCTTAGAAGGAAATACCTGACTCCCCGAGGACGAGTTACTGGAGAGGAGAGGTGCATGGTAGTCTGGCATTCTAGATGGGAAGAGCTAAAACCTTTCACACACATGAGTCGGTTGTTAAATGTTCATAGAGTATACTTTGGGAAGAGGATTGATCTAAGATGACTTCTGAGCTGAAACTGTGACAATGATGTGTAGAACTCGAGGGCTGTTGATTTTAAAAATTGTAAGTTTCACAAATGTTCTACCACACTAATAATCCAAAGGTCGAGTCTAGTTTCATTTTCACCTTCAGCTCATGGTCTTGGTATGGAACCCAATCTCATTTCACTTCATGGCATTTCTTTTTGATGCTCAGGGACGAGCATAGTTTAAGTATTGGGGGATGATGAATCTCAGATTCATCACTCTAAATCTCATTTATTAAGCTCAAATCCTTCAAAATCAACAGCATTTCTGCATCTATTCTGCATAACTAGCATTCATGTATGTTTTCATAAGAATTGCATTTTAACACTAATTTATGCACAAAATAAGAAGCCAAAAATCCAAGCCAAAATTGACCTGTTAATAGCCTAACTTCCCAGATTTTTAACTAATTCATGATAACTCCGAATGACCCAAAATTACCTCCACTGTGTACATATCACTAACAAGAATAAATGAAAAATAAAAAAAATCACTAACCCAAATAAGTGGACAAAAAACCTAAACCCTAGTTTCAGGATTTCCGGACTAAAAACCTCGTATCTTCCTCATCCAGTGTTCTTTTTAAACCTACTCACTTTTGAACTAATGTACATTCAATTACCTTCAAAACAAGACCAAGTTCAAGTGAATCGGAGCTCATATGTGAAAGTTGGGTTTTGGGCTTCTTTTGTACATTATGTATTTTAGTGATTTTTGACCTATTATTTTATGTATATAACTAACCTATTTTAGTTCATTTCTTTTTCATTTGTCTTCTTTGATAAAATTTTTATCAAAATGCGCAAAACTTCAAATTGAAATTTAGCTTGAAATCAAAGAAACAAATTGGGTCCGAGTCTTCACTAACCAACTGTACAAAATTGGTCTTTTTCTTATTTTATTTTATTTCTTCTTTTTATTAAATAATAAAATCCAAAAAATTAGATTAATGTGTAAGTATTTATTCTTGATTTTACCACATTTTTTCGGATTTTTATCTGGTTTAAAAATGACAAAAAAATTACAAAACCCAAAAATATGGGTATTCTATCTATATGGGATACCCCCAAAAAATCACTTTGTGCATTTGATTGATTTTGGTCTTGATGCCTTCATGAAAGTTGTAGATCACATCGAGACGAGCAATTTTTGTGAAGAAACTTTTTCGATCCGAGGTCGTTTGCTATTTATTTTGCATTTTACAAAATCTTTATTTTTCGAATTTTCTGGTGCTGACACGTGGCCGCTCCAGGAGCCGCCACGTGTCAGCCATTTTTTGCTTATTTATAAATTCGTTTTTATTCAAAAAAATAAAAAAAATAAAAAGGCACCGCACGTGCGTCGCACGTGCCTCCCAGGCACGTGCTCCGTACGTGCCCCGCTCTTTCCAACTCCCACTATCAGCCGCCACGCAGCACATTTACGGTCATTCGATCTCGCTTGATCGAACGACGCTTGTGCATCTTCTCCAAACCCCCTCCTTCGATTCCGCCGCTGCCACCTCGATTTCTTCGTCGTTGATCTCGCTGCCAACCACCCCTGTGATCTCTGCCAACGGCCAACCTCCTCCGCATATCTCGCGCCGCCAACCATCTCCAGCTATCCCGCCCTCGCAACCCTATTTAATGGCCATAGCCGCCCTTGCCTAATCCATCTACCGATTCCTCGTCGAAGAGCTACCCTCCGATCGTGACAATTGTGAGATCTCCCTCGCCGGCGTGATCCGAGGTCGGCAGACCTCATTGCAGCTCGACCATTCGCGTCGCTGCTCCGCTCTGGCGTGCACCGTCGTCGAGCCCATCTTCCCCAGGTATCTCCCACTCTTTTGTTTCACTCCCTTCCGATCATCATCTCTCCGACCTTCCTTGTCATCCCCGATCATCATCTTCGTACCGATCGACATCCTCCGTTCATTAAACCTCCCTCCGCCATACGTCGTCGGCCGACTTCAACCGACACGCCTCCGCCCACCATCAAGCCAACCTCCATCTGCGGCTCTAACGAACCAGACTGAGCTTCACCGCCCAGGAGCTCCTGCATGCAACCATTTCGCTTCAAAGGACAGGAGACTTCCATCCTCACCGCTGGTCAACTCTCCACCGATCGTCGCTCCTCCGACGACCCCTGGCCGTGTGTCGGTCAACGCAAGCCATCCGATCATCACGCCATCTGCCATCCTAGCCGTTGAAGCATCACGATCCACAGCCGTTGGATATAAGCACGATAAACGCTTCAGATCCGCTCCAAGTCTAACGGCCGAACCAGAGCTCAGGACCTGAGCCTCGGGCCAACCCGAGGCACGACTACACGCCACTTATAGGCCCACGTCCAAGCCTCCACCCGAGCCGACATAAGCACATGGGAGTCACATGGGTCGCTGAAGTTTTGCAGAAGATCCCCCAGACACTTTTATATTTACACAAAGGCCCCCACTAGCCGTGGCACGTGCCCCTCTGACACTTTTGCAGAAGCCCCTCGGAGTTTAGGGTAATTACATCTAGGACCATCTCTGCTTATTTTATTTATATTTATCGCATATGTACCCTTGCCTTTTCCCATTACTTCGAACAACTACATTACATTATTTTATCATCAAAAAAATAGCATGATATTTGTCATATAATTCTCTACACTTTGACATATTGTGGACATTTATGTGATTGATGGTTAATTAATAATTAATTGTTTTGTGGAAATTTGTATATTTTGCCCATTTCATGCTCTGAAATTTGTATTTGATTAACCGTTGCTCTAAAAATTCCCAAAAAATCACATATTGTAGATTAATTGTGCTTGACATTGTGCATAAAATGAATTGCATTTGCATGCATAGATTTCCCTGTAAAAATCATTTTGCGTATTTTAGTGTTTGATATTTAATAGGTATTAAAACTAGTATTTTTGAGGTTTAGATTTTTCTAAGAACAATCACCTAGTGATAGATCTTAGATAATTTTATCCCTTGAAAATAAGTTGGTTTAATATTTATTGTAATTAAATATTGAAATTCATTTTGTTTGCATTTAAAAATTCATAAAAAAATTCATATTGCATCTAAAAATTCCAAAAAAATTACAATGCATTCATTTCATCATATCTTATATCGTGGCCAAGTTTTATATTTTTCGGACATCGTTTGAATGTATTTGACATTTTAGTCCCTAAAATAGGCTGAATTTGCATTCTGCATCCTTTATTGCATTAAAAATTACAAAAAAAAGGACCGCCTCGAAAACAACGCATGAATTTTGATAGACATAATTTTAGGTTGTTCCTTTGCCTCCTTGTGTTCGACCTTGGGACTTGCCCAAGTAAAATAAACATAAAACCACTCGATTAAAATTTGATTAAATTATTTTGTGGTTATTTCTTGACCGATTCCGATTGGCGCCTACAACGAAATGACAAAATCAAATCATATTATTTACATACGACAAATACAACATCATCTCTTTTAATGCAGTGATTTCGGACTCGTTAATATCACAGAGATGTAATACAAAGATGCCCAACATATCATTACAAACTTCAGCTCAGAAATCAAGATAAAATCTCTGAGGTTTATAGTCACAAGCTACCTCATGTTTTAACTGTTTTTTCCTACTGGAGAAAACTTCTGAATCAGAATAAGAAAGATCTTCATCAACATGAAATTTTATCCTTCTAGAATGATGCCATTCTTCCTCGAAAGGGATTCAAATCTACATGGGACGCCTCAAAATTCTTCATGATCATGGGAAAATGAATTGATCCATGAAACTTTGCGATAGACTTTTGGGTTTTTCTTAGAAGAGAAAAATTAGAAGAAGAATAATGACCTAACTTACAAGAAAGGTGGTTTTTCATCAAGTGAACATCCTCGAGAAAAGGTAAAGGAACTTCCATATCTAGTTCTTCTATCAAAAGATCATCCTCCTTAGTTAGCATCACTCTTTTCAGAGAACTTTGTATCAACTTAATCTTCCACAATACTGAATCTATATCGAGATTTTTCTCCATGTCAGATCCTTGTAATATTTTAAGGCGAAGCAACCTTATAAATAAAATGACAGGACAGTTCAGAGAATTGTCACAACCTCTGAGGCGTGAATAAGACACTAAAGGAAACCGAAGAGACATATTAGAGGATAGTGAAGGTCTTTTGAGTTAGAGTGTTAAGTAATTAGACTCATTTACATCCTTATTTTGAAAAGTGAATTTTGAAATTTTTTTTGCAAACATTGTCACATAAATATATAGATTTTCAAAAAAATATTTTACAAACATGTCAGTCATATTTTTGCAAATCATGCAAAACATTTTTGAAAACCTTGTAAAATAATATATCTTTCAAAAAATTTCAAAACATTTTGTACACAAATCAGTTCAACAGTGTACAATGATACCCATAACCCCAATAGTTTTGAAAAAAAAATTAAAATATGAGCTATGGCTAAAGTATATATGCAATATATACGGTAGACCCCCCTATACTTAGCTTTTGCTATGTCCTCATAGCACAAAGTGAAATGAAGCCATAGCTCATGCTAAGTATAAAAGAATATACACGAACTGAATTCATAATCATAGATGCATTATGAGTAAAAGAATCAGTTAGGGAAAATATAAATTCGGGTCCCCCTATACTTAAGCTGAGGAATAGCATAAGTATAAAGATATTAATTAAACTTGGAGACCCGAGGGGAGCAATTAGAATTAAATAAGATCCCCCCATACTTAGGATGAAATTATGCATAAGTATAAAGAATATGAATCTTAGCAAGTGATCACTGTTAATTGAATCTTAAGATGATGAATCTTAGGAGATGATAAGTCTGTCCTGATACTCATGCTTTTTCTGATAGACTGGGAACTGCATCAATAGGCATGAAGTTGATCATTTCTACAAGAGTTAACCTTTCTGATGATTCTATAAAATGCTTGAGTAACTGCCTGTTAACCAAAAAGGATGGTGCATGCTCTGATATTTCTGAGATTTCTATACTACCATTCTCATGCACTTCCTTAACAATGAAAGGACCCGTCCACTTTGATTTAAGTTTCCCGTGAAAAATCCTTAACTTTGCATTAAACAACCATACCTTTTGTCCAGGAACAATGTTTTTATATCTAATATGTGAGTTATGTCACTTCTTAACTTTGGCCTTATAAATCATGATGTTGTCATATGCTCGGTTGCGGATTTTCACTAGTTCATTTAGGTCAAGGTCTCTACACAGTTATCCTAAGTGAAACTCCATTTAATCTTTTTTATAGCCCATTCAGATTTATGTATTAACTCAGCTGGAAAATGACATGGCTTGCCATAAATCATCCTAAAAGGTGAATTACCAAGTGGTGTCTTGTAGGTTGTTCTGTAAGCCCACAGAACTTAATCCAACAACTGAGACCAGTTCTTCCTATCTGGACGAACTAACTTTTGGAGAATGATCTTCACCTCCCTATTAGAAACCTCTGCCATGCCATTTGATTGAGGGTAGTAAGAACTAGTTATTCTATGCTTAAATTTATAGTCCTTGACTAAAGATTTCATCAATTCATTCACAAAATGGCTACCCCCATCAGAAATCAATACTTTAGGTACCTCGAACCTTGAAATAATATGATCTTTGATAAATATACATATAGTCTTTCCATCAGCAGTTCGGGTTGGAATAGCCTCCACCCATCTTGATAAGTAATCAACTGCTAACAAGATATATTCAAAACCTTGGCTATCAGGAAAAGGACCCATAAAATCTATGCCCCAAGCATTGAAAACATCACAAAAAATTTGAGGCTGCATGGGCATTTCATCTCTAGAACCAACAATTCCTCCTATTCTCTGACAGACAGGACACGACAGTACAAAATCAGCTGCATCTCTAAATAAGGTCGGCCAATAGAAACCACATTGTAAGATCTTGTGAGCAGTTCATTTTCCTGAGTTGTGTCCTCCATCTTCAAGTGAGTGACAATATGTGTGGATACTCGTATACTCCTCTTGAGGAATACACCTTCTCCAGACACAATCCAATCCTTCGAAAAAAATGAATGGATCCTCCCAATGGTACTTTCTCGAATCCGATTTAAGTCGATCTATACTGCTTTCAGTCCAATCATGAGGAACTTGCTTGGAGACAAGGAAGTTAACCATGTTGGCATACCATGGGAGTGAATCTACAATACAAATAGATTCATCTGGAAAAGTTTCTCGAATAGGCTAAGAATCAGGTAAATCTTTAATTTTGATCCTCAAAAAATGATCAGCTACTACATTCTTGACCCCAGGTTTATCCTTAATTTCCAGATCAAACTCCTGGAGTAATAATATCCACCTAAGAAGATGTGCCTTTGCATCCTTCTTTTCCATGAGATACCTAATAACTTAATGATCTGCATAAACTGTCACTTTAGAGCCTAAAATCACAGACCTAAACTTTTCTAATGCCCAAACTACTGCAAGCATTTCTTTTTCTGTCACTGTATAATTTCTCTAAGATGGATCCAAAACTTTGCTTGTGTAGTGAATAGAAAATGGAATTTGATCTCGTCGATGCCCCAAAACAGCTCCTATAGCAAAGTCCGAAGCATCGGTCAGGATCTCTAAGGGAAGAGACCAATCAGGAGCTTGCAGAATCGACGAGTCGCAGATCTTATTTTTAAGAAGCTCAAAGGCCTCAAGACACTTGTGTTCGACAAAGAACTCGATGTCTTTCCCTAAGAGCTCAGTCAGTGGTCGGGCAATCTTAGAAAAAACTTGAATAAAACTTCTATAAAATCCAACATGCCCTAGAAATGACCTGTCTGACTTAATATTAGTTGGTGGATCAAGTTTCTTAATCACATCTACCTTGGCATGATCAATCTCCATCCCTTTTTTAGAGATAACATGCCCCAACACAATGCCCTCCTTGACCATGAAATGACTCTTTTTCCAAGAGGGCACCAGATTCACTTCTCTACACCTTTGAAGAACTCGGTCTAGGTGTGCTAAACAAGAATCAAATGAATCACCATGAACCGAAAAATCGTCCATGAAGACCTCAAGGATATCCCCAACCATTTCGACAAATACTGCGATCATGCATCGCTGAAAAGTGCCTGGGGCATTACGCAACCCAAAAGGCATGCACTTGAATGCATATGTGCCGAACGAACAAGTGAAGGTGGTCTTTTCTTGATCTTCAGGAGCGATTGCTATTTTATTGTACCCTGGGTACCAATCAAGGAAATAAAAGAACTCTTTCCCAGCTAATCTCTCCAAAATTTGATCAATAAAAGGTAAAGGAAAGTGATCTTTCATGGTCGCAGCATTCAGGCGCCTGTAATCGACACAGACACGCTAGACGTGGGTACTCGTGTCGCAATCTCATCTCCTTCTTCATTGGTCATCATATGAATTCTCGACTTCTTTGGGACAACATGCAAAGGCGCCATCCATTTGGAGTCAGAAATAGGGTAAATAAAGCTCGCTCTACACTATTTTTCAATTTCTTTCTTAACAACTTCCCGTAGATTTGGATTAAGTCTCTTTTGAAACTCATAGGAAGGCCTAGCATTTTCCTCAACAAAAATATGGTGTGAACAGAGTGCGGGATTTATACCCATGAGATCCGACATGGTCCAACCTATAGCCCTACGCCTTTTCTCTAATACTTCTAACAGCTTGGTCTCTTGTTCTAGAGTCAAACTAGAACTAATGATGACAGGAAACTTATGCTTTGGTCCCATAAGGAAAGTGTACTTGAGTGTAGGAGGTAGTGGTTTCAACTCTAGCACAGATGAATCATCAGGTATATCAGGATGAACCACCATTGAATCTGGATCTGTGCTGCTTAGTGTAGATGATTTAACTGTAGCGCTATCCACCAACTGTACTAAAGAATAAGGAGATATATCACCAAAAATAAATGGTAATTCGGCCAAAGCCACGTCCAACTCATCATCTACTTCCCTTGATTGTCCTGAAGGAATGGGAACTGACAATTCCAAAGAGACTTCTGTGTCATCAAGGGAATAGGGTGATGCATATGTCAAGAACTCTGGTAACAAATCAGTAACTGCTAGGTGGACATTGTCCTCTCCTGATGAGAGTCCCTCATTCTGTATTGTTGGGTTTTGTGCCCAAATCCCAACTGTGTTGACTACATTGCAGTTTGCCTCAGAAAATGAAGAGAAATATGTGCTTGATTCGGAATCAGGTCTCTGCCATTTTGTTTGCTTCATGTGTAATTCCACTATTCCGCCAGGAGAACAAAACTTCATCATCCTTGTTTGATAATCAAATGATGCTCTAGCGGTCCTAAGGAATGGTCGTCCAAGGATAATATGTGAATCTCTTCAATGATGAGGGATATCCATTTAAAGGACTGTGAAGTCCACCTTATAATTTTGTCCCTCGATAGAGATAATGTCATTCTTGATTAGCCTTTTTCATTGATTTATCAGCAAACTAAAGTATTGCTCTAGATTTGCGTAAAGGGCCCAATTTCAGTTTCTCATATAAGGCAAAGGGTAATAAATAGATCTAAGAGCCATTATCTAGGAGAGTGTGTGCAAATGCTATGTCATTGATATGACTCATCACATAATATGCACCTAAATCTCTCTTTTTCTGTGGAAATTTCTGGTTCTTGATACAAAAAGTAGTGGCAATCGAAAGAATATGTCTCTTGATGCAGTTGTTTTGGTTTCTTCCTGCTAACTCTGCTTGGTGTTCATCTCACCTTCAAATATTTTTGAAAGGCACAGTGACTAGACACATACTCATCGAATGGCACTTTTACCATGATATTATCTCTATAAAATCATGCCATATCTGGATCGTTTTTCTGAATCTTATTAGTGATTCACTTTCCTGCCGTAAGAGCATGGGGGAAAGGGATAGGTAGAGAATGGAGTGACGACTAAGATTCAGAAAAAATATGCTCCTTATTATCATTAAAAACTGAGTCTTTCAAACATGAATCTTTTACAATTGGAATAACAACATGATTATCTACTTTAGGATAGGGAATGCCTGCTGAAAGTGCATTCTCCTTGTTCGAAGGTACAAGGTCCTTCGTAGCCTCTGAATCTGATACGTGTTGCTCATCTCTTGTATTCCTCCTTAATCTTCTTGCTCTCTGGAAAAGATGTCTGACTTCATCATCCTGTGAAGTCTCTTTAGGTTGAACTTCAGAGTCGGTCTTATCTATATCCTTAGCCCGATCAGGTATGGCTATGGTCCATCTGCTCTTGAGAGCCATATAATGAACATAATCAAACAGATAGATCTCATAATCAGATTTGTGTAAATCTGAATAGTATACCTGATCCATAGAAGGATGTTGATGTGATTTTCTCGGGCTATTGGGATTAGCCTGAACCTTGGCTAGAGTGGATGTAGATGGAATATTGCGCTCATCATGTAGAGGGGAAAGATAATTTACATCAACCCTCAAATCTTGTACTTCATTTATGTAAGAACGTAGCTCCTCCAAAATCTGTAAGTCCATTGAACCTGATGATGAATGTTGCTGGGAAGACGAAGAAGGGTATAAAGAATGTGAAGAACGATGTTGCTGGGTATGATTCTGAAAATACGGACTCTGTTGGCCCGCCTAATATATCTGCTGACGACCGCTATGTTGTTGTTGCCTTGATGCTTGATAAGGGCTGGCTCCAGAGCTCATTGATACTGGAAGAGATGTAGGAGTAAATGATGTGTTATAGAATGTCTGGGGACATGGATAAGAAAATTGGTCCCCAAAACCTTCTTTCTTGGCAAGATCATTGGTGTACCACACACCATTTACTTCACACACTTGGGAAGGCTCCTCAGTAATAGTCTCTACAGACAGTGGTTGCTGCTGACAGGGATGGGTTAAAGACTGATCCTCAACCCATGGATGGACATACCCTGACATCTGATGCTCCTGGATGTGATGAACATGATATACGGGAGCAGCAGATGCAGTCGCGGCATGTACCTTCATCTTGGATACCTTCTCAAAAAGTTCCTCCATCTGTTTAGGTAGTTAATACAAATTGTTGTCCAACTCATTCATCCATTTATCTAGCCTTTCGACTACCATAAGTTTATCTTCTATTAAACCAATGTCAAAAGGATCTACTATTGTCTTTGTTCCTCCACTGGATAAGAATGGATTGGTGGTCTCCAAATAAGCTCTACTAGTGGTTTGTTCTCTACTTGTTTCAGCCATTCGTTCGAACACTTTCTAGATAGTGTCCGCTCCTCGTGAAGTATAGCTGCCTCCACAAGCAGCACTAACTAAACCCTGTACTTCAGGATGCAAACCGTAATATATAGAGTGAACCAGGATGGTAAGCTCTAACCCTGTAAAAGGTCTGTGAATCTCTCCCATGAATCATAGAAAGCTTCATTAGGAAGTTGGTAGAAACTTGTGATGCGTGAATGCATCAAATTTGTTTTAGTCAAAGGATAAAAATTCTTCAAGAATAAATCCTTGAACTGAGCAAAAGTTGTGACTTCTACCCCTAAATTCTTCATCCAATAATCATCCTTATCCTTTAAGGCAAATGGAAGGGCTTTGAGCCTTATGTAGCCTTGGTCAACCCAGGTAGCCTAAGGTTAGATCAGACCAATTCAAAGTCCCTAAGGAATGCATAAGGTTCCTCATGAGCATTCCCATGAAAACGTGGTAGCAAACTAAGAAATTGCGGCTTCAGCTCATATTCTACTTCATGATCAGCCGGGCTCAACCATTCTCATCTGAAACTATCCATGATTGTAAGCCGCTTCCATAGGTCTATCATTACCCAGATGTAACTGGCCAAGCTGTGCTCTCATAAGTTCTTGATTTCATTCAGATTCAGCTAACCTAGCCAATACTGCATGCAATGGATCTTCTCGCTCTTCTTCCTCCCCATTCCCGTTAATTTTTTAGCCATCTCTACTGAGTCTTCAATACCTTCATCAAACAAAGGATTAGAATGAGATCTAGATTAAAATAACAAAATTACGTCGATCTCACCAAGGCAATGATCTTCCTTGGTGAGAAAAGAAGAAGGAAAAGGGTTGGTATAAATGTAACCTTCCCTTAAGAGTGAATCATGATACACCGGTTCAAAGCAACGGTTGCTTTGAATTTGGGATGGTCCAGAAAAAGAAAGGGACCGGACCTGTGAAAATGTAATATTTGTGCGGTTTAGTGATAGGCTCATAAAGTACGAGCAAAAATCCGACCAATTATCCATCTAAATGTTCAAGAGATAAGGAAATTGAGAACGCTTCATTTTCAAAAGAACCTAAATTTAACTAGGCACTTGAATGTGCATAATAATTCACACAAATCAATAAATACAAACCCTGATTAATTCACCAACTCAACACTGAAGGCTGAGATGATGGCCTTGTTATCTTCTCAAATTTTAATTGGTGATTCAATACAAATCTTTTCAGAGTTACGAGATGTTAGGAACCTAAATTTCCTTATAAACTGTCTCGATTCATATGACTAGTTGCGTCCACTCTCAGCCAGTATAAAGGTAAGTCAGGCCGTATAAAATACGGCTACCCTTTTACTTGAGGATCGGACCTTTCGTGATGTCCTCTAAACCATCCACTCTACTAAGGAAATCCAGACCGTTTACCAGCTACTCGTAGATCCTCACTGAGAAGCGGCTAATCATTTTTAGAGAACTAGTAGTTCATATGAAAATTCGTGGTATGGCTATATCCTAATGTCGTCCCTCTCTCACAGAAATTGTACCTGCAGACGAATGAGGGTTTTACTGCCCGAAAATAAGGTTGATTTTATTCCAATTAATTAAGGTCAACTTGCATCAATTCAGTCCTGATTTTAGGAGATTAGATTATCGCTTGGAATTAAGTGTCCACAATCATCACCTAATGTACACTCCCTTTTCCTTTAATCCTTAGGTTTGTGAAAACTGAGGGAGAAATCAGAAAACAGAATGCAAAAGAAATCAATGATGCATGCAGTCGTTAGAGATACTTACATCGCATCCCAGCACTCTCCATGTGGATGCAGAATAGAATTTTTAAATCTAACTATATGATGCAAATCGAGAAATCCGCACCTAAGTAGTAGTTCTATTAACTATGAAGAAATCAGTTTAATTTGACTAAGTAGAACGTAAGCTATGTGTGTCTATGAAACTCCTAAGATTTTTGCAATTGTGAATCTTATGAAATTTGTGCAGTGTGTCCTAAGTTACGAAACAGATCAAGCAAAAAAATGACCTATGATCTTTCTATTTGGTGTAACTTGAATCTATATCGTCACTCAAGTCGAGAATCACTCTCGACACAACCAACATAAAAATGAATAAAGTTTTAAGAGGCCTTTGTTTACATACACGAGATCTCAATCGAGAACCGCTGTAAATGGAAATAAAATTGAAATGAACTAATCTACTAATATCTCAATCTTAATTGTATGCCTCGTGGCTTTCCAGCAAAGTGCTCTAAGCTCTTTGCCTCCGCAGTCCTTTAGAAGTAGGCGATTTCATGGGCCTATCACGAAACAATGTAAGTTTATTAGAAAGTTCAAGAGAGATGTACATAGATTAATTTAGAAATATACTACAACATAACATAAGGAAACATGCTCAAAAATAATTTCAACCAAAATTACTGAATAAATAAAAAATAAGAAATTGCTCGTAAAAATAATCACAAAATATACCGCATCCCCGGCAACGGCGCCATCTGATGATGCGCTAAATGCATATATTAAGAGATATCCATTGTAGCGTGTGTACTTAGCTTTCCCTACAGAACCGAGATGAATCTCAATGATGAGATTCTCGGTTTTAATTTATAACTTGGGAAGTCCAGGGTCGAACACAAGGATGCGAGTACTTTGATGATTAGCTTTAGAGGACGAATGAACTTAGACAGTAATTTTCAGATTTATTACTTTGAGCTCATGCACACCACACAATTAACATAGAATTTTAAAACAATTTTTATGCCTATATATTAAGTGCAAACATAGATGCATACACAAGACAGACAGAAGATCAAAATTTAAACAAAACTCACAACTAGAAACTTTTATGATTAACAAAAAATGGATCTTAAAGTCAGTCATGCTTGAAAGGATAAAATTGAATATGCGGAATACTTGAATTACAATTATAAATCCAAACCTTCGAGCATTGACTATTAATGCATAAATTATTAATCGAAATCAATCACTTATGCTTCTACTAGATAGATTGTCAAACCAGCTTTCAAACGAGACCAAATTACGTTAATTAGACCTCAGGTCATTAAAATATTCAACATGGAATCCAAGGGTACATTTACAATAAAAACTTCCAAGTTTTATTACATTTAAGGTCTGACAGGGACTCAAATGCAATAAACAAAACCCACAAGGGTTAACATGTAAATTTTACACATCGGAAGGACTTATCTGTAATTGCTTGAAAATTCAAAATCTAATCTGCAATTTCTCCAGTTTCTACATGCAAAACCACGTGACTCATTGCAAGCTCTGTCTTAGACTGGGACCACGTATTGAATCCTGGTGCTCCACACGTGGTTCGGAGGTTGGCTCGGTGTACGAGCCTAAGGTTTGGAACGTAGCTTTGGACTGGCTACGTGGATCAAATTAGACTGTTCCATCTCACCTAATTTAGCGAGATCAACGGTATTTGCTAATCCGACTATTCTTATACTCCTCCGTGCTCGACGATAGTAGGGCCGCACTCCAACAATGATTGAAAAGCTCTGTCGTGCATCCTATAGATCTATGGAAGTCCCCGACCCTTCATCACCTGCCAGCGATGAGGTCTGTAGCTTGAAGAAGGTGTGAGGATGAATATAGAACCCTGTCACTGAAGCTTCACCAGAGAAGATAAGGGAGATCGGAGCTAGACATCAAACTCCGATCAATGAAGTCCTTTACAGTTCTGCATTGTTAGTCCATATCCAAAATACTTTGTAGAATCTACTCAGATGCTAATGGTTTGGAATGGAGGGCTACTCGCATGTGGTAGACTAAGCCCTAAGGGGTTCCATCTCCGTAGAGGAAACAACAATGGAATATGGTGATCACGATGATAAAGAAATGGATAGATCACTAGAGATAGTATGTGTGGATGAATGTTCCAAGGTGCAGATAAACAACCTCTTGGGATAGTCAAAGAGAGCTTAACAACTAGAGAATAAATACTCAAAGTTAACACCATAACTACCATAAATTCTAACACGAAGTTGGAAGCTTGAAGAAGATGTAAAATCAGTTGAATCTTTGATTCGAATTGCAAAGCTTAAAGCTTTGCAGTCGTTGCTTGAAGTTCCTAGATCTGGAACCACGCTTGAACAACATCAAGTGATGCATGTAACTTGGAAAGGAATCCAAGGATCTCACTGGAGCTACACTCCGTTGTGGCGTTTGTGAAGGATATGGAAAAATCCTCAAGCACATCACGGAAGCGTGAGCGTCGTATCGGATACAACAAAGAACGACTAGTCATACTAGTTGTTCGGTGCAGCGGAATTTAAAAATTTTATTCGATGAAACCACATGATCCAAGAACAATTCTCGGATCGTTTCATCTATAACCACAACAAGTATAACGCAATACCTCTTGAAGCGTGGTTGATCGAGTCTCTAAGAGAAGAGACCTCCTGTCTTAAGTCTGATCGTCGGAGAGATTGCTTGCGAGCGCGGGGATGAACCGCCTAGTCCTCGCAATCCAAGAAGTTGATCCAAGCACGGTTGTTCCTGATCTCATCGCACGAGATCGAATGTCTCCTTCGTGAGTGAAGCACTCCAAGTAGACGGAGAACCGCAGAACGTCGAAGCGGCAGCATGATGGCGTGGGCGTCGACCATTCTCTCCACCAAGGTATGGTGGACGACCACCAAGAAGAGAGGGAGAGAGGGTTGTCGAGTATGGAGAAAGAGAGAGAGAGAGAGAGAGAGAGATGTGTGCTACAATAGCATGTAAAGAGAGAGCAAGGTATGCCTCTCTATTTATAGGTTTTGGGATCCATGGATTTCAATCCATGGGACATATAAAATCAATGGATGAGATTGATTTATGTCAATCCAATGGTCAATATTGTTGTTGGTAAAAGCCAACAACTTGTGATTTAATTTTGATTAAATATATTTGATAAATCAAATAAATATTAATACCAAATTAAATCAATCAAATAAGAAGTAAAAAATACAAAGGAGATCTTCCTCCCATAAAAGGAGAGTGGACGGCCACCAATCCCACAAGGGAATTGGTGCCGCCCCCTCCTTTCCTAATGGGAGGGAAATCTCATGGATTCCCATGAGATTGCACATCTCCTTGATTTTCTCTCTACTTATTTTGCAACAACTATTTGTTGGGATTTTTATTCACCAAAATAATTCTCAATTAATTTTGGGAATATTGCAATCTTGACATTGGAATATTGTGAATCATATTCACAACCCAAAACAAAATGTAATTTACATTTTCAATTAATTAGACAATGTGTATTCAATACACATTAATAATTAATCTACAAATATAAATTACAATTAGCTCTCTCTAATACATTATAAATCACATTTATAATATATTATGAATAATTGGATATTACTATCCACATTATTCTTATCCATAATAATTAAATGACATTTAATTATATTGGATAATTCCTCATACATCATGATAATTAAATCACATTTAATTATCAACTTCTCATTGCTAAGATCTTATGGAATTGTTCTTAAACCATTTAAGAACAATGCTATTTCTCCTCAGATACTTGGAGATAAGGACATGGCGATTGTATTGTTCCATGTATAGTGACTTGGACATTGAGATCACATCTCAAATCCAGATCCCATGGACCTCTCATAGATGCTTGATTAAATCAAGACCGTAAACCTAATCTTCTCATTGCATCTGAATCTCATTCAGATCAATGTCCAGTATATGGACTAAGATTAGGTCACTTCTCTAATGAGAGGAGTCACTAAAATCCAGACATGTTTCATCACTCCCTCGGAATGGAAGCGTCATGGTTATACAATCGTTTATGATCAAATCACCCTTCAGGTATTCCCAATACCTGTACATCCTGCATATTGGAAGACTCATGATCATCATGAAGATATAGATCCCTTTTGCACTGTCATCTTCGTGGTCTGATCATTAAGTTTCTCATTCTTGGTCCTTGGGATAAGGTACAGATCATATGCTTTCACAAAGCATATATCTTACCTTCAAATTCATATCATGCTTCTAAAGCATGATGACCATGCATGGAATTTGGTCAATCCCAATACCTCATGAGTGATCTCATGTCTCCCGGTTCACAAGTGAACCTGTATGATCCCTTTGAGAGATCATATTACTCATATGCCCTTACATGCACACCAGCTCGTCGGTATATAGACCTTGGTTAGGTCATCAACCTATCGGTCTGCCAAATGTACATACTCAGACATATAGTAATACATATGTCTCTGGTCAGAGGATGTTTGCCTGTGATGTGACAGTATTCATCATAGGTCTTTGGTTATCTCGATCTCGTTAAGTCAACTCATTGACTCAACTAATCTGATACCTCCGAATCAATATTCCCATGCAGAGGACCTGCATCAAGAGGTCGATCAGATATCAGTCTAATGAGATAGGATTGCCATCTCCCACTCAGACTGGAGATCACTACTTGTCAATCATTGATGATGCTTGATGAGTCCTTTATCTAACTCCTTAGATATTCATCCAAGCATCAGCCTCTATGATTCAATCAATGAATCAACATATGTATGATTATCAAGTTGGCCATGGTACATAACCCTTATTGTACAGAGGGACCTTATAGTGCATTCATTCATTCAATATCAGAAAGGGAGTGAAACGTAATCAATAACTTTTATTGATAATTCATTAATTACAATAACATTTATTATAGGAACGGTTTGCCTCGGGCTCACATTGCTAACAATCTCCCACTAGCCTACAGAACCATTCAGGAACAATCCTTAAACCCATACTCATTACATGTTGGTCAAAAACCTTCTGTGTTAGAGGTTTGGTAAGAGGATGAGCAACGTTGTCGGTGGAGGCCACCTTGGTGATGATGATGTCACCACGCTTTTGAATCTCTCGAATGATGTGGTATTTCCTTTCTACGTGCTTGCTCTTCCGATGCCATCTAGGTTCCTTCGCATGGGCAGTGGCTCCCATTTATCACAGAATAGCGGGATGGGAGTATCAGAGGAAACTACACCAAGCTCCTGGACGAACTTGCGCAACCACACCGCCTCCTTTGCAGCATCCGATGCGGCAATGTATTCGGCTTCTGTTGTTGAATCTGCTGTAGTGTCCTGCTTCTTGCTTCTCCACCTCACAACACCACCGTTCAACAGGAACACAAACCCTGATGTCGACTTTCAATCATCAATATCCGATTGGAAGTCATAATCTGTATATCCCAAGACTTGGAGATCATCATCTCCATAGACCAAGATGTAATCTTGCATCCATCTTAGATATTTGAATATGTTCTTTACTGCATTCCAGTGTTGTTCTCCATAGCAGGATTGGTAACGACTTACCACTCCCAATGCATGGCAGATATTTGGCCTAGTGCACATCATAGCATACATTAAACTTCCTATAGCTGATGCATAAGGGCATCCAGCCATGGCTTTCTTTTCCTCAACAGTTTGAGGAGCCATTCCTTTAGACAGGTGGATACCATGTCTTAAGGGTAGGAATCCTTTCTTGGAACTATCCATACGGAATCGTTCAAGAATTTTCTTAATGTATCCATGTTGTGGCAATCCCAATATCCTCTTCTCTCGGTTTCTGAACAGCTTCAGACCCAAGATGTAAGAGGCTTCTCCAAGATCTTTCATCCCAAAGGTATGGGACAACCAAATCTTTACACGTGTCATCATCCCTGTATCATTCCCAATGATAAGGATGTCATCTACATAAAGAACGATGAACACAATGGCGCTCCCACTAAGCTTCTTGTATACACAAGGTTCATCAAGATTCTGCACAAAATCATAACTCTTTATGGTTTCATCAAATCTGATGTTCCAGCTACGAGAAGCTTGCTTGAGCCCATAGATAGGTTTCTTCAGCTTGCATACTTTGCCATCCTCAGTCATGAAGCCTTGGGGCTACTCCATGTAGATATCCTCCTCGAGGTATCCATTGAGGAAAGCCGTCTTAACGTCCATCTGCCAGATGTCCTAGTCAAGATATGCAGATATAGCTAGCAATGCCCTGATGGATTTAAGCATAGCCACAGGAGAGAATGTCTCATCATAGTCGATGCCTTCTCTCTGTGTGTAGCCCTTGGCTACGAGCCGTGCTTTAAAAGTCTCTACTTTCCCATCAGGTCCCCTCTTTCTCTTGAAGATCCATTTGCACCCAATGGGTTTTACCCCTTTAGGTGGACCCTCTAGGGTCCATACACCATTCTTATGCATGGAGTCAATTTCTGACTTCATTGCTAGCATCCATCTATCCATGTCATGATCCGCGAGTGTTTCATCAAATGAAGTAGGATCATTGTAAATCTCACTTGACACATGGCATCCATACCTTTCAGGTGGTGCAATCACCCTTGAACTCTTTCGAAGAGGCATGGGTGTTTCATCTTTATTTATTTCTTCAGTTTCTGGTCAAGGAAGCTCAGAATCCTCAGGGGATTCTATGAGTTCCTCTACTTCACTTTTATCTTGACCTTTAAGGAAATCATCCTCCAGAAATTTCACATCTCTAGAGACAAAAACCATTTGGGTCTCAGGGTCATAGAGTTGGTATCCAATACCATCTCTAACATACCCAATGAAGTAACACTCACGAGTGCGAGATTCCAGCTTACTTGCATCCACGTTCTTCGCATGGACCAAGCAACCCCAAACCCTCAAGTGATTGACACTAGGTTTGGTTCCATACCAGAGCTCATGAGGAGTCTTAGGTATAGATTTGCTAGGAATATTATTCAGGATATATATTGCAGTCTCTACTGCATATACCCATAAACTAAGTGGCAAATGTGCTTTACTCATCATTGAACGGACCATATCCATGATGGTCCTGTTGCGTCTTTCAGCAATAACATTAAGTTGGGGAGTTCCAGGAGTAGTGAGATTGGAGATAATTCCATTCTCTTTAAGGTATTCCTTGAATTCATCAGAGAGGTACTCGCCACCTCGATCAGATCGAATTCGTTTAATCTTCCTATCGGTTTGGTTCTCAACCAAAGCCTTGAATTCTTTGAACTTTTCAAAGGTTTCAGATTTATGATGTAATAGGAAGACAAACCCGTATCGTGAATGGTCATCAATAAACGTCAAATAATATCGATATCCATTTCGAGTCACGGTACTGAAGGGACCGCATACATCGGTATGTATTAGGTCAATAATACCTTCGCATCTAGTAACCTTGTTACGGAAAGATATCCTAGTCATTTTACCTCGAATGCAATGTTCACAGGTAGGTAAAGACTGAACCTGTAGAAAGTCCAAAGGTCCGTCCTTTATCAATCTATTGATCCTATCAACAGATAAATGACCAAGCCTTTGATGCCAAATCATGTTTGAATGATTTTCATTATTCCTGGATCTTTTAGGGTTTTTATTAATGGTTGTATCATTCATGACATGCTCATTAATGCACAATTCATAGAGTCCACCAGAAGTCAAAATACCATCTGCAATATATTTATCATAATGATTTATGACTAACTTATTATAGAACAGGAATGAATATCCACTTCTAACTAGCTTAGATACATATATCAAATTACTCCTGACTTCAGGTATATAAAGACACTCTTTAAGTACTAGGACTCTACCACTAGATAATGATAGCCGACAAGTCCCAACGGCGACTGCTGCAACACTTGCATCAGATCCCATCTGGATGACTATCTCCCCTTCTTCAAGTTTTCTAGTTTCCTGAAACAAATGCAACAAATTGCATACATGAACAGAAGCACCAGAATCAACAACCCAACTTCCTTCTCATCCTACGAGAAAACTGGTTTCAATGATAAAAGTAGATTTCATACCTACTGGGGCTTTACCTTTGTCGACTGACTTCAGGTAATCTGGGCAATTACGCCTCCAGTGCCCCGGCTTTTTGCAGTGATGACAGACATCGGTTTTCTTCGACGCCATTAGAGTGTATGCATCAGAAGACGAGCCAACACTTTGTCCCTTCTTCTTTCTCTTCTGGGTCGGGCCCTTCCGAGAACCATGCTTCCGACCGCGCTTCCCTTTGACCTGTGCAACCATTGCAGTGCCAGAGGGACCATCTTTCTTCATTACGTCTTCTGCAGACTTTAATGCAGCTAGAAGCCCAGCATTTGTCAATTCCAACTTATTCATGTGGAATGACACCACAAAGTTATTGAAAGATTTGGGCAATGACAACAGAATGAAATCAGATTGCATGTATGCATCCATCGTTGGTCCCAGAGTCTCCAGCTCTGATAAGTACCCAAACATTTTGAGTACATGTTCACGGACCGAGGTCCCTTCCTGCATCTTGCAGCGAACAAGTTCTTTCATAACATTGTACCGCTGGGTGCGGTTAATGTCACCAAACATATCCTTTAGATTCTGTATAATCTCCTGGCAAGTACTCATCTCCACATGTTGTTTATGAAGAACATTGGAGAGAGAACCCAAGATATAGCATCTAGCCAAGACATGATCCTCATCATACTTGTCATTGAATGCTTTTTCTTCCTTAGATTTAGGGTTTTCATGCTTGTCTTCAAAGAGAACATAACTGATGCACTCGGTCGAGAGTACAAGCTCCAAATTACAGATCCAATCCGAGTAATTCGGTCCGATTAATTGGTTGACCTCCAGAAGCCTGCTCAGTGGGTTCATGGACTTCATTTTCTGAAATTGAGAATGCACTATATCAGAATATAATATATTCAATTTAATTTTATTTGATTAAGGCATTTTAAATCAAATTAGTCTTGCTATGTCAACTATGAAAGTTTATTCCCTTATTCACTTTCAAAGTAGGAGATATACTTACCGATATATCTCAAGCAAGAACTGGGATCTCCTCTTTATCTTTGTCATATCCCAATAATATGAGAACCTATGACTCCAATAAAGAGAAGCGGGAACGCATTCTGCCTTGCAAGTCCAACTTGCATTTCCCAATTCGGTCTTTAATACTCGGGCCCACCACCCCTAAGGTGATGTTGACCCGTCATTAATTGAATCAACCATCAATAGGAATACAACTCGCTATGCGCAATCCAATATCGCCCCAATAATATGAGGAACCGACATTGGGGTCACTACGCATACGTCCTTACTCTTTCGAGAAGCGACGAGCCCAATCCAAATGGATCATATGCAGGAGCTATCACTTCGGACATGCGTCTCCCACATATAATATCTGGCGATGAAACCCTTCGCCTTGACGGGAGACCATGGATATCACTTATGTGATCCTCCATCTCTTATTCAAATTTAATTAATTACTATGAATCACATTCATATAATTAATTCTTCCAAGGGAATTATTAACTCTAATCATATTAGAGTATTCTAATTGGACATAATTAACTTAATCATATTAACAATCCAATTCAATCAATCAAACTTGAGTGTCTTACTTGAATATATATGGTATTATTCTCAAAGTACGTATTAATTTGTATTTTAATAATTAGAAAAATACAACTTAATCCCTCGGACATTATCCCGGCCCCACCCACTGTCATGGCCAGTATCGGTGGGAGTGAGACGGACCACATACGTTGCAACCCGCTACCCCAGCAATCCCCGACTAGACACTATATCCGCCTCGGGAAAGGATAATGCCAAATTGATTAATTTGTACTTGAGATGATCATGGTTCTTCAACCGAAATTATACCATATAGTAATCAAAATAATTTTGATTATAAGGAAATTTGTTAGACAAATTCTCAATCCTATTCAAGCAAGGAGTTTGATGATTGTGTTTCTAATTATGATTTAGATCATATCTAATCAATTAATTGGTTGAGGCCAAGTCAATTAAGAAAATAATCATCTTCCAATATTTCTTAAATATTTTCCATAATTATTTCTTGAAATTAACAATTAATTTCATTAATTGACAATCACATGGTTCTAGATTAGGAATGTAATTTCAACAGTGACTCCTACTTACTAAAATTAGCATATCTCAATCATATTAAATCCAAATTAGACAAAATCAATTTTCGTGGATTGCTAATTTGATTAAGGACATAATCCAAGTGATGTTTCACGCATTTCGAGGCAAGTCTAAACAATAATTAACATTTTAATCATGTTCAGATCTATAGTTCCTGCAACAGTGCATACATGTTCATTAAAACAACCATATCTCGAGCATATGAAATCCGATTTACGCAAACTCAGATCCTATGGTTTCCTTATTTAATGGGAAACAAAACTCAAGTATTAAATTCGTGTTTAAACAATTTAAACAGTGCCGAATATATTTACTAAACAGATCTGCGAAATCAAATGCGATGAAAACTTTCACGACCTTAACGAACCCAAGTTGTCCTCGGTTAGCGAATCATATTCGAAACTGTCGACCTAAGGCTCTGATACCACTTGAAGGATATGGAAAAATCCTCAAGCGCATCACGGAAGTGTGAGCGTCGTATCGGATACGACGAAGAACGACTAGTCGTACTAGTTGTTCGGTGTAGCGGAATTTAAAAATTTTATTCGATGAAACCACATGATCCAAGAACAATTCTCGGATCGTTTCATCTATAACCACAACAAGTATAATGCAATACCTCTTGAAGCGTAGTTGATCGAGTCTCTAAGAGAAGAGACCTCCTGTCTCAAGTCCGATCGCCGGAGAGATTGCTTGCGAGCGCGGGGATGAATCGCGTAGTCCTTGCAATCCAAGAAGTTGATCCAAGCACGGTTTCTCCTGATCTCGTCGCACGAGATCGAACGTCTCCTTCGTGAGTGAAGCACTCCAAGTAGACGGAGAACCGCAGAACGTCGAAGCGGCAACACGATGGCGTGGGCGTCGACGATTCTCTCCACCAAGGTATGGTGGACGGCCACCAAGAAGAGAGGGAGAGAGGGCTGTCGAGTATGGAGAAAGAGAGAGAGAGAGAGATATGTGCTACAATAGCATGTAAAAAGAGAGCAAGGTATGCATCTCTATTTATAGGGTTTTGGGATCCATGGATCTCAATCCATGGGACATATAAAATCAATGGATGAGATTGATTTATGTCAATCCAATGGTCAAGATTGTTGTTGGTAAAAGTCAACAACTTGTGATTTAATTTTGATTAAATATATTTGATAAATCAAATAAATATTAATACCAAAATAAATCAATCAAATAAGAAGTGAAAAGTACAAAGGAGATCTTCCTCCCATAAAAGGAGAGTGGACGGCCACCAATCCCACAAGGGAATTGGTGTCGCCCCCTCCTTTCCTAATGGGAGGGCAATCTCATGGATTCCCATGAGATTGCACATCTCCTTGATTTTCTCTCTACTTATTTTGCAACAACTATTTGTTGGGATTTTTATTCACCAAAATAATTCTCAATTAATTTTGGGAATATTGCAATCTTGACATTGGAATATTGCGAATCATATTCACAACCCAAAATAAAATGTAATTTACATTTTCAATTAATTAGTCAATATGCATCCAATACACATCAATAATTAATCTACAAATATAAATTACAATTAGCTCTCTCTCTAATACATTATAAATCACATTTATAATATATTATGAATAATTGGATATTACTATCCACATTATTCTTATCCATAATAATTAAATGACATTTAATTATATTGGATAATTCCTCATACATCATGATAATTAAATCACATTTAATTATCAACTTCTCATTGCTAAGATCTTATGGAATTGTTCTTAAACCATTTAAGAACAATGCTATTTCTCCTCAGATACTTGGAGATAAGGACATGGCGATTGTATTGTTCCATGTATAGTGACTTGGACATTGAGATCACATCTCAAATCCAGATCCCATGGACCTCTCATAGATGCTTGATTAAATCAAGACCGTAAACCTAATCTTCTCATTGCATCTGAATCTCATTCAGATCAATGTCCAGTATATGGACTAAGATTAGGTCACTTCTCTAATGAGAGGAGTCACTAAAATCCAGACATGTTTCATCACTCCCTCGGAATGGAAGCGTCATGGTTATACAATCGTTTATGATCAAATCACCCTTCAGGTATTCCCAATACCTGTACATCCTGCATATTGGAAGACTCATGATCATCATGAAGATATAAATCACTTTTGCACTGTCATCTTCATGGTCTGATCATTAGGTTTCTCATTCTTGGTCCTTGGGATATGGTACAGATCATATGCTTTCACAAAGCATATATCTTACCTTCAAATTCATATCATGCTTCTAAAGCATGATGACCATGCATGGAATTTGGTCAATCCCAATATCTCATGAGTGAGCTCATGTCTCCCGGTTCACAAGTGAACCTGTATGATCCCATTGAGAGATCATATTACTCATATGCCCTTACATGCACACCAGGTCGTCGGTATATAGACCTTGGTTAGGTCATCAACCTATTGGTCTGCCAAATGTACATACTCAGACATATAGTAATACATCTGTCTCTGGTCAGAGGATGTGTGCCTGTGATGTGACAGTATTCATCATAGGTCGTTGGTTATCTCGATCTCGTTAAGTTAACTCATTGACTCAACTAATCTGATACCTCCGAATCAATATTCCCATGCAGAGGACCTGCATCAAGAGGTCGATCAGATATCTGTCTAATGAGATAGGATTGCCATCTCCCACTCAGACTGGAGATCACTACTTGTCAATCATTGATGATGCTTGATGAGTCCTCTATCTAACTCCTTAGATATTCATCCAAGCATCAGCCTCTATGATTCAATCAATGAATCAGCAGCTGTATGATTATCAAGTTGGCCATGGTACATAACCCTTATTGTACAGAGGGACCTTATAGTGCATTCATTCATTCAATATCAGAAAGGGAGTGAAACATAATCAATAACTTTTATTGATAATTCATTAATTACAAATAACATTTATTGTAGGAATGGTTCACCTCGGGCTCACATTGCTAACAGTTTGTTCTTTCCCTTGAACCGTCATTCAAGGTCAGAGAATGCTAGGGTGTAGGTCCGTAAAGGGCGGATAGCCGGAGCTTGGGCCGATGGAGAGGTATTTAAAGAGGAAGGGTGACAGAGGTTTTGAAGGTTTTTAGGGCAGTTTCAACCCCCGCTTAATGGTAAGGAAGTTAGATTTAAGGAATGACAGGAGGTTAGCATGAATCTTGAGAGTTAGATGTAGAGATTCACGGTGGCAGTTGGTTGGGAGGCAACTGGAGATGGTTTGCAAAAAAATGGTAGAAGTTTCCAAGGAACAAGCGGTCGGATCTCTTGGCATAGGTTTCTAGAGGTTGAAGATACCTCAACCGTATGATCATCAAATCAGATGGTTAAGGTTAAGGTGATGCTGAGAGGCTGAGATTAACTGATGAGAATAATCAAACAGTCTAAAATAGAGCGCTAAATGACGGTGATGATTGCATCTGATGAAAGTGATCAAACAACGCAAGAAGGAATGTCTATCTAGCCAAGAGCAGGCCACGTGGGCGGCTGAGGATGCGCCACGTGGCCCAATCAAAATTGAAGAAAATTGCTAAATCAAAGAAAAATTAGGAAAAAATAAGTAGAGGCCGAATTTGGAAAAGTGGTAAACATGAAAATTGTCAATGAGATCTACAACTTTCATGCAGAAGTCAAAGAGATCAGAGGTCATTTGTACATAGATAAAAATTAAATACTATTAAGAATCATATAAAACCATTTTCTTCTTTTTTCTTTTTCTTATTATTTATTTTTTTGGATTTTTGTTTTGCTTTATGTTATTTTATTTATGTACAATTTTTATTCTATCTTTTATTCAATTTTTAATAAGAAATAAATACATAAAATAATACATCATATTAATATATAATAATTAGTGTTAATTATATACAACACATAAATTAGCAGCTAGTGTTAATTAGTTAATGAATCATGTTATTAACTTGAGTAAAGGAGAAAAATATAATCAATTAAGCTGATAAATCTGAATTTATTAGAGAGATAGGGTCCTTAATCAGAAAATCCAAAAAATGTGATGTGTATATTTGTATACTTGCACTATTTTATTTGTACATACATTGACATCAAAATAAACTATTTTCAAAACAAAATTGTAAATAAAAATATTTCCTACATAATAAAAATATTTGCAAAATAAAATCACGTACAGAATAAAATTGACCACATCCGGAAAAATCCATAATGCGATGATTGAAAGACCAATTCCAGCTCCATATAAACTCAAATTGAACCAAACTCACTTCCATTGTATTTTAAATTAAATTATCTTTAAAATGGTTGTGATTTCATAATTACTTGAGTTACGGTTGAAAAGCCGATTTTTGTGGGTGGTTTGTGCAATTTTACCTTTTATTTGTACATATTGTATTTGTAAATATTTCTACTAAAAATAAAATTAAAAAATTAAAAAAATAAAAAATAAAAAAATAAAAAAACTAATTTCCCTATTTAACTATATATAATGTACCATATGCATATAGTATATGTATATAGTTGATATTCTTAAATAACCACCACAAAAAAATTAACATTTATCGTTCAATTTAATAAAGTGATGAAAATATAAGAAAAACTATTTCTTGTAATAATTTTAACTTTATCTCATTTCAAATTTTTCTCTTATCTCTTATTTTCATTCGAAAATTTAAAAATTCAAACTCCGTTCTTTATCTATTAATATGGCTCCCTCTCCCTCATTTCAACTAGATCAATCTTTGGTGAGAGGAGCCTTTTCTCCCAGAGCCATCTTGTTGCAGAGAGGTGCCTAGTCTCTGAGCCATCCGGTGACAGCGAGTCAGTATTCATCGAGGCGATCACAGTATTCATCCGCTCCTAAGATGAGATCCATCTTTCTTTTTCTTATTTTTAACATAGGTTAATCGTAATTTTATTTTTTTCGTATTTTTTATTTCGTTGTCATTTTTTATAGATCTTAGAATTCCCATCACGATTTGATCCACCTTCGATTCTGATTTTTCAGCTCATTTTCTTGATCTCTCCACGTACACATTCTACCTCATGCAATCTTCCAACTTCGGCTGCGTACGGTGGTCGGAGACACGGATCCATTCCTCATTTTTTGCTGGATCTTCGTTCACGTATTCCATTTTGATTTTGAGATTGGGCCGTCGTGCTCGCATCCTAATTTGTTTATAAATAAAAAATAAAAATAACAAACAAAAAATATATAGTTTTTTCCTTCTAACATTTATTTTGCAGGATCAAATAAATTTTTTATAAAAATATAAAATAAAAAAATAAATATCCTGCTTTTTTACAATTTACAAAAAAAAGTTAAAATATAAAAAATATAAAAAAATCCTATTTTTGTTTTTTTTATTCTACAAAAAAATTAAATAATAAAATAATAAAAAAAGAGCAGCGGCAGGCGCCACCCCTCCAGCTTGCAGGCAGCGCCCGCCACCCGTTTCTGCCTAAAGAAGACCAAGGTTGCCCGCCAGCTGCCTTCACCGCTGCCCCTCTCAAGCGTCGCCATCGCCACTTTCTCCGCCGCTTCGAGTCCCTCCACCGTTTGGAGCTCCTCCCATCGACACCGCGCATCACTACACGATCGCCTGGAGTCCCCTCATATGCGTGTCACCTGCGTGAAACCCGTGCCATCCAGCCGACAGTCTGCGCGTACTGTGCCTTCTGCCCGCCGCCCCTCGCTCCTGCTGCCACAAGAAGCCACGACCATCGCCGCAGTCATCTTTCCCTTCCACCGTCGTCGACGCCAACATCGCCTGCCGCCAGATCTCTTCCCGGCACTCCTCCTGCGCTGACCCTGCAGTCCCCTCTACCACGACTTTAGCTCGCATTAGTCGACCGCCGTTCATTCCTGACCACCGTCCTTCCTGGACCACGCCACCTTCGCGCATCTCAACCTACTCGCAACCGCACGCCTTTCCTTCTTAGAGGAGAAGACACGCAGGAGCGGTATCGCCTTCCCCTTTTGCATGGAAACGAAGGAAGAACAGGGGCACCCCTAGGCTTGCATCAACAACGAAGAACCATAATATTATTATTTGGGGAAAATATCATTCCAGCCCCTGGACTTCTGTAAATCGCAAAGAATCCCCGCCAGAGCCTCAAGCACGTGCAACGTACGCCTCCACCTGGGTAATTTGCGATTCCCATCCTATTGTTATTTTCTATTATCATTCAATGCAAAAACTTGGAATATTTACATTTCAGTCACTATTTCCAGACTTTAAATTTCCTTTGTCTTTTCATAGAAATGAATATTCTGATTGCTCAATAAATTCTGAAAAAAATTGAGACATGTTCCTGATGATTTCCTTTTCATAGCATAAATTTTTATTGCATTTTATTTCCATTTTTTATTATTAAAAAATTAAAAACAGTGTCATTTTCTCTTTCTAAAATTTAAAAACTCCTAAAAATTCGAATATTGTTTCAAAAATTCAAAAATTAGAGTAGTTTACTTTTTATGTCTTTTAATATCTATCCAAACTTTGTGCATTAATTATATTAAAACCAAAAAAATGCAAAATACTAAAAATATTATAAAAATCATAAACAAATATAGAAAAATTCAAAAATAGTGATTTCAGTTTCTTTGTGCAGATCATTTCATGTAGTTTTTACGAAAAATAATTTTCATAATTTTTTACTTCATCTCATATTTTTTAAATTGTGAAATAGTCCTATTTATTCATTATTTGCATTGTCTTCTATTTTTATTCATTTTAAAAATCCTAAAAAATAAAAAAAAACCTCTGAAAAATTACGAAAATAGTAAAAAAATCATAAAAATACACAAATATTTTATTTAAACATTTTTGAGTGTTTTTGTTATATTTGAAAATTTCAAAAAAATGTATTTCTTTTGTGCATGAAATTATTCTGAAAATCATATTTTTGAAAATAAAAAAATTGCAAAAAATAAAAATCATTTAAAATTTAAAAATCAGAAATAAAATTTGTAATAAAAAAATTAAAAAATATTAAAAAAGGTACAAATTTCACAAAAACCAAGGTAGTTTGCATTTGAGAATTCTATTTTCCTTTAATTGATTTCTTTTTATTAATTAAATAACCCTCGGGTTGTAGCCTCCCTAAGTTCGATCCTGTTGCTATTTAGGTAAATAAGTAGAAAAAATTTCTCTCACTTCATTATTCTTGTAATTAATTATTGGCTTGAGAAAGAGAAAAAAATCTTTGTTTGTTGCGGGATATTTGGGTTGCAACGACCACTGCGCATTTATTTTCATCAATAATTTAAAACCCAAAAAAACCGCTCAACAGGCGTAAACCCACTGTTCTCTTGGCTCTCTATATCATTGGGTTACTCTTTTCGATCTGCCTTTGATTTGATGCGTTGTAAAACGCCGGTGGTCTTCTGGTGGAAAGATGTCTGGTGTAGCAAGGCAGCTCTAAATCACGCATGCTGCTTATATAGAGCAGTGTGTGGCAAGCTCCCTACTAAAGATCGTCTCATTAGATGGGGTGTAACCCAGACTGGTCAATGTCTCCTTTGTGAGGCCTCACTGGAGTCTGTTGATCATATTTTTTGGGAATGCTCTTATGCCTCACGGATCTGGACTGGGGTGTGCCACTCGATACAGATACCTTGTACACCGATTGATCCACATATGTAGGATTCTCTTGGGTGGGCGCAGAACCTACAAGGAATTAACTCTACCGATGGGAAGGGGTTGAGGTCTGCACTCGCTGCGCCATTTGGAGGATTTGGAAGGAGAGAAAACAAAGATGGACATGCTTGGGTACCAACAGTGTTGAAAGCAACATCTCACTCATCTCATGGTATGTCTCCACACTGACGTCTTAAGGACCCCTTGAGTCCTTTACGAATTCGCTTGTAACGCCACAAAGGCCTCTTTTCATTCAGATATAACAGAAAAACTACTCTAACCATTAAAAAAGGGATATTTACACCCAAACCCTGAGTAGTTTCGTAATTACCCCAGCAACCCTAGATAATCACGAATTATACCTAGGACCCTGAATAAGTATTCCGTCCTACACCCATACCCCTCCGTTACTTTAACCATTAACTCAACTTGACCTTTGAGTTAATCTAACCTATCTTAGATACAACGGTTGAAAATAAACCAAAAAGAAAAAAGGAAAAAAAAAACAAAGCAACCCCCATCCTCCTTCCCTTCCTCCTCCAACACCCCCTCTCCCCACCCACCCGCCTTCAGGACCGTCGACCACCTCCGTTGTCTTCCTCCGTCACACATAGCCCACCGACCTATTCTCTTGTCTTCCTTCTTCAACCCCTCCCCTTTACTCCGCCCACAGCTTGCCGACCACCTCCCATCTCTTCCTTTGTCGTCCACAGCTCGTCCACCTCCTCCCATGTCTTCCTTCTCGAGCCCTCTCCCCCTTCCTCCGCCCACAACTTGTCGACCACCTCCCATCTCTTCCTCCTGCTGCACCCAGCTTCCCCTTCTCCAATCCCAACCTCCTCTCAAGCATGTCCAATATGGTCGGCCCGCCTGGTGGACCACCTAGAACAGCTCGTTGAACCCCATATCTGCCCTGATCCTCCCCATCATGTCACCGCAATACCCTTCTATTTTCTCTCTATCCGGCAGATCCCTCCCCAGCAGGAAGCTTATCCCCTCCTCAGTCAGCCGCCCCTCGATCACCCCCTTCGTCTCCGGAAGATACTTCTGCGTGCACAGCTCCAGCTCCATGAACCCCCTCTCCACTCCACCCACCGGGTCGGCGTCGACAACGACAGCGGTCGCGTCGTCCCCGAACAGGGAAGCACCGACGAGGTCGTATGGACGCGAGGGGTTCGGTGGCCGAAACCAAAGGATGGTAGTCTCTGTGGTCACAACGAGGACACAGCTCCCCGAGTTGTTCCCGGCGATGTCCTTGGCGAGCGGAGACCGGTGACTCTGTCGTAATAGTCAAGGAAATAGAGCATGATAAGGCGAACATCGGAGCGGAGGCCGAGGCGGTAGGCGAGGTGGAGGTCGCTGCCCGGGAGGTGGAGCTCGCTGGAGGACACGTAGACGAGGTGGGTGATGGAGGCGATGGGGAGGCCCCAGTCGGCGATGCAAGAGAGGGAGGCAATGGTGAAGGCAATGTCGAGGAGGGCGGAGTGAGCGACATGGAGGCGCTGCTGAAGGGTCGGTGAGCCTTCGCTAGCGAGCTCGGGGTAATCATGCAAGATCTTCTCCAACATAACTGTGTACCTCATCTGCACTGTCGTGTTCTTACCTTCAGCAGTAATCCAACATATATATGTGCGAGCAAGCATGCATTTACCGTCATGTATGTAATCAGCAGAAATTTGATTTTATACGAAGGGTAAAATTCTCCAAAATTAATGGGATTCGTCAAATCTAACGGTGAAAATTGCCGGAACTTGACACAAGATTATGTCATGTAAAATTAGGAATTAGTTAGGGTTCTGGGTGTAATTTGTGATTATCGAGAGTTGCTGGGGTAATTATGAAACTACTGAGAGTTATAGGTGTAAATATCCCATTATTATTAGCTTTGCACAAATCATATCTATTACTATATGCAAACGCAACACTACAATTTTACAGTACTTCAACCTGCAGCCACCGGAAGAAAAACGAGAATCTCCACAATAGCAGGTGTGTGTTACAACTATACATGACAAATGCCATTGCAAGCAGACGTGCTTCTTCTGCTCCTGCCTGCAAGATTGATTCAAAACTCGAGCTCCCTTCCTCGCTAACGTGCTTGGAATCAACAAACCTCGATGCCCCTCCTCCAAGCAAGAGACGAGCTGACCTCGGTGAGCTTGGACCCCTCCACCCATATCTTCCTCAGAGCCCTGCATCCCCCCACCACCGCCTCCACCCCTTCCCAGCTCAACCCCGCGCAGCCCCTCACGTCCAACTCCTCCACCGCCCCACACCACCTCGCCACCACCCCCATCACCCCATCGCTCAGCCCCTTGCACCCCCTCACCCTCAGCTCCACCACCCTCCCCCCGCACGCCGCCACCATGGACCCCAGCTCCCTGTCCTTGAGCGCCTCGTTGTAGGACAAGTCCACCCTCTTCAACCGCCGCAGGCTTTGACCCACAAAGGTAAGCAGGCCCATCTCCCTCTCCACCACGTCACAGTTCACCAGGGAGAGCTCCTCCATGTACCCACAAACCTCCGCCGACTGCGCCAGCCGCCGGAGGCCCTCCCCCGTCAGGAGGCAACAACTCTGGAGTTTCAGGCTGCGAAGACCGTCGCGGCGCGCAGCCACGGCCCCGAGATGCGTATCGTCGAAATCGAGCGGAAGCCGGAGATCGAGCACCCGGAGCGTTCTCGCGCCCCGGGAGATGAAATTCCGCAGCCCTTCGCGGCTCCCGCCGTCGTAAAGCACGAGCGTCTCCAGCTCCAGCGAGACGTCGGCGACTCGACGGAGTATCCTGTCGGCAATTGTGCGGCAGGTACGGAGATCGAGTTGCTGCAATCCGCCGAGGCAGGCAGCGAAAACGGCACCGTCGTCCCCGTCGCCTGTGCCTTCACAGTTGCGGAGCAGCAATTTCCTGAGATTGAGGCAGCGGCGCCAGAGCCAGCCGAAGCCCAAGACCCCGGAGCGGATGCCACAGAAAAGTACGGAATCGAGTCGCAATGTTTCCGTCTCCGGGGAGAGCCGAAGGCCGAGGTCGTCGTCGGGGGTGGGTGACAGGGTTGAGCAGTCGAGAATAGAGAGGTGGGAGAGCAGAGAGAAGCAGAGGAGCCAGCGGAAAGAGAGGGGTTCCAGGGAGCAGAGTTGGAGGGAGACCAAGTTGCGGAGAGGAGGAGTGGAGGTGAGGAACGAAGGGGAGAGGGGTCCCAAGAGGAACTTGAGGCGGCGGAGGCGAGGCGGAGGAGAGGCGAGCAGAGAGAGGAGGAGGTGGTCGGAGGGGAGAGGCGGGGATGGGGAGTGTGGGAGGAGGGTGAGGGACGAGAGGGACGAGAGGGAGGGGAGGAGGGGGAGGTTGTCGCTAGGGAGGGGCAACGTGAGTGTGGTGATGGAGGAGAAGAGAAGAGACCTCCAGCGGCGGGACACAAGCGAGACGGCGGCGGAGGATGTCGTCGGAAGGCGCCGGAATATCTCCTGCAGCAGCTCATCGCAGAGCACTGCGTCCATCTCTCCCTCCCTCCCTCCCTCTGTCTCTTCTTGCTATGTGTCTGAGAGAGAAAGGGATGGGCGGAGACGGGGAAGCCATGAATGGATATCCATTGCCCTTATACATGGATATCAATTTTCCAGGATTTTTACACTGCAATCCCTGCTTTCTTATCTAATTAAATTGCTGACTGGAATAACTAAAAAATAAATGACAATAGCAAAAATAGCATTTTGTCATCGTTAAATGAGCTTTGCATCAAGAAAACGACGTTTGTGCATATTTATCTATTTTTTAAGATATAAAAACATACCTTCCGTTTCCATCAATATCAACTAGTGTTAGCCCCTGTGCGTTGCACGGACAAGCATCGAAGATAATCATATATAGGAAAATAAAATTATGTTAATGTTCTTAAAAACTAAAAGATATTAAAATATGATAACTGGAAGAGAATCAAATCTTATTTTAATCAATATCATTCACATGGTTTTAGAAGAAAATTAAAAGGTAATCAACATTTCTCAGACATATGATCTCATAGACAAAGTCTCATGTAATGAGACATTGATGGGTGGTCAAAAAGAAAATTTTAATAGAAACTGTAGTTATGATCTTTTATTACGTAAATATATAAATTATGAAAATAGTAAGGATTCGTATATTTCTGAATTACCATTACAAGTAAATAAAAATCAAATAAATTTATAATTACATAATTTAAATATATAGAAATGTAGATCACTTTATATATTAATGAATATAGGGCTTAGTGATTATCCGAGAGAAGTACATAAAAGAAAAAAAACTGGAAAAATATTTCAATTGTAAAATTTTCTATTTTTATTGGACAAAATATGAATATTTATACATAGGTCAATATCCATATTTTAGAAATCTAATTATATTGTCTTCTTTTGCACAAGCTCAAATTATCTTAGATAAGTTTCTCTTGTTTTGCTTTCTATCAATATTACGCTTTAATCGTCATCGTAGGAACAAAATATGTCGCAATTATGGTCTGAACTTATGGTATGAACGCATACGTCGAGCTTCCAGATTGAGTTGATTAATCTGCAGATGCAGAACAATTGGTCGTAATTCATAAAACCTGTGGATTTATAATATTTACCCCTAGTGATGTCATGTAGTGGAAATGTGCTAACATTAATTAAAGGTTGCCTAATCTAGTTGTGTTCGTGTATTGTTTTAGTTATTTCTATTTGTGTTCCAGCATTTGTATTCAGAGGGAACATATCACATTTGTATGTTGACAGTTATTCATAATTTATCCTTAACGTAGTTGTAATACTTTGATCCAAATTGTGCGTGATAAGCTATTTTAGAGTAGACTTAGTCATTTGATTTGGTTTGACACAGATGTAAGGGGTGTGGTGCGTACAAAGATTTTAGAGGTCATGTTGTGAAAGAAACATTAGATTCAATGGGTTAGATTCTATAGGTGAGGGTTTCCACTTATATCCCTTTTACTCACACCATGATTTGAATAAATCATGATTTGGTCCAACTCATTAATAGTGAAACTAAGGGAAGTGTACAATGATAACGGAGCAAAAGTCGGGGATCGATTTTACATCTAAGAGAAGCACAAGTGATAAAATCTCTTTTAATATTTATACCTCAAATCTCCCTAACATCACATCTAGATATGTGAGCTACATTGTTAGAGACTGATTTATCATGATATGAAATGACAATGTTTCCCGAAGCTCCATTTTTAGCAATGCAAACGGACAGATACGATATAAATATAGGTATTACCATATCCTTATTTGTTATTAATACAAATACGGATGCGGATACAGATATTGACGGATATTAAAATTGTATTATCATATTCTTAAAAACAGATAAGGATGTAAAACAGATACTGATCACATACGAGTAATGTTAGAAATACTCTATAGAATCGACTTAAATATATACGAATTGGATGGAAACACATGATATAAATTTACCAGATATATTTGTGTCATAAGAATTATACAAAAGTGGTAAAAGAAGGTATAGAATTATGTTCTATAAGATTAAAAATGAATCTATGGCTATATTTATATATGAAAATGGATATATGGATACAGATGTTTGCAGATATCAAAATGATATCCATATTCATATACATTTTAAAACAGATATAGGTACGGATATCAAAATCTATATAAAACGGATATGGTAACGGATCGGATACGAATATATCCGTAACCGTTCGCATCCCAATTTTGTTGGCATACAGTCTGCAATGGAATATATCGTGGTGAACAACTTTTATATAATCTCAGTGTAAGATATCCGATATGAGGGAAGATAGAGTCTGCATTTTTTCAGTAGAATTCAGATGTCTTAATTAATTAAGAGAAACGAATAATGCAATGTTGTAGAAAGGAATGCCTCCCACCAATTTCAAGAAATCTGAGTATTTAAAAAATAACGACAAGAGAAAGGTTTATGCATATGAAATCATATGATCTAAAAAGAGATCAAGAAAGTGGTTCTGAAAGATCATTAATGATGAAGTCTACAACTGACTTACTTGGACGGTTACTTAGAATAATATCAAATTAGATGATCTAAAAAGAGATAAAGGAAATGTTACATCGTAAATAGAGCAGAAACCGTAGTAAGAATATTCAAAAAAGTATTCTTAAAGTGAACTGTTACCATCTTGACCCTATAATGATAATGTGGCTAGATTAGAAATTGTTTGGTGGCTTTTGCAATGTCATTTATTTTTTCCCATTAAAATAGGAGAGAGATGATAACCGGATATTTTTACATCTAAAGCCCCTTACATATCATAACCATACCCTAAGGATTCAGGAAAAAACTTCCCAACTATCCCTCCTTCTTATCTACCATGTGATAGTCATCGACTTTGTCGTACAATGAACTACATTGATAAGTCCCAAAGGTTCAAGAGAACATCAAACTTTGGCAACTCCCTGTTATCCAATAAGTCAAACAACGGAACCAAATATTTGGTCTAGTGGTAGAGCAGTGGCTCCCACAGTGGAAAGATCAAGGTTCGAGTCCCACTGCCATCACTTTCTACCAGAAAAAAAAATGGCACTGAAAGAATGACGGGTTAGGGTATGACATTCTAAAAAAAAAGTCAAACAACCCACAACAACCCACCAATTAGATACTGGGGCACAGGCTCTAAAGCATCTCTCCTCCACGAGACCACCTTTAGGTGACGCCCATGATCGATTCTAAGCTAACGAAAGGATTCAGGACATTGTCTATATAGAACCGACATTGGATGGGGGACTGACAGATCATAGGCTGGCTCGGGGATAAAGGTGGTGATGCCGATGGTGGGGATAACGATGGCGAAATGAAAGTGGTAGGGGAGGATGAAGTTAGGATGGACTTTGGAAAGAATGCTTCCAGGGATGGTTGAAGATGATGATTATGATGATAATGTGCTGGTCTTGCTGGAGAGCCATCGTAAGAGTCCGCGACAGCTTGTGGGCTATTTGTTGCCGAATGGGATGATGCGAAGCTTCTCTAGTGTGTGAGCGAAAGACACATGCATGCCACAATTGATTCCATCCTTACATGGCTGAGTCCGGTACCTGTGAAGATGAATCGCATATGAACACCAGTTTTAGGCATAATTAACATATAATATCTTTAATTAATTACATTTAATTAATTTTTGTCCACAACAATTTAAATCCTTGGATCTGATACATAAAAAAAGAGAAAATTAAAATGTGATTAACTTAAGATGAGAGAGAATTAGAACGTATGAAAAAGTAATCCATACAGTAATCTGCCTGCATATTTATGAAAATGCAGACTAAAGTTCCATGAAATTCGTTGGATTCAAATACAGTATATGACATTGGAAAGATAAAGATGCTATTAGTTCTTTCGGACTCTTCTGTACTTGTGGGATTATTATTGTGCACAATCGCCTATCTGGACTGTGAAATTGACCTCGATGAATCCGTCAACTCAGTGATTCTCCATGACAGCTTAACGGAGGACTGGTTGAATGTCATCTCGTTCCGAGGGTTCCCACCTCAATATAAGAGTGAACGATGAGCTTGATCGCCTCTACGTGAAGCATGACGGCGAGTCAGACGGATCTATCGTACCGCCCTACGGGGACGCCCTCCGAAATAGACGCGGAGGTGTTCCACGAAGAGGGGACGACAGGAGGGGGGATGTTATATCAGTGGGAAATGATGTTGCGAGAAACCCTAGCCCTCCGTGGAACTATTGCCACCGGACTTAAGTCCTGCAAGGCCAATAAAGCTGAAGGTGGCGGCAGGGCAGAGATGGAATCGGAAGAGGTGGAGATGGGACGGTAGCCTTAGACGGGAATTGGGGCTGGAGAAGAGGGGCAGATTGTGGGATTCGTGCTAAAGTAGAGGGCAAAAGTGAGAGTACCGTAGATACTGGGGTTAAAAATGGAATGTAAGAGCAGAAAAATAATGGATGGTCGGTGGAACCCCTGCTTAATATATGTTATAGATAGATAGATATGATATAATAATAGATCCAGACATATCTAATCATTTGCATCTTTAGCACATTGGGGGAAACCATTTTTTAGTTGCTTTTTATCTTCGGAATTTACTGGTCGATAACGTTAAGCAGAACAAAATTACATGACGCAAATTGGAAAATTAGAGGAATTGCAGTCTTATTGAAAATGATTATAAAGATTATGATGTAAATATATTACTTTTCTTTTCTTTGTAATGAAGGGTTGTAATTGTAATATTATGTCAAATGTTCAAAGTTCTCTTGGCTCCACTTTGTAGTTTATTTCTAAATACAATTGCAGACTTTTATGTATTATTTTTACATAACGGGTTGACCATATATTTATTTGGAGGTCTTTCCTTCCTGGACTGTACATCTGTGTCTTACTGGAATCTAATCTATACATATATGAAAGCCCGTCAAGTCACGTGACGTATTAAATTTTCGGCAGAAAATTCCATTTTTACCCTCCGGCTCCAGCGATCATCTCCTTTCTGCCCTCGGTGAAACCAAAGTTTTACCAAATCATCCAGGTGGCTACCGACAACCCTGCCCTCCCTCCGCCCCTCCTCGACTTGATGCCGCCTACTACCATACCAACTCCGCCTCCGTCGATCGGTACCGCTACCTCGCCGATTACTGAAGACCGATCTCCAACACCCCTTCGGTTCCATCGGGATGGGAGAACTGCGGCAGCAGCTACGCGATGTTGAGCTCTAGATTCGGTAGCATCCAGTTTAGCAAGTCCGCTCTGCTGTTATTGTCTTCGTCGTCACGATCTGGCTGTTTGTTTTGGGTGAGTTATCAATCCTTTCGTAGCACCGTCAATGGAGCTAGGGTTCTAGATCTGGGGATGATCCCAAGTGGATATTCACCCCCAACAACGATGTGAAGCATCAGGACGGGGAGTCCGGCAGGAAGGATCGGGAGTGCGACAACAACAATGATGCTATGTTGAAGTTTAAACTTTCAGTGATAAAAAATTGCTAATTTTTACAGATCCACCAAGCTCAGAGACAACCGATAGATTTGGGGATGCCTCAACCTAATGGATTGCAGGCGACGAGATCTAGACATTCAAGCAGCAGTGCGGAGGGACAACGACCAGCAATCTGAGATTTGCAGCTTACTGCAAGGGGCACTGCGGAGGGATGTCGAGAAAAATCTCTCTTGCTGAAAGAACTAAATTTTAGCTACAGTAATCACATTATTTTGTTGCTTCATTTTCTATACAGATATTATTGATGATGCATTTAATCACCAAATTATTATTCTGACAATCAATGACATGTAGGCAATAACAAATAAACATGAAGGTTATGTTTTCTCTTCAGGTGACCGGACATTTTTTTAAGATCTCCATATGACCTCAAATTCTATACAACTATTCATGAGGATGCACATAAATACATATAATTATTTGGATATATGAACAACTAATAAAATACAACGATTAAGATTATCATCTATATCAAGTTTATTATGGACATTTCTGAGTAATCATTGGTCCACATCTACATGTGCATTTAACAGATTGACATGGTATCTATTTTGTTGAATTCCTTTCAAAAGAGGTCAATTCGTTTGCAATAAAATTACAAGAAGAGGATAAGCTGGCTCAGTCTCTAGCAGAGCTTTGGGGAGTCGCGAGGGACCTGTGATTTCTGCTGCTCCTATTTTTTAAAAATGCGGCGTATTTTACATGCAAGCAGAAAAAATGGTTCAAAAAATTGTAAAGTTAAACTTATAAGTAACAATTAAAATAACTACTCCAGAAAGTTGCTATTATTGAGATTCTTTGATTATGTATTCCATTGGATTATCTCACAAAAAAACATACAAATCTTCGAATATCAAATTATTCATCTGATTGACTATCCCAGCGAATGATCGTCAGAGAAAATATTCTGAACATGTGGTTAATTCTTTAAGAAGCCATTTCAATGATGGAAATAAATATAACTTCTATGGAACAAACATTACAAATGTGTTCTGATATTCAAATCTATTGTAATACTATAAGAGAGATAAGATGACACCATGTTCACATAAAAGATTATATTTGTCTTGATAAGTAAGCTCCAACTTCGGTCAAGTAACCAAGGAAAACCTAAGGAGCTCTCACCTTGTGACAGTCATTAAGGCCGGGCAATTGGAAGGACAGATCCCTTTAGTGTCCTACCACCCAACACATGCAGCCAGCCTAAAGGTACATGCAAGACATACACATGCTGCCATGTTTTATCTCCATTTTAAGGCAGATCGTATGTTACAAGATGATTTACGTTAAACTCCCATGACAACCAAGTATGCCAGTTAGATGGATTAATTTAAGAAGATTATTTAAGATGGATTGCAAGTAGGATAGCATTTTTAGTTCAGTACATATATAAAGAATGCTTGCTACATATTGCAGGTGAAGTGAAGAATCCTCATCTTAATTTGTCACCGGACTACGAAAATCTCTAACTATGATCCTTGATTTTTCCATTTAGTCTCAATTGACTATGAGAAGCTCATTATTACGTTGCACTCCCTTCTCTTAAGAGCATTTATGTACTCTCCCCTACCTTTTCATCAATATGAAGATTAAAGCACCAAAATAACTTAGTTCTTACCATACATAGTTTTTCAACGATCATAATGAATTGCAGACCAACAAGTCACATGAAACATCTCAGGAACTAAATATTAAGATCACTAATTCTCTACAACACAATGGTCCTATTATGGTGACCAGTCAATCCTCTTTTCTAATTTGAAGACATGTCCATCCATTTTCTGAAAAATCTGGACCTATACTATGCAGTGGGTCCATTAAAAAATTAACAAGAAAAAGAACTGAAACAAAGCAAAAGACACAACACATAAGCATACTTAAACAATAATTACAAATAAATCATCTCAAAAGAAAAATATCTTTCCAGAGCAAAATGTACAACATTACATAACTTAAACGTACCACCCTTTTTGCAATAAAATCTTCTCCAAAAAACTACCACAACGCAATCAAGCTATCAACTTGATCAAAACCATTATCCCGCTCCACCCCTCACTTACTGACGCTCTATTCCCTCCCCTTCTGCTCTCCTTCACATGTTTTTCAGGCTCAAAGTTAAAAGAATCACATCAGAAATGAGTACAATTGGAAATTTGCTCCACAAATGTTCAATACAGCAAAATAATCGGTATCACATAACACCCAGCAAAACAGAGCAGCAATTGATCAGAAACAGCTGCATTGCAAGGAAGCTCACCTGGATTCGAGGGTATACTAATACATACATTTCTTGCTGATTATTTTTCTGATGTCATCAGCATGCCTACATTATTTTTTGGCGAATAAAATTCATACAGATATTTCTAGCAAAATTCTCATTTTTTTCCTTTACTACCATTGTTCTTGAGTATATTTTATTTTTCAGATATGTTGTCGAAATCAATTGATTCACAATGTTGATATATTACTCATTCCTAATGCAAACGTGACCCGTAACTATTTTTCTAAAGATGATCTTCTTTATATGTTAACTACCATATACATAGGGATTTTATCCGATATGAACATATTCCATACGGATATGGATACAGAGAGAAATACTGGTATTTGATTATATTATTTTATTATATCTGTATGACTTAGACGGTACAACTTTAAATTTGCTTACAATTGGTTAGTATAAGATCAATTAATTTATTTAATGGAAATATATAATTTTAAGGCATCAGATGTACATATATAAATCTTGCTTTCCCGTGCAGCGCACGGGTATCCCACTAGTACATATACATATATTAAAGCCCGTCAAGGTCACGTGACAGTATTAATTTTTCGGCAAAAAATTCCATTTTTACCTTCCGGTTCCAACGATCATGCCCTTTCTGCCCTCGCTGAAACGGAGGTATTACCAAATCACCCTGGTCGCAACCGACTGCCCTGCCCTCCCTCCGCCCCTCCTCAACTTGATGCCGCCAACCGTCATGCCAACTCCGCCTCCATCGATCGGTTTCTTTCCACTCCTCTACTCTCTTCGGAAACCATTCAATTCGCTTTCTTTCCACTCCTCTACTCTTTCCGGAAGAAGAAGAAGAAGTAAATCGGAATCAATGGAGGTCGGTCTCAGCGGTTTGCCGGAGGGCTGCGTCTCCCACGTCCTCTCCCTCACATCCCCGCACGACACGTGTCGCTTGGCGGCGACGTCCTCCACCTTCTGATCGGCGGCGGAGTCCAACGCGGTCTGGGAGGGCTTCCTCCCGCGCGACTACAGAGAGATCTCTTGAATGCGGTCGAGCCGGTGGCCCACCAGACCAAGAAGGAGCTCTACCTCCGTCTCTGCGATCCCGTCCTCATCGATGAGGGCAGGAAGGTAATGGACATCTTCAAAAATGAAATCCAAAAAGGTCGTTTTTTGGGGTTTTGGGGGTCAGTTAGTGTTTCATTTGTTAGAAACTCCTTATTTTGCTGTGAAAAGGTGGAGTCTTGCGATCCTTTTTGCGGATTTTCCCTCAAAATGTGATTTCCAACAAATAATGGCTAAACGAGCGATTTTTTGGAGCGATTGTCTTGTAGATCTATGATGATGGGTATTATAGAGGGTAATTTCTGCCACTTCCTTCTATATCCGACTGCAATTTTATTAAGATCTAGACTCTGCACATGCCAATTGGGGTTGGCTATGAAGGTAGACCATCCTGTTTGCAATGCTTTTGCAAAAGTCAAAGGATACAATCATTAGAGTTTAGTGAATGCGATGAATTAGTTATCCTTAATTTACGCCAAAGAATACAAATAAAAACATTAATTGTAACTGACCATTGGAATTTATCTTGGAGAAGAGTTCTATGGAACAGTGATAGAGGTTGGAGAATGATAATGTGGCTGCTAGACTTTTATGTAGAATAGAATGGGATGGAGAAGGAATCTAATAGAATGCTTCTTATTTTAATCTTTTCTATGTGATTGGTCTTTCTTAGTTGACGCTTATTAAATGTCAAAGCCATGTCCTGAAAGCTATTGATGCAACCCATGACAGGTCGGCCGGGTTTTTTAGGCTTTGTTTTTTCTTTACAGTTTTCAGAAGCTAATTTTATGTGCCTTATTTTTTCTTTAAAGTTTTCAAAAGCTAATTGTATGTGTGGAAAAGTTCATCTTTTAGCACCCACATCAGTTTACTTTCAAATATAGTGGTTTATGGTGTTAGTCAGCCTACAAGTAAAGGATCTGTCAGTAATTTAACCTTATTTTCATTTAGAAAAAGACATGTGGTCATGTGGGTACCGTATAGCTGAAGTGAAGAAGGCATGAGTCACATGTTTACAAAATTTTTTTACCAATGTTTCATTGTCTTAATACTCAAGACCATGTTGTAATGAGAAATCTATACATACATATATTAAAGCCCGTCAAGTCACGTGATGGTATTAATTTTTCGACAGAAAAATAAATTTTTACCCTCCTGTTCCAACGATCATACCCTTTCTGCCCTCGCTGAAACCAAGATATTACCAAATCACCCTGGTGGCAACCGACCGCCTGCCCTCCCTCTGCCCCTCCTCAACTTGATGCCGCCAACCGCCATGCCAACTCCGCCTCCATCGATCGGTACCACTACCTCGCCGATTCTGAAGACCGATCTCCAACTCCCCTTCGATTCCACCGGGATGGGAGAGTTGCGGCAGTAGCTGCGCGATGTCGAGCTCTAGATTCGGCAACATCCATCAATCGGTACCGCTACCTCACCGATTACTGAATACCGATCTCCAACTCCCCTTCGGTTCCACCGGGATGGAAGAGTTCCACAAATGTTCAATACAGAAAAATAATCGGTATCACATAACAGCCCAACAAACTAGAGCTGCAAGTGCTTAGAGAAGGCTGGGTTGCAAGGAACTCACCTCGATTCGAGGGTGTACTAATACATACATTTCTTGCTGATTATATTTCTCATGTCATCAGCATGTCTACATTATTTCTTTCCCTGAGGTGAGGGGCCAGTCTCAGATCAGAGTCGGAAAGAGGCGCGACGAATAAAATTCATATACATCTTTCTAGCAAAACTCCCTTTTTTTCTTTTACTACTATTATTTTTGAATATATTTTATTTTTCAGATATGTTGTCGAAATCAATTGATTCACATTGTTGATATATTACTCATTCCTAATGCAAATGTCACCCGTAACTATTTTTTCTAAAGATGATCTTCTTTATATGTTAAATATCATATACATAGGGATTTAATCCGATATGAACATATTCATATCTATATGTTATCAAATCACCAATAAATAGATGTGAATGATTTCTTTATTTTGTTTGCAGCATATATAAACAACGTTATGAATTTATATTTATTATACGTATATGGATACATAGAGAAATACTAATATTTAATTATTTATTTTATTATATCTGTATGTCTTAGATGATACAATTTTAGCTTTGCTTACAAATGGTTAGGTACAAGATCACTTAATTTGTTTAATGGAAATATATAATTTTAGGGCACCAGATGTACATATATAAATCTTGCTTTCCCGTGCAGCGCACGGGTATCCCACTAGTATATATTAAAGGCCGTCAAGGCAATAATTTTTGCACGAAAAATCGCATCTTTGCCCCCAGTGACTCCGGGCATCATTCCAATATTGCCCCTTCCAATTCCAATAATTCATGTGCATTCAAGTTTCCCTATGTGCCCTCCGCCTCCCCATTATGCCCCTCCTCCACCATCCTATTCTCCCAGTCTACCCCCCATCCCCCGCCTCCTCGTCGGCGGCAACCACACCTCCTCCCGCTTCTTCTCCCGATAGAAGAAAAGAAACCCTAATTCCCCTTGAAATTAAGGCTCCATCTCCACACCCGAAGTCCACAGATTAGGGTTTCCCCAGCGTTCCGTCGATGCTCAAATCTGGCGCAACCGCCGCGCGCAGCGCCCTCGCCTGATCCCTCATCTTCGGGATCTCCGTCCTCATCCTCTGATTCGTGTACGTAGTCACCATCCACGGCCAATCCTGCGCATCCGCGGACTTCTGCTTCTTCTCCTCGCCATCGCGCCGGCAGGTCCAACTTGGCGTCGCCGCCGCACCGCCTCGGGGTGATGACCGACGGAAAGCCGCGAGATTTTACGCCGGTGTGCTCCAGGACCTGATCATGGACGGATTCCTCTCGCCGGGTTCCAAGTCGTTGTCTTTCTGAAGCCCCATTGGCCACGAAGTGGCGGCAATGCGGCAATTGGGGTCATGGATGCGCTCGGCGTCGGAAGAAAGGCATCCCCACCGATGGTCATTGCCGCTGATCCACTTCTCGTCCCTTTCGAGGACGGTGTGTTTGATTTTGTGTTCGTGGGACCTGGGACGATCGAAATGTCGAGGCGGCCTGTGGACCAGGCTCGCGAGCTTGCGAGGTTGGTGAAGGAAGATTGGTTCTTGGTTGTTCATACTGTGTTCGCTGAAGATGTGTAGAGCCGTCATTCACTGTTGCAACTCTTCCCGGAATTTAGACTGGTGAAGTCCAGCGAGATTGGACTGGATGTTCCTATTGTGCGCTCTATTGTGCTGCAGAAAGAGGAGAATTTGAAGAACAGTAGCAATTCGATTAGTTGTATGATGATGGAGCATAAACTGGAGATAGTTAAATAGGCAGAACCGCTCATTGAGGACTAATCGCTTTTGGTCCCAAATTTTTGGGGTTGCTTTTTCCAATAAACGTTGGTTACATTTTTTTATGTTATTTGTACCAGTAACCGGTTTATGGATGAGTGTTATTGGAGTAGTCGGTCTGGCTCTGAACCTACGTGCCTATGACTTCGTTTCTCAGGAAATCCGTGCAGCAGAGGATCCTGAATTTGAGACTTTCTACACCAAAAATATTCTCTTAAACGAGGGTATTCGTGCTTGGATGGCGGCTCAGGATCAGCCTCATGAAAACCTTATATTCCCTGAGGAGGTTCTACCACGTGGAAACGCTCTTTAATGGAACTTTAACTTTAGCTGGCCGTGACCAAGAAACCACCGGTTTCGCCTGGTGGGCCGGGAATGCCAGACTTATCAATTTGTCCGGTAAACTACTTGGAGCCCACGTGGCCCATGCCGGATTAATTGTATTTTGGGCTGGAGCAATGAACCTATTTGAAGTGGCTCATTTCGTACCAGAGAAGCCCATGTATGAACAAGGATTGATTTTACTACCCCATCTAGCTACTCTGGGTTGAGGAGTAGGTCCGGGGGGGGGGGGGGGGAAGTTATAAACACTTTTCCATACTTTGTGTCTGGAGTACTTCACTTAATTTCCTCCGCAGTCTTAGGTTTTGGCGGTATTTATCATGCACTTCTTGGACCTGAGACTCTTGAAGAATCTTTTCCATTCTTTGGTTATGTATGGAAAGATAGAAATAAAATGACCACAATTTTAGGTATTCATTTAATTTTGTTAGGTATAGGTGCTTTTCTTCGAGTTTTATTTGATTCTTTGCACCATTATTATTTTATTCGATTCCTTCCAAAAAAAAGTTTCTTGGGGAATGAGCTACCTTTCATGTATCTATTCTTTAATCTTGACCATTCTTATCTTAAATAAATTTGAATAATACAAACTGCACCCAAAAGTTCTATCGTGTTGCTATCAGAGAATGGCATAATTTTGACTTTACTAATTGAAGAGAGAATAAGAGAATAGAACTTATCCTTTCTAATAAATAATATATCATATTGTGGAAGGATATAATCTTGGGAGGTAGAGGAGACCATTTCATAGCTGGTTCTTATCGGGATGTTCATGCATACACGTACGTGTGTGCACGTGCACGTCCATACGCATGCACACGTGTGTGCCAATATATGCATACGTACCTCTGGATGCGTGCATGGATTGTGAGTGCATGTGCATATGTGTGCAGATGTGTGTGTTGCACACAAACATAGGGAAAACTTTAAATAAAGGCGGGATCTTTCATCATTTGAGAAGTCACTTTATTAAATCACATGATTTATATCCCATCTTTTACATAATGACCATTGTTAAACTACCATAAATACCATGTGTAATTTAATCTCATTCATTCAAGAAATTATATTATATTATATTATTTTAATATACTTTTACCATTATTTTTAGGAGACGCATCTCCACAACTAACGTGTAGTTTTTTATCCTTAAGTCTAAGGATTGTTTTAAATTATCTTTTTTTAGAATGGAATATTTCAAACAAAATTTGTGATTTTTACGATTGCTATTTCGAATCTTATTATTTACATTGTTCTTATCCATTTAGAATTTATGGATGACAATTTTTGTTTCAAGACGTTATTTACAATTTCTTTAGATAATGCACTGCAATGTTATTTTCTAAAAAGTAACATTTTTTGTTGATCAATTACCCTTTTGCAATATAAATAATGCTTTATCGATAAAATAAAGTACACTCACTTTGTACAGTAGATTAATAATACTAAAATTTACTTATTATGATGGTTGTATTTTCCTAAATAAAGTTTGTTACATGTTTCATTCAGATTTCATATTATTTAAAACATTTGCCTTTAATGTAAATTAGGACTATTTCTACAAATGAAGAAATAATTGTTAAGATGTCGTTTTCAAATATAATGAGTATTTGGTAAAATACATATCCATTATCTATATATAAAGGGCATCAAGCCATTAATTTTTGACCATAAAATCCCAATTTCACCCTTATCCTCCGTTGCACCTTCCAAATTTACCCTCCCATGTCACAACCATGTTTCCACTTTTGTCCTTGAACTTTTTCCAGAATCCTTGCCTCTTCCCCCGTGCAGCTCCTGTCTAGGGCTATCCTTCCCACCCCCTTCCCCTCCTCGTCGTTCGCCTCTCCGGATCGTACTTGCCCGTCGTAACACCGTCGAAGGCGGCTCCTCTCCAGTTGCTCCACTCCTTTCCATGCCTTCATTAATGGATCTACGACTTCATATCTGGGGATGAATCCGATAAATCCTGCAATCAACCCGTCTCTAATCGGATACCCTCTAAACCGCATCCGCAATCAACACCCCTCGAGCGATAGCCCCAAAGCTGCTCCCCAATCCATGGCGTCCAACGAGTTGGTGGCTGACCCAATCGTGGCCTAACCCAGCGCGACACATAAGTGTGGCAGCCCTTGCCGACTCACATGAACAAGACCCCAGCCTCCGTCCACATCACAGCCGAGCAGATTCTCCGCAAGTCCCGTGACCGCTCCTACCATATCGCCCTCCAAACATCACCCAACGGGACATGAAGGTGCGGCTCTCCCCACCGACTCCCATGAACAAGACCCCAGCCTCCGTCCATATCACAAGCAAGCAGCAGAACTCCATCGACATCCTGTGAGCAGGGAATTAGCGATACAACAAGCTCAAGGATGCCAAGGGCCAGGAGGCTCCAGGAGCTGCGGAGGAAAGGAAGAAGACAAGTTGCACAGAACTGATGGGATTTACTTATCTTTGAGTAGTGTTGCAATTTAACTATTTATGCCAAGGTGGAGATATGTTGATTTTCATGATATATCTGTTGTTTAAACGTGTTTTCTTTGTTCTTCCTCCTGTAATTAGAACAGTTAGAATTGCGAAGATGGATAAATCTATATCAACAAAAATGATTTCCTAATCAATATCTCATCATTCCAGGGAAGATTTGCTATATCATCCGACGCCAGATTTACAACATTGAAAATTGTTTGGTGTAAAGTAACATTTGTTCTTGTAATTTGCAATGAATATTATATTGGTCGGCAGCAAGCTCGGATTCAATGGGCAAAATTATCCAGCTGTTGTTGCAAGATACTAACGTCCTGTCTGACAATGGCTTCGAAGACATCATCAGAGCCATCAACAGCATGGAGTGCCGTTGATGCAGCCATGAATGGAGAAGGATGAGGTTGTGGTTGTTGTTATGGTTGTCACTGCTGCAGTTGGTCGTAAAGGGAGGAAAACAACCACCATTGTCGAACTCCATTGGAATTGGCAGAGGGAAGTCGAGAGTCATCAGCGATGGCGGTGAGCGAAATGATCTACCATTTAGAAGGAGCAAATCCTATGTTGTGGTTAAACCCACAGCAGGGCCTGCATTCACCCATGTCTTTTGTTTTTGGCAAAGTCTTGGATCCGCCAAATTCAAGCATTCATTGAAGAAACATAGGAGAAAGAGCATCGCCCAAGTGATTTCCGTATTCATAGAAGATGTTCAAGACATTTTCAGGAGTTGCGCGCTGTTGATGAATTCCAGCAAACGCTGATTTTGGATAACCTGCTTCCTGCAAGGCATGATGACCATCATATGATGCTAATGTATGACCATTGTTTTTCGATCACTTCATTCTACTAAGTTGGCCCACTTAATTATTTTTTGCTTCTTCTATGTGTTTCTCAGTTCTTGCTTTCTCCACAAATATGCAATTACTCAGATTTCATGCCTTCTCTTCATGTTTGCCTTTTGCGGGCATTTCTCTTTTGCATTTAATAGTAGTTCATTATGTTCCTTTTGGGGCATCATATCCGTAATAATACTTTATCGGTAATGAATTCATAGGTCCGCAGAGATTCATCTTTTAGATCTATTTTTTTTGTTTGCCCTCTTTTTAATAAAATTTGATTATTGTGTTTACATATTTTTTTAATGACATCTTGCATTGGATGACCATCCTTTCGATTTCACAGGCTTGACGTTTTGGATTCTTTTTACTCGACAATTTGGATGAAATAATACTAGAAAACTAATACCATGAAGACACACGGTATTCGACAAACAGGATTAAATAATAGTAGAAAATTAATACTATGGAGACATACGGTACGCAAATGCCCGTGCTTTTGCATGGGCTCCCTACTAGTGCATTTTGAAAGTCAATATCTCTATTTGTAAATTAACATTCTTTGTGTTATACGCTTTGGATATTGTCTGGGAATCATTCAAAAATGTAACTTTCCCTTTACTTTCGACAATTCTCTCCTTCCAAAGCTGCAAATGATTCCCATTTTGGATAAAAATGAGCAAATTTCAAAAAATATATAAAAGATTGCACATTCATCAATTTATTTAAAATAGCTAACTTTTGGGCGATTTTCAACTTATGAGTTAGTTTTATAATTAGCCATCAATGATTAACCATATATAATTTTGTCATAAGCCATCGTCATTATCCGACGCTCTTCATTATCCACCTATTGGAATCAAAAGATAAGATCCTGGCTCATTTGAAGAACACACAAGTAAAAGGGACCGGGTCGTCTGCTGTAGCATCCCCCTGCTGTAACGCAAGGGATGCATAGGATGGGGAATGGACAATAGTTGGTCCCCTATCCGGATCGTCCATTCCCTATCGGACATATCCCCTCCCTGTGTTACAGCAGGGGATGCTACAACAGACGATCCACTCGTTATGTAACATATGTAGATACACATCTATACTGTGTGCATATGGGATAGATGGTAGCCCTTTTTTTGCGAATTCAATAGTACTTTCAACCTGCTGAAATTATTGCCGTATATCACAAATCACCATGATTACGTATACATAAGTGTAACTACCACTATAAGTTCAGTACAACCAGAAAACTAGAGTAGCTTATCATATATTGAAAACAAAAAAATATTGTGGGACTCGTGAGGTACGCCTTCTTCTCTTCGTCTGCGAGAGAGAGCGAGAGAGATGGAGAATATGGGAGATAGATGGTTGGGGGCTCCCGAACTCGAGGTGTTTTCGCTCCGATGATCGGCTTCTTCTCCATTAGGAGTCTATTTATAGGGCGCTAGCCCCTCGAGCCGTCCGCCCCTCAACCTCACGCCCTTCCGTCATATCCGGTCATCCCGCAACCCCCGGCCGCGAAACGGCCAGGGTGCGGTTGCTGACCACTTAAGGTCACTCGTTTTCGGAACCGTTCAAACAAATATCACCTACAGATATTAATGTAAGCCAAAATTTAAAGGCTCTCGGGTATCCTCGCTGATTGGACTTGAAGGAATATGGAATCGGTCGCCAGCTTTGGCAGTAGCCAACGAAAGACGGTTGCAAAAGAGCCGCAAATATGGAACGGGTTGAGTCTGTCCGACTTGCACACGGATCAGCAGTGCATCCAGTCACTACATCCGTGGAAAAAAATACAAGGCCTCTAGTAACTGTTCCGACGATCGAATAGTCTCCTCCCGCCTCTCTTGCAGTAAGGTGTTTCATCGATTGTCCTTACATATTCCACACGAGGTTAGGGTGTGCGAACAAGCGATGGTGTTCCTCCAGCAGGTGGAGGCATGGACATTGGACTGCCGAATACTGCAGGAGCAGGTGATTGGACCTGCTGTTCAACCACGGGTGACGAATCTGGTCGGTCAAAGAACTTGAAAGAGACGCGATAGTCCAAACCAGCATCAACATGCATGCAATCATTGCACTCCTCGTAGTAGTTGCTCTCTCGTCTCCAGTATCATACGGAACATGAAGTTCAACTGATTGATCTGTAGATAATGACAATGATGGCCCTCAACTGACGACATTGAGCTTCTACTAAAGGCTTGATGAAGTATTATAAGCATGCACATTATCTTTGTACAAGTTCACTTTTTCAAAGATTCAGACCGATAGTTGCAAATTGTGGTGATCGCAAACCTAATGGCAGTTGAAATTTTCAGCGACAACATTATTTACAAGGAAGATGTCTAGTAAATGAGTTTTGACAAAATGTTGTCAACAATGGTGTCGGTAGAACAATCACCTAAAACACAGATTTACGTGGAAACCCTCCAAAATGAGGGGGTGAAACCACCACGGAATGTTCCTGTTGCTCACAAATAGGGTTTTCCTTTACTCTTTTCTATGCTAGAAAACAAATGAGGCAGGCCAATTGTGAGACATCATGCAAAGATTCAAGGAGGACTATTGGCTTTAAAATGTATCGGCATGCGAAGTTTCAAGGAGAATATGCAAACAACGACGTTGGTATTTTACCGTAAGGAGTTAGATACGCAGCAGGCACATTAGGTAAATATTGAAATAAATTACACATTCATTTTACTAATCAAGGCAATGATTAACTAACTTTCTTGTTTAATGAATGCAGATAATTTGGACACCATATCTGATGAAAAAATCATACAACTGCATGAAATCCGTCGAAGAGGCCAGTCGGTTTGGATGAGTAGGATACCATCGATATGCTATGATATTATAGCTATGCATTTACTGGATCGTGTTATGCGCTAATTTGGGATGCGGCAACATATCCCGGTCTCCGTTGAGAGAATACACGTTGTCTCTCGATGAAATAAAATAAGAAGCACAGACATCCTAGAGTGGTCAGTTCTACATTGACAATACGTAGATCGATGGGCGGAAAGAGAAGAATCGATAGTACTTGAGCATGCATATGCAAACAATGATTTGTACATGTAATGGTACTTGAGCATTACGAGAAGGTGGATTCAGACATAGATTCAACATCCTACAATAGCTTACCAACCTCATGGCACAATAGAAAGAAGACCGGTATGTTTTTTATAATTATTTTTAATTTTACAGTACTCTATTGATTGATTGAATCATAAATTAGTTAGGTGGATATAATTCTACAAGGAAGGACCAATCTGGATGAAATTAGACGGTCAACTAACTTACCTTCTACGATGAAGGCAAAAGTTGAGGATACAATTGCATACTTTGATGACACAATAAATATGTTCTCTTTAATGTATCCTTTCCATTACTATGACCGGCAATGCATGCCGCAACAAGAGTAGCATGCCATCGGAGCATCAGGTTTCATCATTTATTTATATTTAACTAGATATCTTTTGATCGACTCATTTTAATAAACATATGATGCAAATCCCTTTAGGTATGAGTCACATGGGATATAGCGGAGATGATTCTCAACAACAACAATCAACGTTTGCTACTTCAGGTTCACAAATATCATTATCTAATGATATCAATAATTCAACTTTGATTATACTTTTTTTACATAATATCTATAATCGAATTTTTTTCAGATTTACCTTACGTAGATTTCACCGGACAAGGATTTCAACAACAACAATCAACATTTAAAATATTTCTTCGATTATCAGAAAGGTTCATTTTAGTTTTTTCAATTTAAAGTATTAATAAAATCTAAATATTTAGGTATGCATTATACGTGATTCACCGAACAAGGATCTCAACAACAACAATCAACATTTGAGACTTCAGGTGACAGTAATTTCTTTCTCTGATTATCAAAAAGGTTCATTTTAGTTTTTCTAATTTAAAGTATTAAATAAAATCTAAATCTTTAGGTATGCATTATATGGGATTCACCGGGCAAGGATCTCAACAACAAGAATATACATTTGAGACTTCGAGTAACAATGATTTCTTTCTCTGATTATTAGAAAGATTCGTTTTAGTTTTTTCAATTTAAAGTATAAAATATATTCTAAATCTTTAGGTATGCATTATACGGGATTCACGGACAAGGATCTCAACAACAACAACAAATGTTTTAGACTTCTGGTTTGCATTACAATTTATTATTAAATTAATTTGATTTAGTTTTTACTTTTTGATAATATTAAATATAATACAAATCTTATAGGTTTGCATTATGAGGGATTTAGCGGACAAGGGTTGTCACAAGGCCAACCATCTTTTGCGACTTCGGATTGCATTAAATTAAATATTTCATAATCTCAGTTAGTCAATTTAGAATTTATTTTTTTAATCTTTCATTAATAAAATGCAATTATTCTTATAGGATATATTATAGCTTCTAGTCAATCACAGTTTGCGGGACCATTATATGATGTTCCTTCAAGTCAATTTGACTCGGGGTTCTCTCAGCTCACACAACCAACTCAATACAATTCAGAAGCACTTCAAGCAGAGATATTTGCGATAATTCGCCAAACTGAGTCAACCGTACTTAGAGTTTCCATGCTATGTACAGTCGCGACAACTTGCAGATCCGCCTCGTAGACCATCGGTAGGAGTAAGGATCAGAAAGCCCAAATAGACAAGTCAAGTTACACAATCAACTGAACCTCCGAGGAAGTCCTCAGCTACATCGCATCCTCCTGGTCATGTACTAACTCATTCAAAACATAATATCAAGAAGAAGGCAAAAAAACTCATGAAGATATTCATAAGAAGACATGTGACAATGCCAAAAGAGGTGAAGAAAGAGGAGGAGGCCTAAAAGGAATTCTAAGGAAATTGATACCATAGATCAATGCAAACTATTTTACATTTTTTGAAAAATGCAATTGTTTTATGATTTTAATAGAATATATATATTTCTTTTAAATGGATATGAGTTATGATATTGAATTTGAGATTATTAATCTATCATGGTGAATGTCTTAATATTCGATTTCTATTGATTTTTTAAAACTTAAAATATATAGATCTTTATGAGATATCGTATGAAATTTTAGTCCTTATTTTAGAAAAAATATACTTATATCCACAACAATACATACTCATTTTAGAAAAAATACTATGTTACACGACCGTAAAATAAGAGGACTCATGCATATGTAGAATTTTTGAAAAAAGTACTGGTTCAAAAAATAGAAAAATAAAAGAGGGCCATTTTAAAATAGATAAATAGATCTTTTTGTATTTTAAAAGATAGTAAATGATTCAAAATGCACAAATTTACTTAGTATTTTAAATAATTTAAATATAAATTTTGAAGTATTCAAGGGGCAACGGGGAAGGAGGAGGAGAGGGGGGCTGAGCCATCTACGCCAAATCGGTACCTCATGTGCCAGCTTTATGCACCAAATCGATACGTCAGGTGCCGATAGATGGTGGTTTTTTAAAATACCAAATCACCATGCTTATTAATTAATTGTGATTATTTTAATATTTATTTAAAAAAGGCCCTTGCATATATATTTCCCAAAAGATTAAATGGATCCTCACCCATGACCTAGACAAAAAACTCATCACTCCTTCCTTAAGTTGGGCATAGAGATTGTACATGCCCAACTTGTCCACATTTGTCTCAAAATTAGTCGCCGGAAGCTCCTTGATGGTGTCACGCACTTCATCTTCAGTTTTTTTGTACAACAACACAAGCTCCATAAAGTCAATTCTCTCTCCGACAAAGAGATAATCAATATACACATGCTTGGTTCTGCAATGATGGACAAGATTATTAGATTGATATATAGAAGCCTTGTTGCCACATATTAACTTCACAAGAAACTCGATTTATTCTAACATCGATCAAAGTAGTATTAAGCAACAACATATCAATAACCATAGTAAGCAACAACATATCAATAACCATAGTAACTACTCTATACTCAACATCAACACTAAACCTATCACAAACCGATTTTCATTTGCTTCTCGAAATAACTACATTAACACCTCGGAATATGAAAACCCATCCCAATATGCATCCGGGTATCCTTCGATCCTAATATTTGCATCTATGATAAAGATGAGTCCTTTTTTCATGATTTTTTATGTAAGAAAGGATATACTTACTGTGTTCATGTGAATATTAGTAGGTGCATGCTTGAATAGGCACAGCGCATTTTCAACATAGATAATGTTGGGTCTGGTCAGAGTAAGATAAATCCCTACAAGTCTATGCTACTAGTTCTTAAAGTCTTCATCAATTTGCTTTTCATCCTTAATGATCAACTTTTTTTGAGTAAAAAAGGGGGTGATGCACACAAAGATGCTCGCCCCAAGTTAATTAATTAGAAGTGGTTTAGAAAGTTACATGAGCCAAGACTTAAGCAAAGTCTTAGCAGAATGGAATACATTCTCCACATAAAAATGCTCTGACTGAAAGATAACCTCATTACACAATAATAAAAGCACCTCCTCATTACACAACAATCAAAGCACCTAAATAGTCGCAATCGATAAAAGTAACTCCTTATTTAGACGAAAGCGAGAGTTGTAGAGTGATCACTAGCACACATATAGGCTACTTGTGTTCAACCATTGAATGCCTAGATGCATCCATAACTCCCTTTTTCTTTTCACACCCAAAAAATGTAGTCAATCGTCTCCCTTTCTCTTGCACAAAGAGAACAACAATTGTTGTTGCTCGAACAAAATCTGGCCCATCTTTCCCTGGTTAGGATTCTACCATGCCATAGAAACCATACACTTTGATTCGTATTGGGGTTTGACTCTCCTCAATATGTTTAGGAATAAATTTACATCCCAACTTTCCAGCTTCCTTTAAAAGATTCAAAGTTTATTCCCTTCGGCAAAGAGCCAGACTTTCATTTGACCTTGCCAATTAAATACTTAGAAGATAATAGATTTTCAAGTTTCATCGGTTCAAGGACCATAGCAAGCTCTCTTTTATATGGGCAATATCCTCCTCCTCATCGCATGTGATAGTCATGTCATCAACATAAACAATAAGAGCCATTTTATTTTTACCTCTTATCATAGAGTGTGATCACCACCGCCTTGGTGATATCCCAATCTAAATCATTTTAAGCAACTCAAACCATGCTTTAGTAATTTCATATACCCTCCCCAAATGACCTTATTTCTAGCACACCAAATTGACCACACCACCGCACACTGGTACAAACTGTCCTCATGGCCAAAGCCGCAGAATGATCAAATATCTCTCCAGAAGGAGGGACAATCGCTCAGTGCCAGCCACATGATGCTTTCTTGACTCCAAATCTCAACAGAGAAAGGGAAAGAAAAGAATAAATGATCTGCATCCTCCCTTGTACCTCTGCACCTATTGCATGTAACATCATCCTGTCCCAGCATCTGCCCCGATGACTTTTGGTAAGGATCCTTCCAAGTCTGAAGAGCCAGAAGAAGACCTTGACTTTGTTAGGCACTTTGCACCGACATATGAGACTCATGTCAACACAAACCTCCTCATGTACCTCCTCCCCGTCCTCCACCAGAAAACGGTAAGCCTTTCGCACCATTAACCTCCCATGTCCCCAAAGATGATTCCTTCCCGAGGATAGATGCTCACTCTGTAGCAGCTCAGTCTATAGAGAAATGAACTCCTCAACCCTATGCTCCGACAAAGCTAACAAAAATGTCAAAGATCAGGCCTCACGGTCCCAAACCTCCTGCACTCGCACCTCCCTATTAGCCGTCAGCCTCAATAGGTGTGGGTATCGCTCCCCAACACCCCATCCCCCATCCAATCATCCCTCTAGAAACGAAATCATTTGCAATCCTCCAAAATCGGTCTCGATCTAGAATAAATCTTCGGAACAATCAAACTAATCCTCTTCCACAAGGATGATGGAAGCCGCCTCGAGATCACCTCCTACGACATGGTAATGTTGTAGATCTTCCTGAGCAAGAGACACACTAGGTCTTGTGACTTTCTTCACACTCGTACCACCCACTTTACCATAAACAAATTATTCATATCCCCATACGCAACACCCCGAGTCCACCCTTATTTTTTGTTGACGTCACCATGCCCCACTCCACCAGGTGGATGCCCTTCATGTCTTGTCGCCCATCCGACCAGAAGAATCTCCTCATCAGTGCCTCAATCTTGTCACAGATCCATGCAGATAAAGATCTTGTGGAATAAAAGATCAGGATGGTCGAGAGAACATGCTTCAGGAGCACCACCTTCCCACCCTTCGAGAGCATCATCACCTTCCATCCCACTAGCCTCTCCTCCAGTCTCCAGCGACACCTTCCAATCCTTGTACTTCCGCTTCCCAGCCAACAATGGGAGCCCGAAATATGTGATTGGCAGATCACCGTGAGGCAGCCCAGCACCTCAAACACATGCAACAACTCATCCTCTGCAAGAACGAAAGGTACCACCGCTGACTTTTCCCTATTGATCCAAATCCTCAAAATGTCCCCGAAGATATCCACGATACTCGAAGCTCTTCGAATATTCTCCTCCACCCTTGGAAAAGTACAGTGTCATCAACGTATTGCATAATTGAAACGGATATGTCCTTCCTACGACCCAAAACATTGGTCCCCCAATACTTCCAGCCTCATCATTACCATCAAAGCATCTTCCACAATCACAAATACAAGTGGAGCCAGCGGAGCCAGACATCCCCGCCAGATTCCTCTCTGCGGCTGGAAGAAACCACCCTCTGGTTTATTGATGAATCCCTGATTCTCACTCTTTATTCTTTTATTTTAGCTATTTATCTTGACAAAGCATCATGTAAATAGGTGTAAATACAATAAGTTAGCATTTGGCATTCATATGTTAACAATATATATTTAGCATGTATTTGTGCAAAAATAACAGAATAAAGGAAAGAAAAAGGAAGGAGGTATTTAGAATAAATGCAGAGTGACCCGAATCCCAAGAGAAGGTCAAACCTTGACCTGATCGCCAAACAAAATAAGTAGAGAGAGATAGGGCGTACTCTATATTGTACATATTACTTGTGTAAATAAATAATTATTTTTAACAAAATCAAAATAAAATTTTCTTTTTACCTCCTTGTATATATTTCAAAAAATAAAATAAAATAAAATAAAAATGAATAAAAATAAAAATAAAATTATCTCTCACTTGTACAAAATACATGTATATGTGTCTCACTCCCTATTTATTATATACCTGTAAATAATTAATAAAAATAAAATAAAAATTATTTTGTACTCCAAAAATTATGTTGTAAATAAATAAAATAAAAAAATTGGGGGTATTTGTGTAAAAAAACAAAATAAAAATTATTGTACATAATACATAGGTATATTATACCTGTATATGATACAATATATTGTATATAGATTAATTTATTTTTCATATAAATAAATAAAAACCACAGAAAATAGCTTGAAAAATAATAAATATTTTTCATTTTATACACTTTTTATTTGCCATTTACTATTTTTATTGATTTTGTAAATATTTTGTAAATCCTAATTTTCTGATTGGTCAGCTGGGATTGTTGATCTCCGGTCAACGGACCCTCCGTGCTCGGGTCGGGTCGAAAACCCGTCACCGGAGTCTTTTCTCCGATTTTTCCTGCCCGAATCTGAGCTACTCTCACCTCGATTTTTGGACCCTCGATTCCTCGGACCTCCGTGATCCTCACAGATTCCTTGGATGATCCGATTCGTTCTTGGGTCTCACGCATTTTGTCGATTCTTCTAGACCCTGGAGCTCCCTATATATCTTCTCTTCTGCATCCCAGGAGCCCTAGATCGTTCCTCGCCTCTTCTCCAGCCCTAGAGACCTCAGGTGGAGTGACAGCTACCGGAGGCACCCCTCAGATTGGAGTTTGGTGGCCCTGAAACGAAGCTTAGCTACATGGCCGACGAGCGCCGCCACGTTTAGCCTCGCCGCCTTTCGCAGCGAGGTCAAGGCCATTACTCGTTAACCATCTTCGCCTGGAGCTCAGGAACATGTTCTCACCTCAAGGTACCCCTCATTTCCCGTCCTTTTCCTTGTTTGATTCGTTCTTCCCATTTTGCACCTTCGCACCTTCCTCCGCTTAGCTCCGGTCGTCGGAGCTCCATCTCATCGCCATACCCATATTGATCAAACCCTCGACATGCGCTCCCCCTTCCTCCGTAAGCTATCCACCCTATATCTCAGCCAGCGGGTTGCGATCAGGCTTGATCTCCCTCCCTCGTATTTGCCGGTCTCACCACCTCTTCTTTTGTTTGCAAGTCCCAATAACGTGGACCGGGGCTTCACCCCGAGTCCCTCTACCCTTTGCAGGTTCCCGTGTGCGAGAGGAGCATCATCTGGACACACTCCTGCTTAGGCGGAGCAGCTACAGGCGAGAGCTCTCCCATCCGGACATCCGACCATTGGATTCTTCATCAGAGGTCACCACCTGACGCGGACCGCACCCACGACTGTGATGAGCCCTTCCGTGCGTTCATCGGAGCGCTGGATCTCTCTCCTCGCTCTGTTGAAGTTCAGCACCGGCGAGTTCTTTCAGGACCCTCTTCCGCCATTGATTCGATGCTCCTTCTCCATGTCTGATCAGAGCCGTTCATCCACGCCTGATTCGTAACGGTCTGATCAGCTCCTGGGACAGATCTGCACCGCACGTCCATGACTGTCTGAGGATCGTCAGATCCGTACTATAGCATCTCATCGTAGGCGCACGTTCCCGACACTGTTAGAGCCGTCAGATCTTTCGCAAGGATGTATTAGAGCCACCCGAGCCCTCACGTGCCCCGCAAGCGCCCCAAGGGGTATATTTCCATTTCATCCCTGTTACTTTTTATTTTATCTTTTAGTACTGTAAAATAAGTAGCAGAAGAACTATTTTGCAATTTGGACCCCTAGTTTTTAGTATTTGCATTTTAGTCCCTCTTTATGTGTAGCACGTGCCCTGACACTTGATATTTTGGGTTATATGCATGTTATATCCTTGAGCTTTATGAGTGTTATGCTTTGAATGAGAACTTTTTGAGAATTGCACTTATGCCCCTCTGAGCCTGTGTCACGTGTTTCGCACATGTTGATGGATTTTTGCAATCTGAGCCCCGATACTTTTAAGTGTGTTATTATTTGGCTGGTAACTTTTTACTAATTGCAAGTAGGTCCCTATGAGTTGTGCATGTTATTTTCAATCAAATAATTATTAAATCAACTCCAAAATTTCCACAAAAATTACTATTAACGCTTGCTAACGTGTATTATTTTTGGTAATTTTTGTGACTCGATTTAATTTATTTGATATTTTCTAAAAATAAAAAACCCCTGAAAAGTGTCCTATCTATTTTATAAAATACCAAAAAATATAAAAATTGTCTGTAAAATTCTATAAATATTTGTGTGTGCTTGTCTTTGTGTGTTTTTACTTCAGTACCGTTTTTGTTGCATTATCTTTTATGAAAAATCCTAAAAATCATAAAAGACTAAAAATCTCATAAAAAATGTATAAAATTCTAAAAAATTCAAAAAATTGGGATTTAAGTTTTTGTAGATTGGCTTTTTATTTACTTTATCATAAAAATCATAACCAGAGCATTTGGGTATTTTTAGTATTTAAATTTGCCTTTGGTCCAGGTTATACATTGTTTCCCTTTTTGTATTTGTTTCATTTTTTATAAAATCATATAAAAATCTTAAAAATATCAGAAAATTACCAAAAACACTTGCATATTTGAAAAATATAAAAATATTTTTGTTTCTAATTTTTGAGTCTTTTTAGTCTTAATAAAAAAATGTTAAAGCTTGATTTTTTAATCTTTTTATTTGTTTTCCTATTAGAAAATATAAAAAATTTTGCAAATTAAAAACCACAAAAATATGCCTTTTATTTTCTGATTCTCGACTACTTCGTACATTTTCGTGCTCCTTGTGTTCGATCCTGGTCGCTACACCAGGTTAAATATATTGATTTTTTTGCTTGTGATTGTTTTAATTGTGGTCTGAATTTTCTTGATTGATTGCACTTTGTGATTTGGGTCGCAACGAGTTCTTGAGATTGATATGATACCTTAACACGAGTCGTGAGACGCGTCATCAGAATGGCGTCGTTGCCGGGGAGCACGACTTAGTAGTTGCTTTTTAGTTTTCCTTTTCTTTCTATTTTTATTTTTTTATCATTTTCACCTCTATTTGTTATAACTGCTTTTTGACCTGTTTCTGTTTCACTTTTTATGCGAGGAACCGTCTGAGGACGCTTTGGAGGTGAAAAGCGAGAATGCGAGAGCCGCTAAATAGCGGTCTGACAAGTCAGACTCACTGTCGCTGGTGCGACTGCTCAAACTTCCTCGGTCTTCAACAATTAACCCACACAATCAATCAGAGAATGACTAGCAAGGATTAAAATTTATTATACCCTACTAAAAATGTACAATGGCAAGCAAGTAGGGGTCGAACACAAGGAGCAAAGGTGGAGAGCACAGATAAAAATCCAAACCTAGGTCTAACAAGTTACTTAACCAATCTAAAATTTTTGTGGGTTTTTGATTTTTATTTTTTTTATTTCTTTTTTTTTTAATTTTGTATTTGCTTTTTAATTTTCTAATTTTTATATTTTATATTTTATATTATTTTTTTATCTTTTTTCAATATTGGAAAGTAAAGGCAAAGTAATGAAAGACAAACTAAAACATTTATAAAAATGCACAAAAATACTCAAAAATTCAGAAATAAAATGTTTTTGGTATTTTTAGGGTTTTCTACTGTTTTTGTGATTTTTGGGGATTTTTCTAGGTGTTTTTGGTATTTTCAATTACTGAAATAGGGCTAAACAGTGGAAATAGGGCTGGTTGTGACAAAAATGCAAGTTAAAATTAACAAACAGCAACCAAAATCTTTCACACTATTTTTCCAATAAAAAGGACAAAATAAAGAACAAACAGGAACTGAGTTTGCTATTTTTGGATTTTTCTACTATGTTTTATATTTTTTTGAAGTTTTTGAGTGTTTTTAAATTTTTAGTGTTTTTCTTATGAGATTTTTAATGATTTTTGGCTGGGAGTTAAAACAAACTAAAAGACACAAAATATATTTTTTTGGAATTTTTTTGGAGTGTTTTTATATTTTTTAGTGATTTTCTAATGCAGACAGTGCTGAAAATAGATGTTTTTTTGAGTTTAAATAAATATAAAAATAAAATAAAAACAAAAACTAAAATTGTGGCGTGGAAGAGTAAGTGCACAGGAGCTTAAGTCCAAATTTTTAGGATTTTTGGAGTTAAGATGAACCTCCAAATAAATACTACAAGCATGCGAAATTTCAAGGACTGGTAGGGACCTTTGCGTAAATATGCAAGATTATGAGGACAAGATAGCAAATTTCCCACAAAATTTTAACTGAGACAAAAAGTTTCTGGGCCAAACAACAAAAACCAGAGCCGCAGGGGCTTCAATGCAACATTTCCTAGGTTCACGTGACGCGCACGCGTCCTGGCGGGGGTATAAAAATCAATACGCAAAAGTTGAGGGTGCAATCCGCAAATATTACAAAAATAATTAAGTGGCCAAGGAATGTTTGCGTGCTAAATAGAAATAACAAAATGCGCGGGGCGATCTTGCAAAAGCCCCACAAAAGAGGCGCGGGCGAACGGCAGATGAGAGGCACTTACGCCACGTGTCACGCGTGCCACGCGCGATGCCGCTTCGGATTCAATGGTCCAGATTAGATTGGCTCAGGCCGATCAGCGGTCTATGCGATCCATCATCCGACGGCGGCTGTGCTTCTTGACGAACAGGTGCAAGATCGACGGCCCTCGAACAGCCTGGAAGAACGCCTGAAGAACTCGCCTGGGCGAGTTTGAATCTGATGGTCCTCTTCTCTCCAGCCGCCTTCAAGACCGCCGGCGGTCCCTCCTTGCTCCTGGAAGATGCCTTAACCCAACGGCGAAGCCAAAATGGGCTGAAAGGCCCTGATGCCCCGCCGCGAGGTCAAGGGGAAGGTGCGGCCCCAGGTGGTTCAAGCTTGGACAAAATCGACCCCCCAGGTGGGGTCTGCGAGCTCCTGACCTGCAAAACAAAAGGGATGAAGAGGTTGGGGGCAAAATGCCCCAACCTCGCGGCGTATTTCACACAAGAGAAGGGCTAGACGGAAATGGGGATATGGCCGGCGAACTCGATGCCGGCCGCGGGAAGCGAGGATTAGGACAAATGCCGATCGAAGATCTCAGAAGGGGGAGAGTGACTTTAGCTTCTAAACACCAGAGCTTCAAAGAGCAAGGACGAAAAGAGGAAAGAAAGGGGGAAGAAACACCTCACCAACGCGCGCGGACACGGTGCTCCGGCGACCACTTCGGCAAGGGGAACCGCCTCAATTCGACGCCACCTCGGTCCAATGAGAGGCCCGACGAACTCCTGCTGTCACCAGGAGTGTCCTCAAGGTCTTAGGTTAGGATTTTGGTGGTGGAAGAGGGATTCCAGTGAAAATGGAGGGAATGGGTGGTTTTTGAAACATGGCCCTGGAGGCACTTTGATCGAGGCGTATCTTGTGAATACGGAAGATTTAGGAAGATCTACAAGGTTGGCGCGAATCATGGATGAATAGTGAACAATTTTCATGAAGGGACCATCTTCCCTCGAGCAACGCAGCGACGGCGAAAAATTCGAGAAAAGGGAGTCACGGGCTTCTGACAAGGGGGGCAGGCTAGGGCCAGGGAGTTGACCGACTGGTCAACATCCCAGGCCACCTGGTTGGTCCACGTGGACCAACCAGGAAAAAGCCCCCAAAAAAGTTTTATTAATTACTTATAAAATAGTAAATAGCATTATTAATTTATGGTTATAAAATAAAAAATGTTTATTATTTTATAAATAATTTTATTGTGATTTTTAATTATTTTTATGAAATGTATTTTTACAAGTTTGCATTTATACCCCTATAGGTATCTATATCTATATATTGTAGTCTTTTATTTTTAATTTGTGTGTTTAATTTTATTATTTTTATTTCGTATTTTATAAAGTTGTAAAATACTTTTATGTACGTAAATATATTTTTAGTTTATTTTTCTGATATAATTTATACACTTAATAAAATGAAAGTGTTATTTGTATAGGTATAGCTACATGTATTATACCTATGTGTTATGATATATACAAGTATTTTTATTTGTATTTTATTTATGTTTTTATTCTGATTTTAATGCACATAATTATTATAAGTATTATTTACAACATTATAAAAATATAAAATTATAAAAATAATAAATAAATAATAAATTGAATATTTTAATATGTACCAGTATATAATGTGGGTCCAAAAGCCAACTTTCAAACCGTAGCTCCGCCAAATGCGAAACCACCGCCATTGGATAGATTATTTTCTTCTATATACAATTAAAGGTGAGTACGCTGCATTTGGAGTTGTCGTTTGTGAGATACGGGTCTGGGAAGTTGGGATTCTGGATTTTTATTCAGACCATAACTTTTTATCTGTTCCTTATTTTTCTGTGAAATCAATTTTGTATTTTTCTTTATTAATTTATCTACAACTTTCATGTACAAAATTTCTTTATTTGAAGTGTAAAAAGTGGAACCACAAATAGGTCCCAAAATGAATAAAGAATGAATAAAATGTATAGGCATTTTATCTATGTTTTGGCCCTTATCTCCCCCTACTTTATTCCTTGTCGACCTATTCATCAAGATGCCTAGGTCTCGGGGTTTCGGGTCATAAAATATTTACAATATTTTATTCTTTTTCTTTTCTTTTCTTTATTCTATAATTTTGGCTTTAAAAACCGCAATTTATACAGTATTTACACACCTATGCATGAATGCTAAAATGCATGAATTAATGCTATTTACACGCATTTACTAGGGTTTTTAAGGCCAAAATGATAGAATAAAGATGATGAAACGTGGATTCATCATCCCCCTATACTTGCCTTTGCTAGTCCCTAGCAAACACTTATGCAATAAGTGCAGAAAAGAAAAACAAAGAAAAGAAAAAGAAGAAAGATGGATTAAGTTTAACTGTCAAACTTGTCTTCGCAAAATCAAAGTTTGGAGCTTAAGTCGGACCTTTGGAATTTTAGTGCGGGCGGAACCTTAATGAGAACCGAATTTGAAATCCAACAGTCCCTGAGAATCCCAAAACTCTGCTCAAGTCTCCTCAATAGCCAGGTCAGAAATATCTCAACTCATACGCAAACTCTTACGACTATGAATCTGACTTGTACAGTGTAAGTGATGGTGGCTCTCCCCAACTAGAATGACAAAGAGACTGACTTCTCCAGTACGACAACCCAGTGATTCCCCAATCCAGCAACTCCATCCTCGAGGAGCGGGGTATTCCCTTCTAAGTTCAAGTGGCAACCAGCTCAAGAGGAGGGGGTGAAGAGAAGAATGGACGGTAGCCAGTGTAGCTACCTATCCTAGGATGCAAGACCAGTGTAGTCAAGTCATCCAGCTGCAGGCTCACATGATATGACTTTGGAACTCAAGCTTGCTTATTGACTTTGTACATACTTGCAGGCTTTTTATTTTTTTGTACATGCCTGAACCTTTTTTTTTTTTTTTGAAATACTATTCACAGCAGCATTTACATAAGGAGTTTTTCCTCTTGAGCCAGTAGACTATCCCTCTTTTGAAGCTTTATTGCAACCCACAGCCTCCCGTCTTTAGACTTCCTAATCACTGGATGGGTTGGGGTGCACTTCCCTCCCTAGAGGAGGACAAATGTTTCCACTTGTGTGCGTCTCATACCGGCAAATCCAATCCCCTCACCACTCCAGCTGAGTTGAGCCATGTGAAAGGTGCAGGTGTCCAAGTTAGGTCATTATCAACAAGAGTCGTGCGTGTGCTCCGAAATACTCTACTTAGGCAGTCAAGAATCCATTGAACCAAGTCCCGTGATCCTCAAAGAATTAAGTCGACTAGACCTGAAGTACCTCAAACCCAGTTCCTATAAGGTTCCTGTTATTAGGTAGATTATAGGGTCCAATCAAGCTCCAATCTTCGGATTTTACTTAGACTTGTTCAACTATCAAACTCAATCTGAAAAATGCGAATGCTATGCAATGCACTGCAGAAAATATTTTTGTGATGCAATTTTCAAAGGTTTTGAACTTTTTATGGATTTTTGAAAATATGATGCATGTATGTGCAGATGCAATTTTTTTTGTTTGTTTTTTTTTTTCAAAAAGATTTTTCAAATGTTTTTGGATTTTAATTTTGCAAATGTTTTTGGGAATTTTTTTGAAAATAAAAAGTTTTGACTGAAAACTAGGTTAAAATATTTACACGGGAGTGCTTCTTATATATACAAGAAGTGGATTTTAGAATTTACAAGGGTAAGTGGTCAATTTTATACATATATACATAAGCTGGATTTTGGTGTGATGTGTATATTCCTCAAACTTATTTGACACAAGCTTTTCACACAATTTTTGAAAACTATAGTCCAAAATAGTTTTTACAAATATTTTACACATATTTGAAAATCATTTTGCAAAGGCTTTTCAAACAGTATATATAGGTTTTTCAAATCATTTTTGCAACCATTTTTCAAACCATTTGCAAATCATTTTTCAAAAATTTTATTTCACACAAAGAAAAGAAATTTTACAAAACACACATTTTTCACACAGGTTGAAAACATGCAACAAAATATTTTCAAAATAGTTTTCAATAGATGTTCACAAAGATTTTCAAACTATTTTTCAAACATTTTGCAAAAAACATTTTCATCTGATTTATTAATCAGTAAATACAAAAAAGAATTTGAGGAATAATCACATCTTTTTATTAAGAATTTTTAATGAATTTTAAAGAATTTTTGGCCATGTTTATTAAGAAAATACGAAAGTACGAGTTATGGTTAAAGTATATACGTAGTATATACGACCCCCCTATACTTAGCTTGAGCTATGTCCTCATAGATCGGAGAGAAAAGAGAAGACATAACTCGTACTGAGTATAGGAAAATCTAAAGAATAAATAAATAAAGGAATGGATGAATGAATCAATGAATGAGAAGTTGACCGTCCCCCCTATACTTAGGATCAAATAATCCTAAGTATAGCAGACTGTACACAAAGCAGGGAGGGTCAAGGGTGGGAATGAACAGATCGTACTCAGATTGTCTCCCCCTATACTTAGGGTAAGATATCCCTAAGTATAGACAAGAAGAGGCGACAATGGAGAGGATCAAGAGGAATAGAAGAAACTCGGGGTGCACACCCCCCTATACTTAGGACAAAGTACGTCCTAAGTATAGAAGACTGTCTACAAGGGGTAGCACTTTTCTGATAGATGAAGAAGATAGAAGAGGCAAAGAAGAAAAGAAGAAAAGAGATGAGATTGGGTATGAACAACTCGGGATGCACATCCCCCCTATACTTAGGATAGAGTACATCCTAAGTGTAGCAGTGATGAAAGGGATGGCATCAATTCGGTAGAATAAGATAAAAGAAGAAGAAAAGAAGAAAAGAAGAAAGACGGAAAGGAAAAATCATTCAAAAATGTTTTGATGTGCTTTGCCTTCCTCTGTCTCCTTCGAAATATTCAGCTCATCCTCATAGATTACTTGAATCGAGTCAACGATGGCCATGAATGTGTCATGTTCGAGGTATGGCTTCAGAAGCTGTCCATTGACTACAAAAGGCTGTGCGTCAGCTGACAGATTGGATATCAATACACTTCCGTTGTCACGCACCTGCCTAACTACAAACGGCCCAGTCCATTTGCTCTTCAATTTGCCTGGAAAGATTTTTAATTTCGCATCGAACAACCATACCTTCTGACCTGGATCAAAGGACTTGTGGCGGATGTGTTTGTCATGCCATATTTTGACCTTTTCCTTGTACATCAGGCTGTTGTCATATGCATAATCTCTGAATTCCAGTAATCTGTTCAGATCCAATTTCCTGTTCTGTCCTGCTTGCTTGGAGTCCAAATTACAGATGTTAATGGCCCATAAAGATTTATGAATAAGTTCCACGGGCAAGTGGCATGGCTTGCCATACACCAGGCGGTAGGGAGACATTCCCAAGGGTGACTTGTACGCTGTTCTGTAAGCCCAAAGAACAGAATCAAGCAGCTGAGACCAGTTCTTGCGATCCGGACGCACAAGTTTCTGTAGAATTGTCTTGATCTCCCTGTTTGAACATTCAGCTAAGCCATTGGACTGCGGGTGATAGGGTGAAGCAACACGATGCTCGATGTAGAATTCCTGGGTCAGCTTCTTCACCTCTCTGTTTATGAAATGACTGCCCCCGTCAGATATGAGGATCTTGGGAATCCCGAACCGTGCTATGATGTGATTTCGTAAGAATCGACAGACAGTCCGACTGTCGGCGGCTCGGGCGGGGGTAGCCTCCACCCAACGACTGACATAATCGACAGCAAGCAGAATATACTCATAACCCTGACTGTTAGGAAACGGGCCCATGAAGTCGATCCCCCATGCGTCAAAGACATCTGAGATCTGAATGTACTTCAGAGGCATCGTATCTCTCATTCCTATGGTTCCACCCATCTTCTGACAGTCAGTGCAACCTTTGACGTATTCATCTGCATCTTTGAACAATGAGGGCCACCAGAGGCCACTTTGAAGAACTTTTGCTGCCGTCCGTTTTCCTGAATGATGTCCTCCAGAACCTTGATCATGACATAAAGCGAGGACACTTGGAACTTCCTCCTGAGGAATACACCTTCTCCAGATGCAATCTGCTCCCTCACGAAACAGATACGGGTCTTCCCACTGGTAGAAATGGATTTTAGACAAAAATCTGTCTATTTTCAACTTAGGCCAGTCCTGTGGGATTTTCTTGGCGACTAGATAATTCACAATGTCCGCATACCAAGGAAGTGAAGCGACAGACAGAATTGATTCATCTGGAAAGGTCTCTGTGATAGGCTGCAAGTTCAGCTCAGGAGACTCCGGTTCAGGAAGTCTTGACAGATGATCGGCCACTACATTCTTTACCCCAGGTTTATCTCTGATCTCCATGTCAAACTCCTGGAGGAGAAGGATCCACCGGATAAGACGTGGTTTGGCATCCTTCTTCTGCTGTAAATACCTAATGGCCGAATGATCAGTGTAGATGATAACTTTGGACCCAAGAAGATAAGATCTGAACTTCTCCAAAGCAAAGACTACCGCTAGCAGCTCCTTTTCAGTGATAGTATAGTTTCGCTGAGCTTCATCGAGCGTTCGGCTAGCGTAGTGAATTGCAAATGGTACATTGTCTTTTCTCTGTCCCAGTACAGCTCCGATGGCATAATCCGACGCATCGGTCATAATCTCGAAAGGCTGAGTCCAAATCGGTGGCTGTAGGACAGGGGCCTGTGTGATGAGCTCTTTCAACTGATTAAAAGCAAGGAGCACACGATCGTCTACAATGAACTCATTATCCTTGCCGAGCAACTCAGTCAGCGGTCTGGCCAATTTGCTGAAGTCTTTAATAAATCGTCGGTAAAAACCGACATGGCCCAAGAATGACCGGACTTGCTTGATATTTGTAGGTGGCTCTAGCTTAGAGATTACATCCACCTTGGCTGGGTCAACCTCCATGCCACGTTTAGAAACAACGTGACCCAACACGATTCCTTCGGTCACCATGAAGTTGCTCTTCTCCCAGGAGAGCACAAGATTCACTTCGCAGCACCTCCGTAAGACTCGGTCTAAATACTCCAGACATTGATCAAATGAATCCCCATAGACCGAAAAATCGTCCATAAAGACCTCGAGAAAACTACCCACCATGTCGGCAAAAACTGCAAGCATACACCTCTGAAATGTAGCTGGGGCATTGCAAAGCCCGAACGGCATCCGTCTGAAGGCATATGTGCCAAAAGGACAGGTGAACGTGGTCTTCTCTTGGTCTTCAGGAGCAATAGCAACTTGATTATACCCAGAGTAACCGTCCAAGAAGCAGAAATATTCCTTCGCGGCCAATCTCTCCAAGATCTGGTCGATGAAGGGTAGCGGAAAATGATCCTTCTTGGTGGCAAGGTTAAGTCTTCTGTAGTCTACGCACACTCGCCAAGAAGTCGGTACTCTGGTTGCGATCTCCTCTCCTTTGTCATTTGTCACAATGGTGATCCCTGATTTCTTGGGCACAACATGCAGAGGGCTCACCCATTTGCTGTCGGAGATGGGATAAATGAATCCCGCATCACACCATTTCTGGATTTCTTTCATAACCACCTCTCGCAGGTTCGGGTTTAATCTTCTTTGCAGTTCACGAGAGGGTTTGCTGTCTTCCTCCAGAAAGATGCGATGTGAACAGAGTGACGGATTGATCCCGTGGAGATCCGAGGTTCGCCAGCCTATCGCCTTGCGGTTACGTTCAAGAACCTCCATCAGACGAGATTCTTGATCTTCGGTCAGATGTGCATTGATGATGACCGGGTACATATTCGGTTCTCCTGCAAGGAAGGCATACTTCATATTGGAGGGCAAAGGTTTCAGCTCTGGCGGGGTCTGAGCTGCTTCAGTGGTGACCTCCGCAATCAAGACAGGTGGTGATTCTTTCAACTGTGCGATGTCCACCATAATCTGCTCTGTCGCTTCTCTCAGATCCTGACAGAATTCCTCGATGATTTCATCTTCTTCCGAAAATGCTTCCAAACTCGGCTCTTGGTTCTGAAGGCATAACGACCCCACGGTCGTATTTTGTAGTGCATCAGCAAGGTCCTCATCTTGATTGATACACGGAAATTCGACTGCGGTCTCCGCTTCCTCCTCAGGGCAGAGGATTCCGTGGATCTCATGATCATCTAGGAAGAGGTTGGTGTCTTGAATCTCGGCTAGAAAGTCGCAGTCTTCATCATCCTCGATCACCCTTGCACATGATACAAATGTTGGTTCAACGGGCATTCCTTCAGACAGGGTCTCTACTCGGATAATTTCATTACCAGCTCCAAAAGTGATTTCTCCTGTCCCATAATTCACTACGGCGTTTGACGTCCGCAGAAATGGCCTTCCGAGTATGATCGGAGTAAGGAGCAACGGAGCGGGGACGTCCATATCTAAGACCACAAAATCGGCTGGGAAAGATTTTCCCTGAACCGTGACGATCACGTCCTCCAACAGGCTCCTAGGCCGCTTGACTGACTTGTCTGCAAACTGCAGAATCATCTTTGTAGGTTTGAGCGGTCCCAGCTTGAACTCCGTGAGTAGTGAGGCTGGCATCAGATTGACAGATGACCCGCTGTCGAGGAGTGTCCGTTCGAACTCTTGATTGAACATCTGACAACGTACAAGAGGTGCTCCCATATCTGGCTTTTTGTCCGGGAGGTTGCTGATGGCATTGACTGTGGCCATAGTGAGGATATGCTTTTCAGATTTACCACCTTTGCTTCGGGAGTTATGTGGGGTTGGCCTGCGCTTGGTTGTACATGCCTCCTTAAGTCCTTTCTTCACAGCTGGCATGTACTCAAGAGCCTTCATTAATGGCATATTTAACACCAAATTCAGAATAATTTCTATGATAGCAGGATCAGACAAAGCACTTTTCAAATTTTTCATTTTTTTGTGTTTTTTCATTGCTTCAGGAAAAGGAATATTTACAAACTCTTCTCCAATTTCATTCAAAATAGTGTCCGTGTTGTTGTTTACAGGTAGATGACAAAAAGGAATGGATTCATCTACAATTTGTGGACCAAAAACGACAGGCTCGGCTTCGGGTGCTGGCGTTGGACTCGCTGCAGGTGCGGTGCTCCTCCTGTCAGGAGCTGACTGTGGTGCGGGTGCAGACGTCTCCAATGCTGGCTGGTCTCCACCGAGGTTGCTGCTATCTTTTTGTATTTTTCTGTTTTCTTCCTTTTTTTGTGATTTTCTGGATGCTGGTGCTGCTCCTAAAATGCTTGCTGGCCCTGGTGTTGGCTGGACTGACGATTCCCCGTCAGATGCAATCTGCTTTCCTTTCGCCGTCGCCGATGGCTGGAGTGTCCTACCGCTCCTGAGAGTAACAGCGTTAGATAAAAAACAATTAAATTCACCTGATTCGGGTCGGACACTGCCAGCTACCTGCTCCTTGCGTCGGAAATTGTTAGGATTAGCTTCGACCTGGGCTGGTATGACGGTTTTGGCTGCCGTCAGGTCGTCGATCTTCTGGTTCATCTCAGCCATGTTCTTCATCAACTGCTCCAAACAGGCCAGGGCCGGATTGACCGGTACAATCTCAGAAGATTCCCCCTGCTGGGGTCTAGACTGCTGATATGGCGGTTGAGATTGTGACTGGTATCCTTGTGCGAATTGTTGAGGAGGGGGGTTTGAGGAGTACTGGGACTGGTGTTGGTTGTACTGTGCAGCCGGTTGCTGGTGATAGCCTTGTCCACGATATCCGGACTGCTGAGGCCCATGTTGGTAATTTTGCCTCCACGTGTTTCCATGTGAGGGAGGCTGGTACTGGTAGGGCTGCTGGAATGGTCTTCCACCCTGGTGTTGCTGCTGGAAAGGCCTGTTGCCCATGTTCTGACCCTGAGAGTGTCCCTGAGGACGGGTCAGCTGCACTTCGTTGTTCCAGACGCCATTGATCTCCTGGATCAGCGGCGGGGGTGGAGAGAACTGCTCGGAGTAAGCGGGCTGGTGCTCTGGCTGATATACAACCATCTGTGTCTGAGGCTGCGGTGGCTGCTCCGGGACCTGCACGTAGTATACGTGCTGGACTGGCTGGGGCTGCGGTGGAGTCGGCTGAGGATTTTGCTGCATTGTAGGCTCCTTCTTCTCAGCGTTCGGCTCGGCAGAGGTAGACACAGCGTTGCACATGTTTGCATTCAGTGCACGGACGAGCTGCTCCAGCTGCTGGGAAATCTGGTCGAGCTTCTCCAGACCTTGGGTCCTCTTCTCTATAACTGCCAGTTTTTCGAGGTCCTGCGACCTCTTCTCAATGATGTCCACTTTGGACAAGTGGCTCCCGATGATACTCAGGTTGGAGCTTTCATCTTTGTCCTCAGTGTGAGAAGCCATGTTAACTGGCTTGCTGATGGCGGTTGGTGTCTTCATGTAGACCCGGGACGAGGATTGGGCTGCTTCTCCCTCAGCCATTTCTTCAAAGACATTCCATACAACATCCTCGTCTTTGTTGAAATGCGATCCGCCGCAAGCTGCATCGACTAGCTTTTGGCTCTCGAATGACAGTCCCCCAAAGAAGTGTTGCACGAGACTGGTCTTGGGTATTTCATGGTGGGGACATTTCTCCTGGAGATCCTTGAATCTCTCCCACGCTTCATGGATTGTCTCGTGCGGCTGTTGGCAGAAACTGGAGATCCGGGCACGCATCTGGTTTAATCTCCCCAGAGGATAAAATTTATGAAGGAAAGCAGATTTCAATTCCTCCCAGGTGGTGACGACCTTCCCGAGATGATCGACCCAGTAAAGGGCCTTGTCTTGAAGGCTGAAAGAGAATGCGGTCATCTTGATTACATCCAGGGGAACTCCGGGGTAGTGAGCAGTGGAGCAGATGCGGTTGAACTTCTTGAGGAAAATATATGGCTCCTCAGTGGTGTTCCCATGAAAGGTAGGAAGCAATGACAGAAACTGTGGCTTAAGCTCGAAGTGAGCATGCATTCGTGGAATTTGAATCCACTCAGTGATGCGCCCTACTCCTGGATTGTATGTCTGCTTGAGTGTGGGCTTGGGCTGCGGTGGATCTTCTTCTGCTGCTTCAAAGTCAGGTCCCACTGAGAACTCATCATTGACTTCCTCGAAATTGGGATCGTCCTCCCGTCGGCCGTCTCTCGCATCGGCCCTTCTTCTCAGATCATTCAGCATGTCCTGGAAGGCGGTCTGGGCCAGGGCTTGATTAGTCAGCTGCTGCTGAATGGCTTGAATGGAAGCCAGCAGTTGACTGTTGACCTCGCCCTGCGTAGTGTATTGTCCTTCTGCGGCATGGTCTTCGGGCTCCTGCTGAGGCTGTGGTCCTTTTCCCCTTCCTCCTGCCATTTCTGTCTCTGCTTGGTTGACTGGATCGAGCTCTGAGTCTGCACATGGTAGAATGCCCCGATCAGTCTGAATTGCAGCACCAGATAGAGAGATGCGGTCTGTGTCAAGGTCGACACAGAACTTTGTTAAGGATGGCGATGCGTAAGGAGTAAAATCAATGGCCATCCAAAACGGACAAAGTTCGGGACGAGAGTGGTCCCGGTTTATTGAAGAAGGCAGGGAGTCTGGAGGTCGGTTCATAGGGTTTGAACCGGTGCCTCGGGAATCGCCCTGAATTATTGGAGAGGGTGAACGAATGGAGCCGATGTGGGTGTCGACAGAGCCTCGACTAAACTGTCCATTCGTCGCCATCTCGAAGATCAAGAGGAAGATCGATGTGGATGAAAGATACGGGGGTCAACAAGGAACAAAAAGGAATGTAAAACAGTAGAAGGCTCACAATGAGCGAGGGTCAACTGGAGGGAAAACAAAATTGCGCAACGGCGCGGGGTTTTTGATCTTGACCTAAATATGATTAGCAATCAAACACAATACAAGGGAGTTCACCAACTCAACACGTGAAGCCGTGAAGGTTCGGCTTTTATCTTTGTAATTTTTATCTTGTTTTCAGGAATTTATCTTTCAACGAGTCCTTAGAGCGCTACGCCTATAGGAGCGAGAGTACTGCCGGAAAAGTATTCCCGTACTTGTCCTCCTCCTGTGTAACCTGTAACTTGCACTTTTTAAGGTCCTTGTAACCCTTCCTGGATCCCTACTCAGCCAAAGAAATAGAGGGAGGAAGCCGATAGGCGAAACCGATACTTCGGATCTCGCTCGCAACGGAATCACCCGTGAGCGTGCAAGATCCTACTCGGACGCAGCCGGTGAGACAGACACCCCCGTGAAGGCGTGGCCTATGCTCGGTACTTCGGACAAGGTCGGTGCTCACACAATAGTGAGTCACCACTGGCGACCAAGCCCTACTCGACTACGTACGATAGTAGCGCCAATACTTCGGAAATCCAGGCGATACACAAGGCAGCCACAAGTTGGGTTTTGGGCTCTAATCCTTACGAACGCTCAACTCACTTGGAAGGAGACCTTCCCATGCAACCTGAAAACAAATGAGGGTGTTACTCTCCCCAATCAATGAGTCCAATTACCAATTTTTATTTAGGTCAAAGTTTTCTTAGCAGTCCCTTTTTAAAATTTTTTTTGTGTTATCGCTTCTTTTGAGTAGTTTCAAACAAGCGCCTAACGATTTTGTTTTTTCTTTATCCTAATGTATCCAAAATCAGAGGGAGAAAAGAGTCGGGAAAAGCCAATGCAAGTCGGCACCAAGATGGAAATCTCACCTTTGTGCCTATATGATGAATGCAAAGTGAGAAGACTTACAGTGAATCCCAGCTCTCTCCATGCGGGATGCAAGGCAGAAATTTATAAACCAAATCTATATGCCGGTTATGCAATGCGGAAATCGTCCTAGAACAGGCAACTGCTAGCGTGAAGAACCACAAGCTAGCTAATAATTCCCAATCCGAGTGTCCGGTCTTGGCTCACCCCTCCTCTGCCCAACACATTTGGAGTAGGAGAAAGCGCTTGTTCGGGTGTGAGCTCGCGGCGCGTGGATCGGAAGCTACTAGCTAACTATTTAATTAGTCTAAGTCCAAATACGAATCTATAGGAGCATGCAAAGATAATTAGGTGTTTGGACCTATTCTAATCGAATCAAGCAGGACCTAGAACTAAGAGCTCAATCCACAAAAGAAAGTGAAAAATGAAAACAAAAACCGGAAAATGACAGCGATAAAAACTCGTCAAAACTGCGGTGAGCCCCCGGGTGAACAAACACCCGGAAGTTAGGCCCGAAGTGTCCAAGAGTTCAAGTCCTGTATTATTACAAATTATCAAATACTCTCTCTCTCACAAAAATAAAAACAACTCTCTTTCTCTCTCTAGTTCTCCTGCTCTCTCCTGCCGGCTAGGGTAGAATAGTCGGCTCCTCCTCCCAAGGCTGCTCAGGATCCCCTAGGCGATCCTCCTCGGTTGGCGGTCCCTCGCAAGAAAACAAAGAGATGTCAGACAATTCAAAATAAATAATACACAAAATACAAGTAAGCAAAATGGCTAAGTGACTAGAAAGACCCAAAGGTACTCTACAAGCCGATGCTCCCCGGCAACGGCGCCATTTGAAAAGCGAGAATGCGAGAGCCGCTAAATAGCGGTCTGACAAGTCAGACTCACTGTCGCTGGTGCGACTGCTCAAACTTCCTCGGTCTTCAACAATTAACCCACACAATCAATCAGAGAATGACTAGCAAGGATTAAAATTTATTATACCCTACTAAAAATGTACAATGGCAAGCAAGTAGGGGTCGAACACAAGGAGCAAAGGTGGAGAGCACAGATAAAAATCCAAACCTAGGTCTAACAAGTTACTTAACCAATCTAAAATTTTTGTGGGTTTTTGATTTTTATTTTTTTTATTTCTTTTTTTTTTTAATTTTGTATTTGCTTTTTAATTTTCTAATTTTTATATTTTATATTTTATATTATTTTTTTTATCTTTTTTCAATATTGGAAAGTAAAGGCAAAGTAATGAAAGACAAACTAAAACATTTATAAAAATGCACAAAAATACTCAAAAATTCAGAAATAAAATGTTTTTGGTATTTTTAGGGTTTTCTACTGTTTTTGTGATTTTTGGGGATTTTTCTAGGTGTTTTTGGTATTTTCAATTACTGAAATAGGGCTAAACAGTGGAAATAGGGCTGGCTGTGACAAAAATGCAAGTTAAAATTAACAAACAGCAACCAAAATCTTTCACACTATTTTTCCAATAAAAAGGACAAAATAAAGAACAAACAGGAACTGAGTTTGCTATTTTTGGATTTTTCTACTATTTTTTATATTTTTTTGAAGTTTTTGAGTGTTTTTAAATTTTTAGTGTTTTTCTTATGAGATTTTTAATGATTTTTGGCTGGGAGTTAAAACAAACTAAAAGACACAAAATATATTTTTTTGGAATTTTTCTGGAGTGTTTTTATATTTTTTAGTGATTTTCTAATGCAGACAGTGCTGAAAATAGATGTTTTTTGAGTTTAAATAAATATAAAAATAAAATAAAAACAAAAACTAAAATTGTGGCGTGGAAGAGTAAGTGCACAGGAGCTTAAGTCCAAATTTTTAGGATTTTTGGAGTTAAGATGAACCTCCAAATAAATACTACAAGCATGCGAAATTTCAAGGACTGGTAGGGACCTTTGCGTAAATATGCAAGATTATGAGGACAAGATAGCAAATTTCCCACAAAATTTTAACTGAGACAAAAAGTTTCTGGGCCAAACAACAAAAACCAGAGCCGCAGGGGCTTCAATGCAACATTTCCTAGGTTCACGTGACGCGCACGCGTCCTGGCGGGGGTATAAAAATCAATACGCAAAAGTTGAGGGTGCAATCCGCAAATATTACAAAAATAATTAAGTGGCCAAGGAATGTTTGCGTGCTAAATAGAAATAACAAAATGCGCGGGGCGATCTTGCAAAAGCCCCACAAAAGAGGCGCGGGCGAACGGCAGATGAGAGGCACTTACGCCACGTGTCACGCGCGCCACGCGCGATGCCGCTTCGGATTCAATGGTCCAGATTAGATTGGCTCAGGCCGATCAGCGGTCTATGCGATCCATCATCCGACGGCGGCTGTGCTTCTTGACGAACAGGTGCAAGATCGACGGCCCTCGAACAGCCTGGAAGAACGCCTGAAGAACTCGCCTGGGCGAGTTTGAATCTGATGGTCCTCTTCTCTCCAGCCGCCTTCAAGACCGCCGGCGGTCCCTCCTTGCTCCTGGAAGATGCCTTAACCCAACGGCGAAGCCAAAATGGGCTGAAAGGCCCTGATGCCCCGCCGCGAGGTCAAGGGGAAGGTGCGGCCCCAGGTGGTTCAAGCTTGGACAAAATCGACCCCCCAGGTGGGGTCTGCGAGCTCCTGACCTGCAAAACAAAAGGGATGAAGAGGTTGGGGGCAAAATGCCCCAACCTCGCGGCGTATTTCACACAAGAGAAGGGCTAGACGGAAATGGGGATATGGCCGGCGAACTCGATGCCGGCCGCGGGAAGCGAGGATTAGGACAAATGCCGATCGAAGATCTCAGAAGGGGGAGAGTGACTTTAGCTTCTAAACACCAGAGCTTCAAAGAGCAAGGACGAAAAGAGGAAAGAAAGGGGGAAGAAACACCTCACCAACGCGCGCGGACACGGTGCTCCGGCGACCACTTCGGCAAGGGGAACCGCCTCAATTCGACGCCACCTCGGTCCAATGAGAGGCCCGACGAACTCCTGCTGTCACCAGGAGTGTCCTCAAGGTCTTAGGTTAGGATTTTGGTGGTGGAAGAGGGATTCCAGTGAAAATGGAGGGAATGGGTGGTTTTTGAAACATGGCCCTGGAGGCACTTTGATCGAGGCGTATCTTGTGAATACGGAAGATTTAGGAAGATCTACAAGGTTGGCGCGAATCATGGATGAATAGTGAACAATTTTCATGAAGGGACCATCTTCCCTCGAGCAACGCAGCGACGGCGAAAAATTCGAGAAAAGGGAGTCACGGGCTTCTGACAAGGGGGGCAGGCTAGGGCCAGGGAGTTGACCGACTGGTCAACATCCCAGGCCACCTGGTTGGTCCACGTGGACCAACCAGGAAAAAGCCCCCAAAAAAGTTTTATTAATTACTTATAAAATAGTAAATAGCATTATTAATTTATGGTTATAAAATAAAAAATGTTTATTATTTTATAAATAATTTTATTGTGATTTTTAATTATTTTTATGAAATGTATTTTTACAAGTTTGCATTTATACCCCTATAGGTATCTATATCTATATATTGTAGTCTTTTATTTTTAATTTGTGTGTTTAATTTTATTATTTTTATTTCGTATTTTATAAAGTTGTAAAATACTTTTATGTACGTAAATATATTTTTAGTTTATTTTTCTGATATAATTTATACACTTAATAAAATGAAAGTGTTATTTGTATAGGTATAGCTACATGTATTATACCTATGTGTTATGATATATACAAGTATTTTTATTTGTATTTTATTTATGTTTTTATTCTGATTTTAATGCACATAATTATTATAAGTATTATTTACAACATTATAAAAATATAAAATTATAAAAATAATAAATAAATAATAAATTGAATATTTTAATATGTACCAGTATATAATGTGGGTCCAAAAGCCAACTTTCAAACCGTAGCTCCGCCAAATGCGAAACCACCGCCATTGGATAGATTATTTTCTTCTATATACAATTAAAGGTGAGTACGCTGCATTTGGAGTTGTCGTTTGTGAGATACGGGTCTGGGAAGTTGGGATTCTGGATTTTTATTCAGACCATAACTTTTTATCTGTTCCTTATTTTTCTGTGAAATCAATTTTGTATTTTTCTTTATTAATTTATCTACAACTTTCATGTACAAACTTTCTATATTTGAAGTGTAAAAAGTGGAACCACAAATAGGTCCCAAAATGAATAAAGAATGAATAAAATGTATAGGCATTTTATCTATGTTTTGGCCCTTATCTCCCCCTACTTTATTCCTTGTCGACCTATTCATCAAGATGCCTAGGTCTCGGGGTTTCGGGTCATAAAATATTTACAATATTTTATTCTTTTTCTTTTCTTTTCTTTATTCTATAATTTTGGCTTTAAAAACCGCAATTTATACAGTATTTACACACCTATGCATGAATGCTAAAATGCATGAATTAATGCTATTTACACGCATTTACTAGGGTTTTTAAGGCCAAAATGATAGAATAAAGATGATGAAACGTGGATTCATCAGGAGGATACCCATACTCGAGGAGGAGCAGGAGCATAATTAGTTGTAGCTGTTAGAGTAGCAGATGATTAGTTTATTTTTCAGCCTTTATTTATTATTGTAATAACACAGGGACACTCAGACTTGCTTGGACACTTGGCATATATCGGGGTCTGTTTCACGAAGCACCGGTGTGCTCGGGGGACCTCACCTTGTTTTTCGTCGGTTTTGATTTCCTTTGCCTTTTCTATTCTTTGATTCTCGAAGAATTTGGCCCCTAGATTAGGAATTTCTGTGATTGCGATGTAACTGATTAAGGCCCAATCCCTAATATCTTGCCTGCACCTATAGCTTCGTAATTGGATCTTATTAATAAATCATAATAAAAAGTTAACTTGGTCACTTGAGAGGTCGTGTTCCGCTACATGCCGTATACAACGCGTGCATGATTCGTTGTGGCGGACATCGATCGGCATCAGAGGCCAGACTCCGACCTCTCTCTCTCTGACTAGTTAAATACATGCAGTTCTTCGCGATTAGAAATTTCTCATCTAAGATCGTTTTCTTCTTGCATCATTTAGGTTAGTTTTATTTCAGTCTTTAAATTTATGTGTGGATCACACTGCATGTAGAATGCTAGAGACAAGTACGCATCTCTTACTCTACATGCATCATTGTGTTTGATCGCGTATCAACTTTTCGACTTCTCCCCCTGTTTTTGGACTTTAAATAACCAGAAGATTGAAAAATTCATCAGGCGTTTGTTTGATTATTGGAAAATACCATAAAAAGTGATAACTATAAAATTGGGACTGCTAAACAAACTTGATCCTAAAAGACACCTCACCTAAAAAATTGTTTTGGGAGAATCATACCCTCATTATTTTATTTGCTTGCACGAGAGAGTGATCCACACACTAGGCTAGAGCCACACCTAAACTCTCGTCAGATACTAGTATTGGAGTTAGTCCTTCTCCAGTGAGGATCACTCTGGTCTCCGGTAAAGCGGCCTGTGATATCCTTAACAAAGTGAGTTAATCGGGTAGCCTGTAAATGGTCTGCAACTTGTACTAGCTGGGAAAGATCTAGCTTTAGGATTGGGCCAGTCTCTTAGGAGAATCGGGTTCCTACCAGCTCGCTTAATCACCCTTCTAGACTGATATATCGCCTAAATAAAATTGACAAGATAAAAGATCGAACCTTCACGGTCATCAGCTCCGTGTTGTGTAGGTCAATTGGGGGTTTGATTACTGATCTTGTTTGCTTCCATGTCCCATTCACATTTTCTTCCAGATCACAATGATGGCCAAAGGTCCCTTAGGCAGCCTTTGGTTGCACCGCTTTCGAGCACTCCATCCTACTCATCTAGGCAGGTTCGAGAGAGCCTAGACCCGCTCTCCAAACCCGAGTTCGATTCCACCATGTTCTCCCTCGATCACCCTTCTTCCAGTCCCAAGGTGCCCGAGCAGAGACCAGCACAAATATTCATTCATTTGATGTCACCTGAGTTCGGGTCTTTTGCCTTTGCAGAGACCCAAGAGATGGCCAGCAGTGAGGAGCGTACCGATGGGCAACCCCAGAGTACCACGTATGTTCTAGATCAGGGCATCATCAACAACACAATGTTAGCCTCCCTAAAGATGATGCATAGACAGATCAGAGACCAGGGAGCCTTCATGATAGAGGTACGCAGAGAGATGGAGCAGATGCGAGCTGACCGAGGAGAGCCAAATCGAGTAGGTGGTGGAGAGATACCAGAGTTTGGAGGAAGAGATGGAGGACATCCAGAGGAGCCACAGGATCCTGTCTGACCAGCTAGGCCAATGAGAGAGTTGCACAACCCTGGTGAGACTCTTACACACTGTTGGATTCAGTTTCCGACGATTCTGGGAGATTTCAAGCTCCCCCCCTCAGACTATCCAGTTGTTGTCCAAGTTCCATGGGCTTTCCACCAAGGAGTCGCATCTCCACTTACAGGAATTTGAGATGATCTACAGCACTGTCCACGACAGATACTTGGATGAGGACACCATCAAGATAATGGCATTTCCTTTCTCCCTGGTAGATAGAGCAGCCTACTTGCTGAAGAATTTAGGGAGATAAGTCACTTCGTGGGAACAGCTCCGGACCGAGTACTTGAACAAGTACTATCCACTCGGCCGGACGAACACAACACGAGCTTTGATCAACAATTTCTCCATGATCCCCAACGACCAATTCCATGAGGCATGGGATCGTTTCTGTGAGCTCATTGATCGGTATCCCCATCATGACATCTCCAAGCCCAATCTAGTATAGAGCTTCTTTTATGGGATGACACCGGAGCTGCAGGGCTTGTGAACGCTCCTTGTGGGGGATCCTATTTCGCCAAAGACGAAGACCAGGTCTGGACCATCTATAAGGAGATGGCTGAGAACTACACAGTGATGTCTCAGACCAGGCTCTACACTCAGGGGAAGCCTCCACCCTAGACCATGACCTATCATAGGATATCACGGGTCGATGCATGTCCATCCACTTCTTCAGCAGTCACAGCACAGGCAGAATCATCGGTTGCTGATATGGGCATCATCAGCAAGAAGCTAGACCGCATTGAGATCATCGAGAAGAAGCAGTGCTAGGGCATGACTCAGATCAGTTGGCACAGACTTTGAGTGACCTGAAGACCCATATCATATGTCTCCAAGAGGCACATACGGCTTCTCATCCCCATCTCAGGTCATGGACTGATCCTAACACCAGCTCGTCCCAGCATTCCGCCCATTACAAACAGGTTCACCACATACAGGCGGAGCCATACTAGCAGCTGCAACACCAGTACCCCCAGCCACCGCCATCCTAGGACACTCAGATGGTGGTGTATCAGTAGGATCAGGCATTGGCAGTTCTTCCTCTACCCCCTACGAGCAGGAGCCGTTGATGGAAGTCAACGGGATTTAGTACGACCGACAGCAGCCCGGGATCCGCCGAGATCATCTCAGATTCAGGTGGTCGACTGGAGGTGACTCATCCTAGCAGCAGCCTCCAGCCTAGGGTGGACAGTTCGATCAGTAGTCACAAAAATAGCCCTAGTTCTCCCATCAGCCACAACAATATTTTCAGCCAGGTCCTCGTCCCTACCAGCAAGGACATTAGTGGAGGTAGCACCAGTAGCAGCCTCAACAGTATTCTCAGCCTCCCTCTTACCAGTTCCAGCAACAGCCTCCCTTTCAGAGAGGCAACCCATTCGGTTCTCATGGCCCAGCCTATGAGAACTCTACTCTTGATGATCTATCTTGCCTACTCTCTGACCAACATGCCACATTCAGGCGGGAGATGGATGAGTTCCGCCAGGAGATGAGGGAGATCATCAAAGGAAAGGATGCCATACCCGCTCAGATCGAACCCAATCTGAATAACCTGAAAAGAAAATCTGAGCAGGTATAGTTTACAGAGACCACCACTCCTAGTGATTTGTTGGGTGACATTGCTTCATACACATTTGATGCTGATTTTGTGTCACTTAGGAGCGGTAGGATTCCAGTCGACGATGCCACGTCTGAGCGACGACACCACAAGGATGTAGGAGCGCCGGATGAGGAGGATAGCAGTGTTGATTCCGCTAAGAATGACAATGATGACGGTGGTGCTGATGCCACCAAGGATGTGGATCCAGCTGACAGTACTGAGGCCGTCGCTTCTACAGATATTGAGAGTGGTACTGATACCACCATAGTTCCAGATGGTGAGCCAGAGTGCGGTGTTAATGCCGTAGTTCTCGATGTCGTGGGTGGTACTGAGGCCACCCCTTCTATTCTAGTAGTGCTTTCTCCAGTTTCTGTACCCCGGGACTATATGAAAAATACCAAAAAAATTAATAAAGGAATGCTTTCTTCATCTTCAAGTCCATATGTGATGCTTGATGACACTTGTATGGATTCCATTCCCTCTCAGCAACAGGAACCTCTTCCTAGCCCTCTGTCTGAGGAGGGTCTAGCCATCCACTTCCCCCAAGCACTCTGCTTGGCTAAGGGGAATAAAAAAGAAAATCCAAAAAAAGATCAGCAGTTAGAGTTCAGCCAGCAGCTGATTGATAGGTTCCATATCCAACTGACTCTACAGGAGGCCCTTGAGCACATCCCTCTCTTTCTAGAAGAGCTTGAGAGAGAAGACCACTATCCACAGGAAGAAGAGGAACCATCAAGCAGAGATCCATGTGCTGACCCATGCCACTTGCTTCGCTATTCAGAATCATCTGCCAGCCAAGAGGTCAAATGCAGGATCTCGCTATGTCAAATTCCATATTCATGAGCAGAGGTTTGACCATACTCTATTAGACAACGACTCTTTTATAAACCTTCTTCCGGCAGCCTTACTCGACTGATTTGAGTTTGGCCCTCTTCGACAGGGTAGGACAATCCTTCAATTTGCTGATAGATCTGTCAAGAGGCTGAAGGGGTTGTTGAAGGACGTGGTCGTCACAATTCAGGGCCTGAAATTCCCCGTGGACTTCATTGTGTTGGACATGGAGATCCCTGAGTCTGTGACAGATACCCTCATCATTCTAGGATGTCCATTCTTGGCCACAACCAAGGCAGTGTCCGTGTACTTTCACGTCGAGGGTGAGAGTATACAAATAGAGACGATCAATGAAACCAGAGCGTGAGACTCAGCTTGCTCAGAGCAGTTTAGTGATGCAGAGCATACAATAGAGGCAGAGCGAGACGTCCACCAGAAGTGCGACTTTGTGATCACTGACGATGAAGTCGCTTGATCTGATCTTGTTTCACGAGCCCTTCTCTCACCTTTAGATGCTATAGATCCACAATTTCTAGCAGAGGAGAGTTCAGAGAGCACACTCTTGGCCAAGGACATAGAAGAGACTGATGATCGTGTTTAGGAAAATGAAGCAGAGTATATTTCTTGTGACTCCGATTCAGATCCCTCGGATTCATACATATATTGGACAGATTTTGATGATTTATTACCTTGTCTGATTTCCACCGAGCCAACAACTAGGGTGGAGGCCATGTCAGCACCGAGTACAAATATTCCAGCAAGGTAGTCTTTACTAGTTTTGCATGACCAGCGAGAGTTTTCTCATTCAGATTTGGTTGCATTCACTCAGACCTTTCAGAGGCCAGATTTGCCAGCTCCCAGTTGCCTAGAATTGAAGCCTTTGCCGCAGTCGCTGAAGTATAGATTCCTTGCGGGTGAGCATGAGATGTACCCAGTCATTATCTCAATAGTTTTGACTCAAGAACAAGAATCTCGTTTGATGGAGGTTCTTGAAAAGAACCGCAAGGCAATAGGATGGAGTGTAGCTGATCTCCAGGAGATAAGTCCTACCTGTGCTCTCACCATATCTATCTCGAAGAGGACGCAAAGCCGTCACGTGAGTTCCAGCGATGGTTGAACATGAATCTTCGAGAAGTTGTCATGAAGCAAATATCAAAATGGTGGAACGCCAATTTTATCTACCCATCTCCAACTCCAAGTGGATTAGTCCATTACATGTGGTACCCAAGAAGAAGGGCATCACTACAGTTGTAAGCGAGTCTAAAGAGGAGATAGCTACCCGGGTACCCACTTCTTGGAGGGTATGTGTGGACTACAGACATTGAATCAGGACACCAAGAAGGATCATTTACCGCTGCATGTTATTGATCATTTTATAGAGAGGCTAGCTGGGAAGAGTCATTACTTCTCTCTTGATGGGTACGCCGTCTACAATAAGGTGGCCATAGCGCCCGAAGACTAGGACAAGATGGCATTCACCTGCCCGTTTGGGACTTATGCTTTCAGACGGATGCCCTTTGGTCTATGTAATGCCCCGACGACATTCCAAAGGTGCTTGTTGTCCATCTTCTAGGACATGGTAGGTGACTGTTTAGAGGTCTTCATGAATGACTTCTCGGTCTACGGCGATGGGTTTGATGCTTGTCTTGACTGCCTAGACTGTGTTCTTCAGCGCTGCATAGAGGTTCATCTTGTTTTATCATGGGAGAAGAGTCACTTCATAGTGACTCGGGGGATGGTGCTTGGTCACATCATCTCCATAAGGGGCATGGAGGTTGATCCGACTAAGGTGGATATCATTAGGAAACTCAATCCACCGTCCAACCTGCGATAGTTACGGTCTCTTTTGGGGCATATCGGTTTCTACCGACAGTTCATTCATGACTTCAGCAGGATTACCCGACCTTTGACTGATCTGTTGACAAAGGACACCGAGTTCATTGTAGATGATAAGTGTCTTGCGTCACTTGAGACTCTCAAGAGCTTATTTGTTGAGGCTCCTGTCCGTCAGCCACCTGAATGGTCTCTCCCATTTGAGATCATGACGGATGCCTCCGATTATACCGTGGGGGCCATGCTGGGACAGAGGAGGGATGGAGTGCCATTTTGCATTCACTATGCCAGCCATACATTGGATGTCGATGATGAATCTTGGATTCATCACTCTAAATCTCATTAATTAAGCTCAAATCTCTTAAAATCATCAGCATTTCTTTATTTATTCTGCATAATTAGCATTCATGCATGTTTTCATAAGAATTGCATTTTAGCACGAATTTCTGCACAAAATAAGAAGCCGAAAATCCCAGCCAAAATTGACCTGTAAATAGCTTAACTTCCCTTTTTTCAAATCATTCATGCTAACTCCGAATGACCCAGAACCACTTTCACTGTGTACATATCACTAACAAGAATAAGCGAAAAATACAAAAAATCACTAACCCAAATAAGGAGACCAAAAATCTAAATCCTAGTTTCAGGATTTCCGGACTAAAAACCTCATATCTTCCTCATCCAACGTCCGCTTTAATCCTATTCACTTTTGAACTAATGTACATTCAATTACCTTCAAAATAAGACCAAGTTCAAGTGAATTGGAGCTCGTATGTGAAAGTTGGGTTTTGGGCCTCTTTTGTACATTTTGTATTTTAGCGGTTTTTGACCTGTTATTTTATATACATATTTAAACTATTTTAGTTTATTTCTTTTTCATTTGTATTCTTTGATAAAAGTTTTATTAAAACGCGTAAAAATCTAAATCCAAATTAAGCTTGAAATCAAAGAAACAAATTGGGTCCGAGTCTTCACTTTCAAACTGTACAAAATTGAATTTTTTTCATCTTTTATTTTATTTCTTCTTTTCTTAATTAATAAAAATACAAAAAAAATAGATTGATGTGTAATTATTTATATTTGATTTTATCATATTTTTATCCGGTTTAAAAATGACATAAAATTTATAAAAACCAAAAATCAAGGTAATCTATGTACATGGGATACCCCCAAAAATATCACTTTGTGCTTTTGATCGATTTTGGTTGATGTCTTCTCATTGAGACGAGCAATTTTCATGAAGAAACTTTTTCGATCCGAGGTCATTTGCTATTTATTTTGCATTTTACAAAATCTTTATTTTTTCGAATTTTCTGGTGCTGGCACGTGGCAGCTCCTGGAGCCGCCACGTATCAGGCATTTTTGGCACTTTTAATAATCCTCATTTATAAAATAAATTAAAATACATGCACGTGCGAGGCACATGCCTCCTAGGCATGCACCAAGCATGTGCGCCACTCTCTCTTCCCAAAGCCGCCACGTGTACTTATCGTGGTCGTCCGATCTCAGTCGATCGGGCAGCCACTATTCGTCTTCTCCATCACAATCACTTTCCCCTTTTCGACTGAGCGACGCCCGCGAATCCCAAAAATCTCTGCCGGCCATCGTCGAACCTCATCAAATCAAATCCTTGTCTGATCACAGAGCTCCGCCGCCACGATTCCGATCCTCATCTCCAATCAAATCTTCACTTTCAATCAAATCGAATCAACAACGATATTCTCCCAATCCTAGATCTTCACCAACCGAACTCATTCCCCTATTTAAGAAACGCCACTGCCGCCTCGTTCCTTCATCCGCCAATCTACAACTGTGCGCGGAGGCGACGGTGACAGCGTCTCCTCCACTGGTCGGTGAGATCCAAGGCCATCGCCTTGCCACAGCACCGCTCCGGCCTAGCTGCTCTGCTCTGGTCATAACCCCATCGAGCCATCGCCCAGGATCTTCTCTGATATTGTCCTCAACCTCTACGACGTTCGACATCGACAACCTTCAATCTCCACCGACACAACGATCATCGTCTTCAACACTCCGCCAACGACTGCCGCCTCCGACGACCCCTGGCCGTGTGTCAGCCAACGCCGACCATCCGATCTTCAAGAATCATCCATCTGAGATGTTGACACGATCGCAGCTCCCAGCCATTGGATACAACCGCCATCAATGGTCCAGACAAGACCCGAGCCTAGCCCCGAGCCGATCGCCACGCCATTAGCCTAGGGCCAAGCCGAGGCACAGACGCATGACACGTGGCGGTCGGAGTCCAGACCTCCCACCGAGCCTGCCAGTGCACATGGGGGGGGCACGTGACACACGGGCAAATTGCAGAAGCCCCCCTAGCCTTCCTTTGAATTGCGTTACACCCCTGCTAGCCAGAGGTCACGTGCCTCGCACGTGACCCTCTGAAAATTTTGCAGCAAGCCCCCGGCACTTATTGATATTTACAAATAAGTCCCTCACCGCATTATTTATATTTATATTATTTATTATTATTTGCATAAACATCCATGTGTTCCCCAGTAATTTTAGACCTCTACATGACTCTATTTTATTATCCAAAAATAGCATGATGTTTGTCATTTAATTCTCTACAGTTTGATATATTGTAGACAATTTTGTGATCGATGGTTAATTAATAATTATTTATTCTGTGGAAAATTGCATATTTTGCCCATTTCTTGCTCTGAAAATTATATTTGATTAACCGTTGCTCTAAAAATTCTCGAAAAATTACATATTGTAGAATTAATTTTGCTTGACATTGTGCCCGAAAAGATTTGCATTTGCATGCATATTTTGTCCTGTAAAAATCATTTTGCAAATTTAAGTGTTTGATTTTTAATAGGTATTAAAACTAGTATTTTTGAGGTTTAGGATTTTTTGAGGACCATTACCTAGTGATAGATCCTAGATAATTTTATTCCTTGAAAATATTAGGTTTAATATTTTTTATAATTAAATATAACATTTATCTCATCATAATTTGCATCTTGGCCAAATTTCATATTTTTCGGACATCGATTGAGTGTAATTTATATTTTAGTCCCTAAAATAGGCTAAAATTGTATTTCGCATCCTTTATTGCATTAAAAATTCCAAAAAAAAGACCGCCTTGAAAACCGCGCAAGAATTTTGATAGATATAATTCTAGGTTATTCCTTTGCCTCCTTGTGTTCGACCCTGGGACTTGCCCAAGTAAAATAAACATAAAACCACTCAATTAAAAATTGATTAAATATTTGTGGTTATTTTCTTGACCGATTCCGATTGCCGCCTACAACAAAATGATAAATCATTATTTTTTACGCATAAATAAATACACAATTCATTCATTTAACAAGCGCAATTTTTGAACCGTTAGATGGCGCCGTTGCCGGGGAGGCAAATGGCTTATTTTTTTGTTTTGAAAATTTTCGTTCGGTTTTCCACATTTTGGTAGTCTGACCCCCGAATTTTTCATTGTAAATTCCATTTTTTCCTGCATTTATTTTATTTTATTTTCAGCATTTATTTCTATTATTTTGTTTTTGATTTATTTCTGAGTCACTCTCTTACATTTTCTCTCTTATTTTTCTTGCGAGGTACCTGATGTACGTGGAGCGATTTTTCAAGAAACTGAAGCATCTTCACCGACTTCCGAAAAGTCGCAATTAATTTAAGATTGAGTCGAGTCATGAGAGAGCGTAGAGTCTAAGATTTTAATTTCTGCAATTTTAGTTCTGTAATTAACTGCTCATTTATAGCGGTGTCCGTTTGGACTCTCGCGTGTGTAAAAAGACCTTGAACTTTCTTCTGTGGTGTGTCGTGGCCTGTTTCACTCTCTGATGAGGGTGGGGTCCGACTTGAGTGACGATTAGGATAGACCTACACATACGGCTCTCAGAGCATTTTAATTTGTGATTGTGCTCGTAGGAATTAGGCCACGCTTCACATTAATTGAGACGCACATAGATCGTTCAATTTACCCAAAATTTAACTCAATTCTTCCCCGCTAATAGAACTTTCTACTAGGTGCGGCATTTCATCGGCTTGCATTCACATAGAATAATTTTTCAATTTCTGTATTGCATCCCATATGGAGATTGCGAGGATTCATTGTAAGTCTTCTAACTAAGCATACATTATAGTTTTTCGCGTGCATCGGCTTTTCCCGAACTTCACACTCTTGTTTTATCACATAACTCTAGGTGCGTTTGTTTGGGAGGTTACCCCCCACTTTGAGTGGGTAACCACCCTAAAACCCCCACTTTTAACCCACTAATGGGGCCCACTCCCTTCCCATCAAAAAAATTATATATTATACAATCATATCATCTAAAATTCATAAAATACTCAACTTCTACTCATTATTCCAAACTTCAATACAGTCACATCACAACAACCACCCACCTTTTCAAATTTCAATACAATCATATCATAATAACTACCAACTTTTTTAAATTCCAATACAATCACATCACACAAACCCTCCCAACCCTTAACCCACCAACCAAACATACAAACACAAAATCGGGTTATCCACCCCTAGATAACCCATGAACCAAATGCACCTAAAGGAAATTGGGACTGGACGGTAGACATGTATTTGTACTCATTTAAATTCTTCAGTGATCACCTAATTAAAATTGAGACTGCTAAATATAGCCGATCTTAAGTACCCATAAAATCAAGAACTTCTGCAGAAGATCAACCCCAACTTTGGATGCTTTTATTTTTCTAAGTGAGCAAGAGACGACACTTAAAGATAGAGTCCAAAATCAGATTTTTCATATTGATTATTGATTCTACCAAAAACGATTAGCTACTTCTCAGTGAGGATCTACGGATAGCCGGTAAACGGTCCAGATTTCCTTAGCAGAGTGGGTGGTTTAGAGGACACTGCGTAAGGCTTCGTCCTCAAGTAACGGGTAGCCGTTCTACGGTCCATACTTACTCCCATACTGGCTGAAAGTAGGTGCAACTAGACATAAGAATTCATGCCAGTCATTACGAAAATTTCGGCACCTAACAACTCGTTAAATTTTTTTCCAAGATTGATTTATCACCAACTAAAATTGAAAAGATAATAGCCAAAATCTTATGGCTACATTGTGTGAGTTGGTGAACTTGGGGTTTGATTTGTGTTTGCATTGGTGTGCGTGAACCATTATCGAAGATCAAAAGCCACACATTTGATAAATTTTCTCTTGACTATCCCGTGTAATCATCTCTCTCCATTCTTGATTTAAACCTCATCATGGAACTTTTGTCCAGAAACTCTCTAGATCCATATCATAAAAATCAATTCACCTCGAACAAACCCAATCCGTCATTCATTTTAGCTCTTTCAAAAATGGTCAAACATTTATCCGAGAACCCATCAGTGCTATACTATGAAAATAAATTCGTATCGGTTAGACCCAAAACTCCAACACCTCTTCCTCAACCATCAATAGATCCGACACCCTCTACAAATTCGACCTGCTTCATGAATGACAACCCTTTGTGTTCGGACCAGACAAACCAACAACCGACTGAAGTTTCCACTTCTTCATACATCAATCCACTCTACTCCGATCATACAATTCATCCTTCATATTCGGTAGATGTCAATCCATCATTTATGGGAGAGATAACCACATGATCAAATTGAGAATTTCTTCACCTCTTCCATCGATCCTACCCTGTAACACCAATGAACAAACATAATCTTGGATTGACCATGACAACCCCCTCTTCATACATGATACTCATACAGAGGATTGGACTGACCACATAAAAATACATCAACCCTGTATGATGACTCCACAATATCAAGATCCAACTAATCATGATCAAAGGATTGAATTCTACTCAGACCAACTCCACATACATGGACCATATGAGCAGACGCCTTCCATAATTATTGAGGAGATATTTTCAGAATATAATGATCATATATTAGATATTTTAAGAGACTCCTCTCCTAACACACATAGGAAACTGGAAGAAGAAATTATTGAATCACAAAAACACACCCCGACTACTCTCACGATTAGTTGTGAAAAGATTTTGGAGGATATTTTGAAGATGAATAAGAAATTTGATTTAATAGAGGATAGATTTCAAGAGTTTACCGATCGATTAATCTCAATCTATGGTAGCTCGGACATGAATGAGAAAATGATTGGATCAAAGATTGAAAATTTTGAGGATATTCAGGAACCTAAGGACGATTCGGACAGCGGTGCATCTGCATATTATTCCCCTAAAAATGACTATGCCCCTGACTCTTACTCTGGACATCAAAGCCCCTGCTCATCTGAGGAGTACACCACATCACCACACCATGCAGAAAATACCAAAAAATGGAATATTCGAAAATCACAAAAAAAAATCGAAAATCTCGAAAAATTCATAAAAATTGAAACGGAAGAAGATCTGAAAAATTTGAATCCTGTTGTACGAGAAGCACTGGAAAAGAAACTGATTTTTGAACTTCCCTTTCTACAGGCCATTGAACACTTCCTCGACCTTAAAGGATTTGTAATGGACAAATTAATTATGAAAAAGTCGGGCATGATTAGAACAAAGACTGAAAGACATATCTTGTCAATGGCCTCCTCCTTGGTGTTGAGGAGAAAAACCAAGAGCTGCATAGTGAAGTGGTTGCCCAGATTTGACTGTGAAATCAAAGACACAATTTTCACCCATGCTCGAATTGATGATGATTCACCAATCAATATCCTCCTGACCTCTGTATTTCACGAACTCAAAGTCAGACCGATTCAGAAGATACGAGAGATTGTTCAATTGGCTGATCGATTGATAAAGCGGCCGAGAGGAATCATTTCTGTCATCATGAAATTTCAAGGTGCTCCGCTCAAAATAGAATTCACGATCATTGATATTGAGCATCAAGGAGAATTCACCCCGTCTCCAATTATTCTCGGAAAGCTATTCTTAGCATTGTCTAAGGCAATTATTGATTGTGAGACACGGGAAATCAATTTTAAAGCATTGGAAGCACTTAGATCTGACCTTGTCTTTGAGGAACCACGATCTTTTGAGGCAACCCACGAAGTCCCCGACGACTGTAACTATGAAACGGTAGAAGAGCCCTACCCCACTGCTACACCTGAGATAGCAGTTGTTGATGAGACTATTGGTTTAGAGAATCTCCCCTGCTCCATTCCTAGCTACTCTCACCATGGAGAATCATGTATATGAATCATATGATCCGGAGACTTATGCATGGGCACACCCTGGGTCAACGTACTCTGACTACATTGATTACATCAACTCGACACAGGAATGCTCCAACATTGAATCAATTAAGAACAAACATACAGAAACTCTCCCCAGTATTTCAATTCCCACAGATCTCAAAATAGATAAATCTTTCTTCTATGATGATGAGACATATGCATGGTCGCACCCAGGGCAACCTACTCTGAATATCTTGACCAAATCATCCCAAATCGAGAGTGCACCAACATTAAGAAGACTAAGAATAAACACGCAGGACGAACACCGATCAAGGAGAAGAATACTAATGGTTATTCATCTGGATACTCAAGTGAATCGACTCCTTCACGAAATAAGAAAAAGAAAGTCACCTTTGACCTTTCGGAAGAGAAATCAGCTGATGATCCCTCATCAGGTCCGGAAAAGGTAATCTACATGAGTGAAGTCTGTTCGGCAACTCTAAAACCATATCTTCACAAGGATCCAAAATTTGACTCTCGTTGGACAACTCCTGTTCCTAACTTCTATTTATAAAAAGCTGATGCACCTACCCTCTTCAAGTACATTGGAATTATTTCTTATGAGTTGACTGAGACCGGTGCTTCTGAGTATTCATCTGAGGACAAACCACTTGATCACAAGAAGGAACGAATTCTGAGGAAACAATTGAGGAAACAAAAATATCAGAATATTTAGAGTATGTCCACTTTCAAATACTATTCCTCTGAGGATAACTCTGATGATGGCTACCTTTCAACTGACTCAAATGTTTCATCCATTATCCATCATGATTTTCCTGAAGATGACACTGATAATAGTTGGGAATCATATGCTTCATCTCCATCTAGACATTACGATCCCCCACCGCAGGCTCACAAAAAGACCAGTAGAAAACTGCCTTAATCATCGGCTACCCACCCCCCCTCCTGACCACATCGGTCTCCTTGTACAGCTTCTTCCTCTACTTAGGCCAAGGCCTAAGTATAGGGGGGACCGATGCCATCTGTATATACCATTTCCCCGCATCACACTCTTTCTAACAATCGATCCATTTCCACCCTTCTCTTATACTTAGGCTGACCAGAGCCTAAGTATAGGGGGAAACCGATGCTCATCTGCATATACTCTTCTCATTCACATACCCCGACCGCTTCATTTTTTCCGCTCTTCTTCTATACTTAGACTATTCACAGTCTAAGTATAGGGGGGAGGTCCTGTATATCTTATTCTTTTTCTTTTCCTTTTTCACTCTCTTACGCTTAGCCCGAGCTATGTCTTCTTTACGCTTCTTGTGCTTTGAGGACACAACACTCGCTAAGTATAGGGGGGTCTGCATATATACTTTGTATATATTTTATCCATATCTCGTACTTTCGCGTAAGTCTATATGTATTTACAAGGTAGGTAATTAATAAAAAAACCATAAAAAATCCCTCGCATAAAAAATAAAAAAAAACACAAAAAGAAAAAAAATTGTGTGTGTCTGCATTTCACACAACTACACTTCGCATTCATTCGCATGAAAAGTCATTGGGTTCTGAACTGAGTTGTGAGCAGAAACCGAGAGTGGTCTGGACTTGACCTTAATCCACCTAATTTTCAGAGGAACTTCACTGCAAAATAGAATTTTAAAAACTTCATGTCTTTGACTTAATTCTTTGAGTTCATTATGACAATGTAAAGCGTTTGACTCTTAGTGTCTAACCTGATCTCTTCATTCTGGGTACAACTCTGGAATAGGGAATTAATTTGTACTCTCGCACTATGCACTTAGCTCAACTCAGACGGGATGTTGGAAGACTGTGTGAGTTTCTTTTTTGGTAGCATGGAAATCTAAAGACCGGAGTACGGGTTGAAATAAAGCTTTGGAAAAGGGATGGATGACTGGGCACATTTTTTCTAAGACCTCAAAAAATGTATAGAAATAAAAAGATTCTATATCTGTAGGGGTACGACAAGATCCAAGGAAAACCACCAAAAATTCCAAAAACAAAGAAGCATTCTACCAAATAAATATCTGACCAAAAAGGTCCAAGCTTCAAGAAACCTGCAGATCCTGGTGAGACTCGGCTACACTGGCCATCTTCACAAGGAGAGGTGACTACACTGGCCACCCTACAGTTCTTTTCCCCTTCTTCTATCTTCTCCCCCCAATTCGATTGTGAACACAGCGCGACAGACCTTAGAAGGAAATACCTGACTCCCCGAGGACGAGTTACTGGAGTGGAGAGGAGCATGGTAGTCCGGCATTCTGGATGGGAAGAGGTAAAACCTTTCATTTACAAGAGTCAGTTGTTCAATGTTCATAGGGTATACCTTGGGAAGAGGATTGATCTAAGATGACTTCTGAGCCGAAACTGTAGCAATGATGTGTAGAAGTTGAAGGATGTTGATTTTGAAATTCTAAGTCTCACAAAAGTTCCGCCAAACTATTAACCAAAGGTCGAGTCTAGTTTCACTTTCACTTTCAGCTCATGGTCTTGGTATGGAACCCAATCTCATTTCACCTCATGGCATTTCTTTTTGATGCTCAGGGACGCGCATGGTTTAAGTATAGGGGGATGATGAATCTCGGATTCATCACTCTAAATCTCATTAATTAATCTCAAATCCCTTAAAATCATAAGCATTTCTTCATTTATTCTGCGTAATTACCATTCATGCATGTTTTCATAAGAATTGCATTTTAGCACGAATTTCTGCACAAAATAAGAAGCCAAAAATCCTGACCAAAATTGACCTGTAAATAGCCTAACTTCCCATTTTTTTAACTCATTCATGCTAACTCCGAATGACCCAAAACCACTTTCACTGTGTACATATCACTAACACGAATAAATGAAAAATACAAAAAAAAATCACTAACCCAAATAAGGAGACCAAAAACCCAAACCCTAGTTTTAGAATTTCCGGACTAAAAACCTCATATCTTCCTCATCCAGTGTCCGCTTTAATCCTACTCTTTTGAACTAATGTACATTCAATTACATTCAAAACAAGACCAAGTTCAAGTGAATTGGAGATCTTATGTGAAAGTTGGGTTTTGGGCCTCTTTTGTACATTTTGTATTTTAGCGGTTTTTGATCTATTATTTTATATACATATTTAATGTATTTTAATTTATTTCTTTTTCATTTGTCTTCTTTAATAAAAGTTTTATTAAAATGCGCAAAAATCCAAATCCAAATTAAGCTTGAAATCAAAGAAACAAATTGGGTCTGATTCTTTACTTTCCAACTGTACAAAATTGATCTTTTTCAGCTTTTATTTTATTTCTTCTTTTTCTTAATTAATAAAAATCCAAAAAAATAGATTAATGTATAATTATTTATATTTGATTTTATCATATTTATCCAGATTTTTATCTGGTTTAAAAATGACATAAAAATTATGATGAATCTTGGATTCATCACTCTAAATCTCATTTATTAAACTCAAATCCATCAAAATCAACAACATATGTGCATCTATTCTGCATAATTAGCATTCTTGCATGTTTTCATAAGAATTGCATTTTATCCATTATTTTTGCACAAAATAAGAAGCCAAAAATGATCTGTAAATAGCCCAACTCCCCAGATTTTTAACTCATTCATGCTAATTCCAAATAAACCAAAACCACCTCCACTGTGTTCATGTCACTCACAAGAATAATGAAAAATACAAAAAAATAACTAACCTAAATAAGTGGACCAAAAACCCAAACCCTAGTTTCAGGATTTCCGGACTAAAAACCCCATATCTTCCCCATCTAGTGTCCGTTTTGATCCTACTCACTTTTGAACTAATGTACATTCAATTACCTTCAAAACAAGACCAAGTTCAAGTGATTCGGAGCTCATATATGAAAGTTGAGTTCTGGGCCTCTTTTGTACATTTTATATTTTAGCGGTTTTTGACTTATTATTTTATATACATATTTAACCTATTTTAGTTCTTTTCTTTTTGATTTGTCTTCTTTGATAAAAGTTTTAGTAAAATACGCAAAAATCCAAATCCAAATAGAGCTTGAAATCAAAGAAACAAATTGAGTCCAGGTCTTCATTAACCTCCTGTACAAAATTGGTCGTTTTCATGTTTTATTTTATTTCTTCTCTTTCTTGATTAATAAAAATCCAAAAAATTAGATTAAGGTGTCTTTATTTATCTTTGATTTTTTTTCATTTTTTTCCTGATTTTTATCTGGTTTATAAATGATAAAAAAAAGACAAAACCCAAAAATCAAGGTATTCTATGTACATGGGATACCCCAAAAATATCACTTTGTGCATTTGATCGATTTTGGTTTTGATGTCTTCATGAAAGTTGTAGATATCATCGAGACGAGCATTTTTTGTGAAGGAACTTTTGCAATCCGAGTATTTGCTATTTATTTTAGATTTTACAAAATATTTATTTTTCGATTTTTCTGGTGCTGACACGTGGAAGCTCCTGGAGCTGCCACGTGTCAGCCATTTTTGGTCTTTTTATTTACTCGTTTTATTAAAAAAATAATTAAAATAAAAAAGGCCGCACGTGCAAGGCACGTACCTCCCAGGCACGCGCCGCGCATATGCAGCGCCCCTCTCCCACTTAAGTGCCACGTGGCACCAGGAGGGCCGTCCGATCTCGGCCGATCGGACGACCCATGGCCTTCGTCTTCCACCCGCGCCTTTCCCGATTCGGCCGCCACCGCCCTGCTCCGTTATCTCCGCCGCGATTCGTGGCCACCTTCCATAGCCAACCGCCTCCGCGATCGCACCCCCAAATCTTGCCAACCGCCAACCTCCTCCGCATATCTCGCGATCTCCAAAATCTCCGACCCTCCATCGCCGACCTCTTCCCTCTCTCCTATTTAAAGAACACCGCCGACCCTCGTTCCCTCATCCGTCGATAGCTCAACCTTCGACAAGGAGACGGCCTTCGTTGTTGTCGAGCCCACGATGTCGACCGCCTCCGACTCCATCGCCATCACCATCGACATCCTCGTCTTCTCTGACTTCTGCGAGCACCTCCACGACTTCGCTGGCCGCGCCTCTTCACCAACGACCACCAACGATCACCAACAACCATTTCCACTGACTTCAGCGACTACGTCGCCATCGCCATTAACGCCCTCGACTACGAGCTCCATCACATCTTCGACTTCAACAACGATCACCACGTTATCTTCTTCAGCCATCTTCACCGCCTACGTCTTCTTCGACGACAACCACTGACGCCTACCGACATCAACGGCTCCAGAACTCCGCTACGCCTCACCTTCCCCGACTATCCACCAAGGCTCTGGCCCCCACTACCTTGGACCGGGCCTCCTCCGCCTCACCAAGGTCGCCGGTCTTCCGCTTCAAAACCACTGTCACCAGGAGCAGACCTCCTTCGCCGGACCCCCTTCCGCAGCATCTTCGCCTGGCCCTCGAAGTCACAGCCTCGGCCGGACCTCAGCCGCTCCTCCACCGACCAGACCGGGCATCAAGCCCGAGACCCCACCACGTGCCGCGCACGTGAGGAAGTGGACGTCAGCAACAAGCCAAGTTCCAGGGGTCACGTGCAGTGCACGTGACCCGCTGGGTCATTTACAAGCACCCCTCGGATTCCATTCTATTCGCATTAAGGTCCAAGGGTCACGTGCTTAGCACGTGACCACTTGGTGATTTTACAGAAGGGCCCTAGGAAGTCCGTTATTCGCAGAAGTCCCCCTATCGACCAGAGGACACGTGCGACACATGCCCCTCTGAAAATTTTGAAAGGAGGACCCCTAAATTATTGGTAATTACAAATAGGCCCCCGGCACTTTGCACTTATTTTATTTATTTATTATATAGCAGTTATACCCCTGTGTTCCTTTGTGCTTTCTGACTCGTACATTGCATATTTTATTTATCCAAAAATAGCATTGTGTTCCTCGGTTAATTCCCTACATTCTAACATATCGTGGATATTTTTGTGATTGATGGTTAGTTAATAATTAATTATTTTGTTGAAAATTACATATTTTGCCCATCTTGCGCTCTGAAATTTGTCATTGATTAACCGTTGCTCTAAAAATTCCCAAAACAAAATATTTATAGAATTAATTGTGCTTGACATTGTGCCCAAAAAGATTTGCATTTGCATGCATAGATTGCTCTGTAAAAATCATTTTGTATATTTCAATATTTGATTTTTAATAGGTATTAAATCTCACATTTTTGAGGTTTAGGATTTTTTTGAGATCCATCACCTAGTGATAGATTTTAGATAATTTTATCCCTTGAAAATAAGTAGGTTTAGTATTTATTATATTTAAATATTAAAATTCACTTTATTTGCATTTAAAAATTCATAAAAAATTCATATTGCATCCAAAAATTACAAAAAAAATACAACGCATTTATTTCATCATATTTTGCATTGTGGCCAACTTTCATATTTTTCGGACATCGTTCGAACGTAATTGACATTTTAGTCCCTAAAATAGACCAAAATTGCATTTTGCATCCTCTATTGCATTAAAAAATTACAAAATAAGACAGCCTCGAAAATCGCGTACGAATTTTGATAGACATAATTCTAGGTTGTTCATTTGCCTCCTTGTGATCGACCTTAGGACTTGCCCAAGTAAAATAAACATAAAACCGCATTCATTGAAAATTGATTAACTAATTGTGTGGTTATTTTCTTGACCGATTCCGATTACCGCCTACAACGAACGACAAATTATTTTTACACACGATAAAATACAACATCATCTCTTTAACGCGGCGATTTCGGACTCGTCAGATGGCGTCGTTGCCGGGGAGGCAAACAGCTTAGTTTTTGTCTTGAAAATTTTTTGTTCGGTTTTCCGCATTCGGGTAGTCTGACCCCCGAATTTTTCATTGTAAATTCCTCATTTTTTCTGCATTTATTTCAGCATTTATTTTTCTTATTTTTTATATTATTTTTGAGTCACTCTCTTACATTTTCTCTCTTATTTTTCTTGCGAGGTACCCGACGTACGTGGAGCGGTTTTTCAAGAAACCGAAGCATCCTCACTGACTTCTGAAAAAGCTGCAATTAAATTAAGATCGAGTCGATTCATGAGAGAGCGTAGAGTCTAGGATTTTAATTTCTGTAAATTTTAATTTTTGTAATTAATTGCTCATTTATAGCGGTGTTTGTTTGGACTCTCGCATGTGTAAAAATACCTTGAACTATTCTTGTTGTGTATCGTGGCCTGTTTCACTCTCCGGTGAGGGTGGGGCCCGACTTGAGTGGCGATTAAGATAGACCTGCACATATGGCTCTCAGAGCATTTTAATTTTTGATTGCTCTCGTAGGAATTAGGCCACACTTCACATTAATTGAGACGCACATAGATCGTTCAACTTAGCCAAAATTTAACTCAATTCTTCCCCACTAATAGAACTTTCTGCTAGGTGCTATTTTTCATCAGCTTGCATCCATATAGAATAATTTTTCAATTTTTGTATTGCATCCCACATGGAGATTGTGAGGATTCACTGTAAGTCTTCTAACTGAGCATACATCATTGTTTTCACGTGCATCAGCTTTTTCCCAAACTCTTCCCTCTTGGTTTTATCACATAAATTCTAAAGGAAATTGGGACTGGACGGTAGACGTATATTTGTGCTCATTTAAATTCTTCAGTGATCACCTAATTAAAACTGGGACTGCTAAATATAGCCGATCAAAATAACTCATAAAATCAAGAATTTCTGCGGGAGAGCAACCCCGACCTTGTATGCTTTTATTTTTTTGAGTGAGCGTGAGACGACACTTAAGGCTAGAGCCGAAAACCAGATTTTCATATTGACTACTGATTCTACTAAAAACGATTAGATACTTCTCAGTGAGGATCTACGGGTAGCCGGTAAACGATCTTGATTTCCTTAGCAGAGTGGGTGGTTTAGAGGACACTGCGTAAAGCTCCGTCCTCAAGTAACGGGTAGCCGTTCTTCGATCCGTACTTACTCCCATACTGGTTGAAAGTAGGTGCAACTAGTCGTAAGAATTCAGGACAGTCATCACGAAAATTTCGGCACCTAACATCTCACTAAATTTTTTCAAGATTGAATTATCACCAACTAAAATTGAAAAGATAATAGCGGAACTCTTATGGCTTCATTGTGTGTGTTGGTGAATCTGGGGTTTGATTTGTGTTTGCATTGGTGTGCATGAACCGATTTCGAAGATCAAAAGCTGCACATTTGATAAAATTTCTTTTGACTATCCTGTGAAATCATCTCTCGATTTAAACCTCATCATGAAACTTTTATCCAAAAACTCTCAGCATCCATATCATAAAAATCATTGCAAACCCAAACCATCATTTCTTTCAGCTCTTTCAAAAATGACCGAACATTTATTTGAAAATTCATTAGAGCTATACTATGGAAATTAATTTTTCTCGATTAGGCTCAAATCAACTAAATCCTCTTCTTTCAATAACCCTCCAACATTTACGGGAGACTTACATCCGTGGATGAATTTAGCCTCCTCATTGAATTTCTACTCGAATCATCCGACCACACATGACCTTCTACCATCTTGGACTGAACCGTCTTATTCTCGGATTCTTGCTGATGAGTCATTTCAAGATTAAAATACCTTTGAGTCTCATTACTGGCCGAGAAACCAAATCCAAATGGAAAGACCCACACTTAATGATCATCAGCGTTGGATTGACTATGACAAATCCCTCTTCAGACATGATACTCATACAGAGGACTGGACTGACCACATAGAAACACATAAAGCCTGTATGCTGACTCCACAATATCAAGGTCTGCCCAATCATGATCAAAGGATTGAACTCTACTCAGACCAACTACACATGCCTAGAGCATATGAGCAGCCTCCTTCCATAATTTTTGAGGAGACATTTTCAGAAAATAATGATCATATAATGGATATTCCAAGAAACTCTCTTCTTACCACATACAGGAAAATGGAAGATGAAATTATTGAACACACACCGACTGCTCCCATGATTGATCATGAACAGAATTTTGAGCATAATATTTCAAGGATAAATAAGAAATTTGAATTAATGGAGGAAAATTCAGAAATTTTACATTTTCACATTTTCTCATTGATTGATTTTTTGAAAAATACAAAAACTTCAGAAAATTCCACAAAAATTCTTAAAAATATTTCCAAACTTTTAAAACCCAAAAATATTTTCTTTGCATTTTTGTGAGTAGTTTTGATTAATTTAAAAATTACATAAAGAGTTGGTGTGTGTATTTTTGATTTTGTGAATATTGCTTCATGATATTTTCGAAAATTAAAAAAATTACAAAAATCAAAATCACTAAAAATTTTAAAAGTCAGAAAATAAAAAAATAGAAATAAAAAATATTAAAAAAAGATTAAAAAGATAAAAAAATCACAAAACCAAGGGTAGTTGTCCTTTGAGATTCTTGTTTTCTCTTAATTGATTTTCGATTAATTGAATAACCCTTGGGATTTGTAGCCTCCCTGAGTTCGTGGACTCCTCCTGAAGTCCTAGCTCCATCGATCATTCTCGAGCATCTGCTACCGTGTCTGCACGATCATTCTCGATCACAGCATTTGGGGGTGTGACAGTAGGCACATAGTGATTATTATGTCCATCTCGATACTAAAATCCAGGAGACCATATTTTCCCTAATGAATCGGCAATTGATCACAACATGCTCTGTTTGAGCACGCCGAACAAGATAATTTGAAAGGTTTATCTGAGCCGTGTTATCACGAAATAACTTAATGGGAAGCTGGAAAGGATAGCTATATTTGAACATACTGCGTTTGGCTCCTCGTACTATATTTGAACAAAGAAGACATGATCCCCGTTGCTATGGATTTGTCCCAACTTCTCCATTACTACTGAGTTTGTCGAGTAAAATTCCAGATGACTATTTCAGCAAATACAAAGATTTCATTGAGTACCGGAACTTTCCAACACACTCAAAACAAGAAGGCCTACACGTAAACTTCTTCCTTTAGGTCAGCAATTCTTAACAAATGGAACTAGTTCCATTCCTATAAAATAAGAGGGAATCACCCAGACTGAATGCATCTTTGCAACTGATGCAAAAGTCCAAGTATTTATAAAATCAATGCCCTACGATGGGAGAGGTTCCTCTGTTGTATCGGGGTTTATAGCAGATGTGCTATAATATTTTTATTTTTTTTGTGATTTCGATTTTCAAAATCTAACTTTATGGATTATATCTTCGACCAATGCTTTACATATGCTCCAAATTTCGCTCAAACCTGAGGGTATTTGCTATTTTACATTAACGATCAAAAGTTCGGTTCTTTTTAAATGGGATTTAAGTTGCATAAATGTTGACCGAACCTTGGACCATTACGGTAAATAGCAAATCCCTCTATTTTTAGTGAAATTTGAAAGATATGTATAGCATTAATCGAAGATATAATCCATAAGGTAGAATTTTGAAAATCAAAATCGTAAAAAAGGTATTAGAACTCCTCTGCCGTAAGCTCCATTTCAGCAGATGATCCTCTTCCAAGATAGCCTGTCCAGTCAATTTTATATTTGATGGCAGTAGTCTTAAAGAAAAATGAGGACCCAGACACGAAGACAACGAATGAGAAACACAAACTCCGTCATCAATCTCCCTCGGATGCCATGCTGAATTTAAGTAATTAAGAAAACGCATGGATTTGACATGCAAAACCCTTCACCTTTGAGGGGAAAATGATGGAACCATACATAACTCTGACTTAAAGAGTATATGATTATAGTCACAGTCACAATGGATTAGTTTCACAAACACAATGGAGGAGAAGAGAAAATGTGTTATTCCGAGGTAACCTCATGCTCTATCTCTCTATTCATGGGATGGAATTAGTTGTATGGACCGTACAATTTCTTTGTTATAATATTTTTAACCATGTTCAAATAAAAATTTAATATAAAAATATATTATAATCATTAAAAAGTCAATGTAACACATAATTAATGTCACATCACATCACGTTTATCATTCCAACTCTCTCCAAACCTCTCAACCATCCAAACAATTACTATTCACATGTGAATACTCCAATCCAACCAGTTACCAAACATGCCCATAAAATTTGCTCATTCACATTCCATTAACCTAGAAACAATAAAAAAAACTCCACAGGAATACTGGTAGTTTTATAATCTTATATGTGCAACCACGTGCTATGCATACCTGTAGTAAGAAGAAAAATGGAATTTTTATCTTCAAAACTTTCCTTTTAAACGGGGAAAAATTTATATGTGCAACCACGAGAGTCCAAGGAAAACTACGAAATGAGGTCTCTCCTCCATCCCAGTCCGACGACCTCCATCTCTCCCGACGCGGTGCAGAAAGAGCAGAAGAACCCCATCGGGGTTGGCGGCCGTTCGAGAGAAGGATTTTCAAGTGCGAACCTTAAATAGGATGGATCCATCAGTAAAAAAAGATAGAAAGACATATTTACCCATCTTACATATGATGCATATACTCCAACGAAAATTAACTCGAACAAAATACAGATACGATAACATCAAACAAAAGTTTAGTACCCTATCCAAGGAAACAGAAAATCCTTCAACGATAAATGTTTGAGCAGAGCCCCTTATATGTTGGGCCTTTCGTAGTGAAGCGATAATTGGAACACGTATGAATCCACTACCATTGTTAGTTGAGGACCCTGGAGCATTCAGTTTCGAAACAAAACTAACCAAATGTTTAGGAGAGTAAGGAAAGAACACACAATAAAAGACACCAGCGTCATGACCCCTCCAAGGCTCGGCACACCTGGCATCTATTTTTGAATCAAATCAGTAGGTGCTGATATTAGTTTTTTTTTGAAATTAGGGTGTTGTTTCCATTAGTTAGTGATTACAGAGTACAAGAAGCGGGGGATGGTCATTCCCGACCATTCAGTGATCATTCCCGATCATTCAGTGGTTAAATCATTACACGGAGAGAATGTGGCAAGCCTATGAGTTGCGACACCGTATTCCTTGTGGCGTAGACCACTTTGATCGTTTTGGATATGTAGAGCATATCAATGGAGTTTTCTAGCGATCTTCTAATATGTCAATCTGGGGGGTGGGGGGCGAGCAAGATTGATCATGTTCACTACGACTTTGCAGTCAGAATGAATTGTAGTGGTATTGCCGCGGAACTGGATGGCAATGTTGATTCCCTCATTAATGGCTAAGGATTCTACCTCCTCAGAGCTATAGTCTTTGACCAGCTCAGCTTTTACTTGAATGAGCTCATTGTTTTTATAGGAGATGGTAGCAATGGTTGCTTTGTTGCAGTTGTATGTGGCATCAACCACCATGTTGATGTGTTGTGTCTGATGTTGGGTTGTTACCGTTAGGGTGCGTTCGGTTCGGGAATAAGCAGGAATAAAGATGGGGAATAAGGAGAATAAGGGTATATTCTTTGTTCGACTGGAGGATTGGAATAAGGAGAATAAAGTGAAATAAAGGTAGGTAATGTGGGATAAAGATAAGAATAAGAGTGAAATAAGATGGAATAATGGGGAATAGTCGTACCACTAGGAACTGTGTCGGGAGGAGAATTGGCCCCTTATTCTAGGGCCTATTCTCCAACCAAACAAGGCCTTAGTGTATTTTAGTTAGGTATGTGTTCTACTTTGTGTCGAGGGGGTCCTTAAGCAGTGTTTGTGACTGAGAGACATGTTGCCAACTTTCAATTTATTGATTGTGTGTAGTGGAATTGGAATGCGATGGTTGTATTTAGAGGCACATATGTCCAACCAGATAAGGTGTAGGAGCTTGCAGGTATACGGAAAGAGCGGCTTGCCAGTCGGATCGTCGATTAGGCAAAGAATACTTCAACGGCATTGGTGTTACAGGTTGTTCTGTATCTCAAAGCACGCCACATAGCACATGCATATGTGCATGATCCAAATAAATGGCTTTCATCTTCTTCAGAGTTGTGGCATAAAACGAAAGTAATATCATACCTTTGCAACTTCTTCAGACTAGTAACCGCAAAGTGTGGTAGTGGATTATGAGTAATGGGGACTACTGATAAACAACTTAGGCTTAAGCATATTTTGGATTGTGGCCCAAAGGCCCAATTAGGCCTAAGCCCAACAAGTTTTATAGGTTAATTATCCTTGATCATGATTCAGTCTCAGTTCTGGGACATTATATGGTGGCCTTCTATGAGAAGAAGATCCCTTTGTCTCTACGAGTCATGTACCCTTTGAGAAGAAGAGGACTTTGTAAAATGAAGTCCAAAGCGAGGAGTACGCTATGATCAACCTCTATCACCATCAGTGTGGAGAAGCAAGATAAGGGAATTATTTCTCGGTTCCGCTTGAGATACATGAGTCATGGTCATATTTGCAAGAGTCGCATCACCAGATCATACTTCTTTCAGAAGGTCTCATTCATTAGAGACTACACGCATCGACAACTCCCTTATTCGTGTGAGTCGTGGGACAATGCGAAAATAATATTAGTTGCCACACTGTTTCTGTTGGACATGTAAGCCCTTAGTGACCAATTAATGTAATAAAAGTTATTGTGTTTTCATGTCCATCTGAAACGAATGTTTGTAAATGAACTTAACTAAAGGTCCCTTTATTCAAATAGGGTCATGTACCATGGTCATATTGAATATGATGTAGTTGGGAGGACACAATTAACATTAACAAATGATATTCAATAATGATCTTCAATCTGAGAAAGAGATGTCAATCTTTCTCTAAAGATTGATTTCCAACTAACCTCTTGATGCAAGTCCTCTGCATAGGAATAGAGATTCGAAGGTATCCAAATAATCAAGTTAACGAGTTGACTTGATAAAGCATAGATAAACTAATACTTGAGTCATAACTATCACGATCAAGCACGCATCCTTTGACCAAAGACAGATATACATCTATATGTCTTAATGTACATATTAAATAGACCATTAGGTGGAATACCTAACCAAGGTCCATACACTAGTACATTGGTGTACATATGAGGATATATGAGGTGTATGAGTGTATGATCTCTCAAAGGGATCATACATGTTCATACTTGATGAACCGGAAGACAGAGCTCAATCATGAGATATTTTGGGTCATATATAATTCCATGCATGGTCATCTTATTTTTGAAATAAGACATGAATTCGAGATATTAATATATAGTTTTAGAAAGTATATGATTAATATTGTGGCCCAATTATCGATTGAGAAATCTTATGATATGCATTGGAAGGAGACAATCAAACAAGGGTATGAACTTCGGGTATATCGAGGCCTTCTAGTAGGAAGAAGGATAGAGTATTGGAAATACTCCAAGTTAAAGCCATCTTAATAGATTATCTACGATTACACTTCCATTCTAAGAGAGTGATGAAACCATATAAATTTTAATGACCCCACTTCATAGCTTAATAATATGAAAATTAATTAGATTACACCTCATTTCATTTGATTCAATTCCAAGTTCCAATTCCAATTTTAATGTTCAAATGTTTGAAATAGAGATGAAAGTAGAAATGGAGGTGAATTCACTTCTATAGCTCATTTCTAAGATCCAAAAGATTTGGACAATGATTAGAAATGGAATTGGAAGTTGACTTCATCACTCAGATCATTTGTTGAGCTCATGAAGAGTGTAATGTGTTTCGTTGAGATCCCATAGAGTGTGAACTTTTGAACTCAAGCTCAAAGACAGAGTTTGTTGCATTTCATCAAATGGTCTAAATCCTGAATTGGACATTTGTCCAACTTTTAAGTCATTATACATGGATAGTATGATCTCCCCGATATTATCTCCAAGTATCCGCAACAACTACTCACAAGTCCTAATTTGATTAGGATTTGTACTTAATGATAGCAATATTATGATTAATAATTCTTATCATAGATATGTGTGTCTAGGGTTTGTGAATATGATTCACATTATTTAATTAATATGAATACTTATTCATATATATATATATATATATATGAATATGATTCGTATATTATTCCAAGGCATATATGTGAATATGAAGCACATTAGAACTTAAATGTAAATTGGATTTACATTTTATTTTGGATTTATAAATAAGATTCAAAAGTTATGAGATAGCTCTCATAAAATACCCAGTTATGATTTTCATAATTTAATCATGTTATTGGAATTGTAAAAGGAGGTTTAAACCAAAATTAGGACAAGGGGGGACGTCATATGTAGGCTACATGGACGTCCACTTTGGGATCCTAATATGATTAGGAGCCTCGTAATTGTATCTATCTCTTGGGTTATTTTGGATGATAATTAAAAGGAAAATGGATTTTCCCCATGAACTCTAGAATATTTCTAAATTACCTACTCGACCTTGTAAACATCGTTATTATCCCCTCGATCATGTAAAGTTGTTAACTCTTACCGTACAAACTTTGTGGTTAACTCCCATCCATTTGGGTGTTAAAACTAACCAGATTCGGTTAATTACTTTTGCATAATACCCATTTTATTTATCCAAATTACAAATAATGTCCCTCACCCTCCTCCTCACCTTCCTTTCCCCACCCAACAATGATCTCCCCTATTGAAATCCTTCTCCATTCTGCACGCTCCAGTGTCACTGTCTCTACCTCAACCAAACAATTCGTTGTGATTTGATTCTTTGAAGTTCGCCTCATTTTGTTTTGATTTCTTGAGTTGTTCGAGCTCGCTGCTCGACCCCGTTTACCCTACTATATTTTTCCACCTATATAATATCCACCTATTATACAATAAATAAATATTTTTGAAAAATATCCCTTTTTGAAAATTGAATAAAAATTTGAAAAGAATAAAATCAAATAAAAATAAAAATAAAAATCAATAAAAAAGGTTTCTTGGCTTGATAACTTTTAGAAGAGATAAGAAATAAAATTACAAAGAAATCTCCAAAAGAATCAAAGGATTCTATTCTGCCTCCTTGAGTTCGACCCAGGAACACTTGCCTGGTTAAAAATTTAGTGTAGGTTTTCCGAAGGAAAACTGAATTTGTTTGATAAGTTGAAGATCGTTTATTTGTTTCGCGGCTTTTTGCTACCTTCGACTCCTCTTCAAGCATGCCACTAACAACAAGGATTTTTGCAGAGGTCGTGTCAATCCACAAGGCGGACCGACAGTCGTCGAAGTGACCGCGAACAAAAACCCTAATTGATCAGCAATTAACCCACAATGTTAATAAAGGCAATAAATAGCACATGTGAGGTTAAAATTTATTATCTCTACCATAAAATGCATAGTGATTAAGCATGTAGAGGTCGGACCACAGAGAGCAAAACAGTTACCCTATGATTATTTATTTACAGCCATGTCATTTATCATGCATATACATATATCTTTTTGTGGGTTTTTGGATTTTTTTTATTTCATTTTATTTTTTATTTTATTTTGAATTTTGTAATTTTATATTTTCTTTTTGCATTTTTCAGATTTCTATATTTCCTTTTCTTTTAAATATAAATATAGGATATATAAGGATATATATACATATAGAGTAATATATCTATAAAATCTAATAAATATAAATAAAATACAGAAGAAAATTTGTTTTGAGTTTTATATATTTTCTTCTAATATTTATGTATATTTTCTAGAATTTTTGCTAATTTTTATTTTTTTAAAAAATAAAATATCCTAAATAAGGGATTAAATAACTATCTGAAATTGATTTGGTTTTTAAAAATAGTAAATAGGCTTCAAAGTTACCCAAACCAATTCTAATATATAAATACTTATACAAAGAAAATCATATAACAAAGAAACATATTTTTGGATTTTTTTAATGAATTTTTAGATTTTTATGAAAGATTTTGGGGGTTTTCAAATTTCTATGATTTTTATTTTTCGATTTTTAGTGATTTTTGGTCGTAATTAAAACATGACAAAATACACCATATATATTTTTTTAGAATTTTTAGAGATGTTTTTCTATTTTTTGTATTTTCTAATTTAAACAGGGAATATATGTGCCATTTTTCATTTTTAATAAATGATTAAAATATACAAAAATTTAAATAAAAATATGGGCATTAATGTACATGGCATAAGGCATTTAATCCAATTTTTGTGTATTTTTAGGAGCAAAATAGCTATTTATAAAAATTACATCAAAAGCAAAAAATTATATATCATGACAGGGGCATTTTTGTAATAAAAATAAACTTCAGTGGCTCTCTGCAATTTTTACAAAAGTATACAACATGATTAAACTTTTATTGGACTTTTTAACAATTACAAAAAATGCTAGGGGTATATATATATGCAATTTCACCCCTCACGTCCGACGTGAGGTGACGTGGAATAGACCCGGATGTAATTATAAGAAGTATATGGGTCCATTAGCAAAATTTCCACATTATTTAAAACATTATATTTTATTTAAAGGACTAAACATTAATTACAAAAAAGCGGGGTATATGTGTAAATTACCCTAAAGAGGCTCTGATCGAACGGTAGTGCTCCTCCCACTTGCCACATGTCCGGTTGTGGACACCCTATGACGATTCGCCTTGGACAGATGAGATTAGATCGCTGGATGCGATCGGACGATATTGGCATGGCTCATCCAACGGCTGCTGCTTCGACCGGAGGAGAGGCCCGATCCGACGACTCTAAAGACGCTCGGAAGAACAAGGAAGAACCACGTGCCTCCCGTGCTTCAATCCGGTGTAGCGCATGCGTCCGACCATCTAGGGTACTCGTAGGGGACACAAAGCATTGGCCACGCTCCTCTGCATCTAATGATGTCTTCAGGATGGCACCTGGAACTTCGATGTGGACAGGCGGTGTTGAGGAAGAGAGGGGGCTCCAGGTACCTCCTTTTCTGCAAGATCGACCTAACAAGGTGTCCTTTGGTTCTCCAGACCTGCAATAAAGGTTCACAAAAGCAACAAGGGTGTATGGGGACTTTATTGGATGGAATGGGCGAAGGGCGGTGCGGGCGGAGGGGTCCGACAATACACAGCGGAGATGGACCCTGAAATCTAGATCCACTGAGGATCTGGTTGAATGAAGATGCATGGGGTGTATAGGAGGCGACGGGAATCTAGTTGGAGGTGGTCTGAATGGCGGGGAGCGTGTGATTACACACGAAGGAGCTCGCTAGAGCTCAGCTCTGGGGAGCTGTGCTGATTACTAATTAACCTAATTTGACTAACCAAAATCTAAACTAAGAACAGAAGATTAAACCTAAAACAAAATGCAATAAAAGGCTAAGAAAGACAACTCTTATACCTAGGGGTCGTCCAGGGAGCAGGGCCGTCAGCGACGGTGGCTATGGGTGCACCTTCGTGCTCCTGGAGCTCCACCCGACCTTGCAAAGCCTCCTCCTGTCACGAGAAGACCAGCTAGAACCAAGGTGAGGGATCCTAGACTCGAGACGGTGGCCAAAGAATCAATGGAGGAGGTGGTTCATTATTTAAGCACAAGTCTTAGCACCCTTATTGGCCGGTGGAATGGAAAGAATACGGGCTATATACTGAGGATATACAAGTTCGGCATGGATCTATGATGATCAAGGATCAATTCGTGTGAAAGGGACGAAGGCGATGGATGGACGAGATGCCCAGGAAAAAGGGCACAAAACACGGAAGAAGACGTCTGCATGAAATGAGAAGACTGGAGGGGGAGTTGACCGGGCAGTCAACCATCGTAGGGACCTAATTGGTCCAGGCAGGCACGCTACAGGACAAAATAACGAGTTTTGTTAGAAATTAAATATTTAAAAATAGTAATTTCTTTTATTAATTTTTAGTATAAAATAAAAAATGTTTATTATTTTATTTAGTATTTTATTCTGATTTTTATTTATTTTTTGGTGTTATTTATTAGTAGTTTATTTTTACGAGGTATATTTATAGGTATATTTACCTATATTTTTACTATTTTATTTTTATTTTGTATATTTTATTTAATTATTTTATTCTTTAATTTTATATATTTATATTTTATTTTTATGTACATAAATATATTTTTATTATATTTTTATGATATATTTTGTACATTTAAATAAATAGATATTTATAATATATAGGTATTCTTATAGGTATTTTATCTATTATTGTATACATTTTACTTATTTAATTCATTTTATTTTGTTTTATCTTTGTATTTTTAATATAATATACATGATATTTACAAAATAAAAAATATAAAAGTATAAATAAATAAAGAATATTTTCCCCTTTTATATATATGCATGTATAGACATAGGTATTTTTGCTTATATATTAATATATACTTATTTTATGCTTTCTTTTTGGTTTTATTTTGATTTTAATATATGTATAAGTTATAAATAATAATTACAAAATCATAAAAATATGAATTTGTAAAAATAATAAGGAATGAATATAATGAATATTTTATTGGGGTCTCGTGTACATTGAGGGTCCAAAAACAAATTTTCACACCATGACTCCAGAAAATATGAAACCTCATCCATTAAATATCTCGTGAAAAGTTATATACAATTAGAGGTTATTTTAATGTATTTTGAGTTTTTATTTTAAAGATATGGGTCTGTGAAGTTGGGATTTTAGCTTTTTATTTCGTGTATAAAAAGTACTATGTATATTATTTTTGTGCAAATTCAATTTTGTATTTTTATTTACATTATTATCTACAACTTTCATGGACAAAGTTTCTTCATTTGATGTATAAATAATAAAGAATAAAATGGGGGTCAAAATGAATTATTGAATGAATAAAAGAATGGGTTTTTATTGTATTTTAGGCTCTTATCTCCTCCTACTTTATTCCTTGTCAACCAGTTCAATTCTTGATTTGGTCTTGGGGTTTAGGGTCATAACATATCTTTGATATTTTATTCTTTTTCTTTTCTTCTCTTTATACTATGATTTTGGCATTTAAAATACTATTTTATATACTATCAATGCAACAAATAATGAATGCAATTTTGCACAAATTAATGATATTTACATGCATTAGCTAGGGTTTTTAAGGCCAAAATGATATAATAAAGGTGATGAAATGGAGATGCATCACCCCCTATACTTGCCTTTGCTAGTCCCTAGCAAATACTTATACATTAAATACAAAAAGAATAAAGAAGAAAAGAAAAAGAAAGAATAAAAAAATTGGGTTCAATTATTAAACTTGTCTTTACAAAATCGAGTTTGGAGCTCAGGTTAGACCTTGACGTGAGAATGTGTGTGGAACCTGGTCGGAAACCAAATTTAAAACACAACAGCCTTTGAGAGTCACAGAACTCGGTTCAAACCACCTCAATAGCCATGTCAGAACTAGCCTACATCCTACGCAAACCCTTATGAGTATGAAGCTGACTTGTACAACTGACTTGTACAGTGTAAGTGATAGTGGCTCTCCCCAACTGAAGTGACAAAGGACTGACTTTTCCATAATGACAACCCAATGATTTTCCAATCCAGCAACTCTTTCCTCGAGGAGTGGGGTATTCCCTTCTAAGTTCAAGTGGCATCCGACTCAAGAGGAGGGGGTGAAGAGAAGAATGGATGGTAGCCAGTGTAGATACCTATCCTGGGATACCTAACAAGTGTAGTCAAGTCATCCAACTGCAGGCTCACATGGCATACCTTTGATGCTCAAGCTTGCTTATTTTTTATACAACATATATACATACTCCGACATGAATTTTATTTCAATCAGGCATGTCCACATTTTTGGAGTTTTTTTTCAACATACTATTTACAACAAAATTTACATAAGGAGTTTTTCCTCTTGAGCGAGAAGACTATCCCTCTTTTGAAGCATTATTGCAACCCACACTTCTTGTCTTTAGACCTCATGGCAACTGCATCGGGTTGGGGTGCATTTCCCTCCCTAGACGAGGATGAATGTTTCCACTCGTGTGCATCTCAAATCGGAAAATCCCTTCCCCTCACCACTCCTACTGAGTTGAGACAAGTGGAAGATGCAAGTGTCTAATTTAGGTCACGACCGACAAGAGTCATGCATGTGTCTCGAAAAGTTCTAGTTAGTTAGTTGAGGTGACTTGAACCCAGCCCTGAGTCTCAAAGAATTAAGTCTGAATAGATCTGAAGTACCTGAAATCCAGTTCCCAAAAGGTTCATGTGCAGTTAAGTGCAGTAAGGTCCAAACAAGCTCCAATCTTCGACTTTATTTAGACTAGTTCAATCATCAAGCTCAATTCGAAAAGAATATGAATGCTATGCACAAGCTTTGTATAATGCAGCAAATATTTTCATGATGCACTTTCTTTAAAGTCTTGATCTTTTGAAAATATGATGCACATGCAAAATTTTCTTTTATTTTGCAAAAATGTTTTTGGTATTTTCAGTTTTGCAAATGTTTTTGTGATTTTTGAAAGTAGAAGATTTTGGCTAAGAAAATAGGTACACATATTTACATGGGGATGCATCTTATATTACAAGAGTTCGGTTTTAAAGAATTTACGGGGGGTAAGTGATCACTTTTATAGACATATGTATAAATATTTTAATATGGTGTGTATACTCCTCAAACTTATTTGAAAATTATTTTACAAAAGTTTTGAAAACTATAGTCCAAAATAATTTTTACAAATAATTTTTACAAACATTTACATAGATTTGAAAATAATTTTCCAAAGGTTATTCAAACAGTATATATAGATTTTCAAATATTTTTGCAACCAATTTTCGAACCATTTGCAAATCGTTTTTCAAACATTTTTATTTCACATGAAGAAAGTAATTTTGTAAACAAAATCTCTGAACAATATCTTCCAAACAATTTTTTCAAACAATTTTTCAAAAAAGAATTTTCAAACTATTTTTCAAACATTTCGTAAAAGTATTTTCACCTGATTTATGAGTCAATATATACAAAAATAGCTTGAGGAGATATAAGCATGTTTTTATTAGGTGATTTTAATGAATTCAACAGTATTTTTAGCCATAAGTATTATTTTGAAAAATATGAAAGTACGAGTTATGGCTAAAGTATATACAAAGTATATACAACCCCCTATACTTAGCCTGAGCTATGTCCTCACAGATCAAAGAGAAAAAGATTATACATAACTCGGACTGAGTATAGGAAAGCCTAAAAATAATGAATGAAGGAATAGATGAATAAGAAGTCGACCATCCTCCCTATACTTAGGATCAAATAATCCTAAGTATAGCAGATTGTACACAAATCAGGGAAGGTCAAGGGTGAGAATGAAGAGATCATACTTAGGCTATCTCCCACTATACTTAGGGTAAGATATCCCTGAGTATAGACAAGAAGAAGAGACAGGGGAGAGGATCAAGGAATCGATTTATATATATATAGAGAGAGAGAGAGAGAGAAAAGTTGGAAACGAAAAGAAGAAAAGAAGAAAAGATAATAAAAGTTAAAGGAAAAGTTTTTAGCATTATCTGAATCTTTTGATGTGGCTACTGTTGTATATGTATCATCAAAGCGCAATACTTGGATAGAGTCGACGATAGCCAAGAAAGTGTCATGCTTGAGATAAGGCTTCAGGAGTTGACTGTTGACGACAAATGGCTGTGCGTTAGGAGACAATTCTGATATTGGAATGTTGTTGTTGTCACACACTTCTCGAACTTGAAATGGTACTGTCCATTTTCTTTTTAATTTACCAAAGAAGATCTTTAACTTTGCATAAAATAAGCATACTTTCTCTCCATCTTCGATGGTCCTTCGTCGGATGTGCCAGCGTTTCACATTCTCCTTGTACGTCAGTGTGTTATCGTATGCGTAGTCTCAAAATTCCAGGAGCATGTCCAGATCATCTTTTCTTTTATAACCACTTTTTTGTGAGTCCTGATTACAAATGTTGATAGCCCATAAAGATTTGTGAATTAATTCTACAGGCAGATGATATGGTTTCCCATATACAAAACGGTAGGGTGACATGCCCAAGAGAAACTAGTAAGCGGTTTTATATGCCCACAGGACATAGTTCAAGAGTTGGGACCAATTCTTTTTGTCCAGCTGCATAAGCTTCTGGAGGATCATCTTGATTTTTCTGTTCGATAACTCTGCCATTCCATTGGTCTGAGGATGATAAGGAGATGCAACACGATGCTCGATACCATAATCCTTCGTTAGCTTATTGACCTCTCTGTTTATGAAGTGACTACCCCGTCTGATATCAGTATTTTTAAAATCCCAAATCGAAAGATAATGTTCTCTCTCAGAAATCGACAAACTGTACGGCGGTATGTGACTCGAGCGAGGATAGCTTCAACCCAAAAACTCACATGATCAACGGCAAGAAGGATGTGCTCATTTCCCTGACTATTGGGAAAAGATCCCATGAAATCGATGCCCCACACATCGAATACATCAGCAATCTGAATGGTCTTTAAGGGAATAGAATCTTTCGCTGTGAGGGTACCCTTCAATCTTTGAAAGTCAGTGCATCGTTTGACAAAGGCTGTTGCATACTTGAATAGTGTGGGCCACTAGAGGCCACACTGGAGTACTTTTGTCGTCGTTATGTCTCTAGAGTGATGTCCACCAGATTCGCGCAAGTGACAATGCTCAAGGACACTATGATGCTCCTCTTGATGAATACACTTTTACCAAATGCAATCCGCTCCTTTCCTGAATAGAAGTGGGTCTTCCCATTGGTAAAAATGAATAATTGACAAGAACTTGTCCTTCTTGATTTTTGTCCAATCTTGTGGAACCACACCGGATACGAGGTAGTTCACAGCATCGTCATACCAAGGGAGTGAATCCACAGCTAAAATTGATTCGTCAGGAAAAGTTTCTGTGATGGGAAAGGTTTCTGTGATGGGTGTACTCCTCAGCGATGGCTCTTACTGCTCAATTCTGGAGAGGTGATCGTTACTACATTGTGAACTCCAGGTGTGTCTTTGATTTCCAAATCAAACTCCTGGAGGAGAAGGATCCATCTGATCATTCTGGGTTTGGCATGAAGGATATAGGATAATCCTCAAGCGCATCACGGAAGCGTGAGCATCGTATCGAATACGATGAGGAACGACTAGTCGGACTAGTTGTTCTATGCAGCAGGAATTAAAATTTTTCTTGTGACGAAACCACATGATCCAAGAACACTTCTCGTATCATTTCGTCTAAACCACAAACAAGTAATAGGATTACCTCTTGAAGCATGGTTGTGATCTCGTCTCTAAACGAAGAGACCTCCTATCTCAAGTCCGATCCGACGAGGGAGACGCTTGCGAGCGTGTTGATGAAACATGTGCTCCTCGCAATCCATGTTGATGATCCAAGCGGTGGATCTCCTGATCTCGACACACGAGATCCAATGTCTTCTTCACGAGCATAGCACACCGAAAGAGATGGAGATCCACGAGCAAATGATCGGGCAGCATAACGACGACACTATGGCGATGGAGACTCTCTCTAGGGCATCCATGGTGGACGACCACATGAGAGAAGCAGAGAGGGCATGTAGAGAGAAAAAGAAAGAGAGAGACTTATGTTCTCTTGTGTGTAAAGAAGAGCAAAGGGGTGCCTCTCCTTTATAATATTTTGGGATCCATGGATCTCAATCCATGGGTAACACAAATCCAATGGCTCTCATTGATTTGTGTTTCTTTTAGTGGCTAAGATTTGTGATGGTAAAAACCAACAACAATTAATTTAATTTAGATTAAATCCATATGGATAAATCAATATAAATCAATCCCAAATTAAATCAAACAATCATGGAGATTATTGGAATGAAGATTGCCTCCTTCCATAATATGGGATTTGGTGGCAATCTCATGTAATCTCACGATATCTCATGAGATTACATTATTCCATGGAAATCTCCAAAATTTACAACAACACTTGTTGTAAATTATTCAATAAAAATAATTCATAATAATTGTGAATATTGCAATCTTGCCATTGGAAAATTGTGAATCACATTTACAACCCAAAATAAAATGTAAATTACTTATTAAATTTAATGTCCAATGTGAATCCAATTCACATCAACATTTAATTAACAAATGTAAATTACAAATAGCTCTCTCTTATATATTATAAATCACATTTATATTATATATGATTAATATGGATATTTCTATCCACATTATTCATATCCACATTAATTAAATCACATTTAATAATATTGGATCTCTTTTCTCTTGTGCCAAAATAATATAAATTACATTCACATTATTTAGATCTTTGATAATCAAATCACATTTAATTATTTAAGATAACTCTCTTTATAATATGAATCGAATTCGTATTAATCATGATAATTAAATCACATTTAATTATCCATTTTCTCAATGCTCGGACACTTATATCAACAATGAAATTATCCTGAACTCTTTCAAGGATAATGCGCTTTCTCCGCAAATACTTGGAGATAAGGACATGGCGATTGTATTGTTCCACGTATAGTGACTTGGATATTGAGATCACATCTCAAATCTAGATCTTGGACCTCCCATAGATGCTTGATTAAATCAAGACCGTAAATCTAATCTTCTCATTGTATTTGAATCACATTCAGATCAATGTCCAATATTTGGACAAAGATCAGATTACTTTTCTACTAAGAGGAGTCACTAAAATTCAGACCCGTTTCATCACTCCCTAGGAATGGAAGCGTCATGGTTATACAATCGTTTATGATCACATCACCCTTAGGTATTCCTAACACCTATACATCCTGCATACTGGAAGACCCCGAATAATTCCGAAGTATAAGATCAATTTTACATTGTCTACTTCATGGATTTATCATTAAGTTTCTCATTCGATTATTGGGAGTTGGTATCGATCATATACTTTCCAAAAGCAAGATTAATCAAGATCTATCACTAGGTGATGGATCTCATAAAAATCCTAAACCTCAAAAATACAAGATTTAATACCTATTAAAAATTAAATATTGAAATATTCAAAATTATTTTTATAAGGCAAATAATGCATGCAAATAAATTTCTTTTTAGGCACGATGTTAAACTCAATTAATTCTACAATATGTGGATTTTTGGAAATTTTTCGAGCAATGATTAATTTAATATGAATTGCCAAACATGGAGTGGGCAAAATATGCAATTTTCGATGAAACAATTACTAATTAACCACATATCACAAAAATATCCAGCATATGCCACAATGTCAAGAATTAGTTGAAGAACATCATGCTAATCTTTGATAAATAAAATGATGTAATAAAATTGTTCAAAATAAGGGGGGAACATAGGGGTCTATGTGTAATTATAATAAATAAAAGAAAATAAAAATATGCAGAGCAGGGACTAACGGGTAGTTACCAAAACCCTGGAGGCTATGACTGCAAAATTTCCAAAGGGTTACGTCCCAAGCACGTGACCTCTGGTAACGGGGGTCTTCTGTCAATATAGTGCTTCTTCAGGGTTCTTGGTGCAAAATGTCCACCCGGTCACGTGTAATGCACGCGACCCTGGAAGTGGCGGGTCTGCTATGCAATTAAGCGGAGCTGGAGGGACACCGATGCAAGTTCCCCCCAAGCACAGGAAATGCACGCAGGAGAGGGCCTCAGGGCCTGCACCCGGTGGCTGGATTCCATAGCGGTGGGATGGAGGCAATGGTGGAGGCTCGTGGCTGATGCGGCAGAGGGCGACCTTCGAAGGTGGTGGAGGCGAGGCAGAGAGCGGGTTTCCTCACTTCGGTGGTGAGAGCTTTGATGAGAAAGATCATGGATGTGGGGGTGACCTCCTCTATTGGTTGATGTCGGGTGAAGGAGAACCACAGAGGTAGAGGAGGTGGTTCTTGGCGTGGAGGGCGACTCGACCAAGGATGATTTGTGGCCGGAGAGGCTCGGCGGTTGTCGGTAATGTTCGGGCGGTGAAGCGGAGTGGCTGGAGTCGAGGCGGAGGACGGGTTTCATGGAGGTGTGGTTGGTGGATGTATGTAGATGATGACGGGGCTCAACGGGATGATGGTGTAGACGGAGAAGATGAAGGGTGAGAAGGGCAAAATACTTGGGAGAAGAGCTCGACGGTGCGAAGACCGGAGCAGAGCAGCCTCGTCGGAGGAGTGCTGCGATGAGGTGCGAATCACCTCGGATCACGGCAAGCAGAGGAATGAGTCGGTGATGTCACCACCGGGAAGAGTTCCTTAGATGTCGAATGGCAGATGGGTTGAAGAGGGGCGCCGCGTGGTATTAAATAGGGGAGGAGATTGGGAGTCGGCGATGGAAGGTGGGAGTTGACGGGATTCGATTGGAAGGTGATTCCCCCTGCCCCCACGTGCGCGGCACGTAGTGGGGGTCTCGTGTCCGGCTCCCGGTGGCGATAGCGGAGGAGGGGAGGGCTCCTGGCTGTGAGGAGCAGAGGAGGGGCTCTAGCCTAAGGAGGTGGAGGCTTCGGTGACACGGCGGAGAAGGCCCCCGGCCAAGGCAAAGATGAGGGGACCAGGTACTAGTGGCGGTGGCTCGCGATAGGAGCCCGGTGCTAGTGGCGGTGACTCTTAAGAGGAGCGAAGCTTCGCGAGAAGCTCGGAGACGGAGGCGTTGTCGAGGGTGATGGTTGTTGCTCTGGTGATTGTCGAATAAGGCGATGTTGCGGTTGACCGGAGAAGTCGCAGGTGGCGTGGAGGCGGAGTCGTAGCGGAGTAATCGGTGGAGATGATAGTGCTTTGGCTCGACGAAGATCGGAGCTGGGCAGTACGCAGTGGAGGGGTGCGGCTGCAACGAGGGTCGGGAAGCCCTCGGATCTGGTCGCAGGCTCGAGGGAGTTGCCAAGAGCTGTCACCTCTGGCGAGAGGTCCCTCTTGCTTTGGTCAATCGGCGGATGAGATTTCAGAGGTGCGGTGGTGCTTCTTAAATAGGGCAAGGAGCGAGCGGACGTCGAGGGGAATAGATCAGGTATTTTTGGGTTTCAATCGATGATTGATTCGAGGGGATTTTATCAGGGATGATGGAGGATCTGTGATCGACGATGGCGAAGAAATCAGGGCTGGCGGCGGAGAGATCTCCGGCGATATCACGGGGATTCGAAGGGGGTCGGCGGCCGACCGAATTGGGAAAGGGGGATGCTTGATGAATATGACGCACAGGTGCCGTCCGATCGAGCGCGATCGAACGGTCCCTGTTACGCCAAGTGGCGGCCTGGGGAGTGAGACAGACGCACGTGCTTGGCGCATGCCTGGGCGGCACGTGCCTCGTACGTGCGGGTCTTTATTAATTTTTTTATAAAAACGAGCTGAGATGTCTGGGATGCGCAGTCGTAGATGGAAGGTGGTGACGGTCGAGGATGGAAGGGATGAAGGGCAGGCGGCCAGAATAGGAAGGAGATCGGAGATGGATTCAATGGCAGAGTGACGTGATCTGCAGGTAAGATTGGGGGCGGCGGCGCAAACGAGGGAGGAAGGCGAAGCACAGGTGCCGTCCGATTGGCCGAGTTCGGACGACCCTGAAGGTGCCACGTGATGGCAAGAGGGTAGTGGAAGCCAGGCATGTGCAGCGCGCGTGCGCAGGCAGCACGTACGCTGCAAGTACGAGGCTCAAATTTTTTTTATAAATGAATTAATAAAAAGCTCAAAAAAGGGGTGACACGTTGCAGCTCCAGGAGCGGCCACGTGTCAGCCCCAAAAAAATCAAAAAATAAAAATACAAAGATAAATCTAAAAGAAATAACAAATGACCTCGGATCGAAAAATGATCTTCACAAAAGTTGTTTGTCTCGACGAGATCTTCAACTTTCATGAAGAGACCGTTTAAAAATCGATCATTTGTGCAAAGTGATGTTTTTGGGGTATCCCATGTACATAGAATACCTTGATTTTTTGGGTTTTATATTTTTTCATTTTTGAACAAGATAAAAATCTGGAAAAATATGATAAAATCAAAAATAAATATTTACAGATTAATGTAATTTTTGGGATTTTAAAAATTAAGAAAAAGAATAACTAAAAAATATGAAAATGATGATTTTTGTATAGACAATTAGTGGAGACTCGGACTAAGTTAGGTTCTTTGATTTCAAGCTCAATTTGGATTTGCATTTTTGTGCATTTTAATAAAACCTTTCAAAGAAGACAAATGAAAAAGAAATAAAATAAAATGAGTCAATGATGTACTTAAAATAATAGGTCAAAACCCGTTAAAATACAAAATGTACAAAAGAGGCCCAAAACCCAACTTTCACATATGAGCTCCAATTCACTTGAACTTGGTTTTGTTTTGAAGATATTTGAACGTACATTAGTTTAAAAGTAAGTAGGATCAAAATGGACACTGGATGAGGAAAATATCAAGGTTTTAGTCCGAGAATCCTGCAACTAGGGTTTAGATTTTTGGTCCACTTATTTCAGTTAGTGATTTTTTGTATTTTTCATTTATTCTTGTTAGTAATATGACACGGTGGAGCTCGTTTCAGGTTATTTGGAGTTAGCATAAATTAATTAAAAATCAAGGAAGTTAGGCTATTTTACAAGTCAATTGGGCTGATATTTTTGGCTTCTTATTTGTACAATAATGACTGATAAATTGTAATTCTTATCAAAACATGCATGAATGCTAATTGTGCAGAATAAATGAAGAAATGCCAATGAATTTTAGGGATTTGAGCTTAATTCATGATTTTTAGAGTGATGAATATGAGATTGATCAATACCCTGAAGGGGCCCCTTCCTACGAAACAATTTTTTATGGGATTATTACCCAGCAGACCTTATAAACATTTTAAATTGCCTCTACAACCTTTTACACAACATAATTACCTCATCGACCCTATAAATTACCCTAAGAACCTTCACGGGCATAAAACATATTACCCGGAGGGATCATGGGGTAAGACTTGGCAAGTTTATGGGGTCGAGGGGGGAATTAGGTTGTTTCAAAGGTCATGGAGGTGATTGGTAAAGTTTATAGGGTCTGCCGGGTAAAACTCCTTTTTCTATTACAAGAACATTACAAGAAAATATCAGGTTTGCAGTTCTCAGCTATGTAGCTCAACCTGTGCTGCACAAATCAAAATCAAAAAGTCATGAGGTTAGGAAATAAAATGGCGAAAAGAGAAACCCTAAACCTAGGTCTACGGCTACCCTAGCGTGATGCCTCCCCAGTAACGACACCATCTGAAAAACCACCCATTCAGCTTCTTTATTCCTACAATGGAGAAAGAAATTTGATTTCACGGTCGTTGTATCGATCAGGTGAGTCCTACTAGAAAAGATTAAATTTTAGTTAATCTTTTTTTTATTTTATTTATACTCCTAAACTTAAGTGTATAGTATCTAAGCACAAGAGTGTCGCACTCAAGAAGGCAAACTATTGGGAAGTAGGGTTAAACTATATAAACTAATGTTTATTAGGGTTCTCTAATTTTCGTTTATTTTTAAGGATTTTTTGGATTTTTATTTGATTTTTAATGAATTTTATATTATTTTTGTATGTTTTTAGTATTTCGTACTTTTTATTATTTTAGAAAATATTTTGTGATTTATTTATTTATTTTTTATTTTGTTATTTTTGTGTTTATTTTGTTTTTTATGTTTTTATGAACTTTAAATGGGGTTTTAATATTTTTTTTGATTTTGAATTAATTCTAATGTCAAAAATTACATTTTTATAGAAAACAGAGTTTTATTTCTAGCAGTAGCAAAATATTTTTATTTTATTCTTATTGAAAAATATGTGAGATTATCTTTAAAATGACATAGTGTGCGTTTTTAGATGATTTTTCTTTATTTAGTTATGATTTTTACAAATCTTTCTGTTTTTTATTTTTTTATTGGTTTATTACTTGGTTTTTATTTTGTTTTTAGTTTATTATGTAAAATACAGTAAAATACACTAATGGAAATTTTTATTAGATTTTTAAAGGTGTTTTAATATTTTTTAATTTTGAAGTTTGTTATGTTTATATGGTGTTTCTAAAGGATTTATTAATAATAGAAAATCATTTTTTAGTTTTCAAAATATTATTTAGTATTGTATATAGTATAATACTAGTTATTACTATGTATTTTATTGTATTTTTTTATATTTTTTATTATTTAATACGTACATAATATGTATAGGAATTAATATACAGTATAGGGGCTTATATGTAATACACTAGGAATAGGGGGCTCAGTTCGCAAATTCAGCAGAGGTTGGGTGGTTCTCGTGCAAGAATCCCTAGGATATCACATGCAGACACACGTATATGCTTTTGGCGGAGGGATCTATTGCAGAAATTAAAAATTCCGAAGATGAATGTGCAAATTTGACTAGGTAATAACGTAGAGCACGTGGAGGCCACTAGCGGAGGGTTTGCCCGTGAAAGCAAAAACCTTCGGAGTCTAATATGCAAAATGACCAAATATTTAGATTCGTGCACCATACAGATCACGTGCACCGTTTAAAGGTTCAGCGGTGGAGCGTCCCAACCGTCCGATCAACTCAGATCGAACGGGAGCTGCTTGTTCTGGAAAATACGAGTCGTTTTCTCTTGTGCGGTAATATCTACGTGAAGATGATCAGAGCACCTGATCTACAGGTTTTGCTCGTTGTACTCCAGCAAGTGATATGCATTCGATTGTAATCGTAGGTTCTCCGATCAGATCTGCCCTCTTAACTATAGTTATTGTTCCTAATACCTGCTGTGCTGGTCAATCAATTGACTCGAGGGCGAGGAACTAGGTGCCCGTAATCTCTGGGATGCTCGTGAAGAGCTCAGATCAATGTTGTTCTTTAGATTTTGTACGATGGATGTTGTCAAAGGCTTAGTCAGTGCTCGTCGTACGAAGGAAGGTCGCGAAATATGAGATGTGAGTGATGGTGACTGAGATGACGATAAACTTGGAAGCAAATGAGTGGTTGAATGTTGAACATCCACACATAGCACTACGGATCACGTCGATGATATCCCACTCTCTGCAAAAGGAAAACACAATTCGAGATGAGGATGATATGCTGCTCCAGTTGATATACCTGTGAATGCTATTCTTGGCATTCCAAGCATTTTAAAATTTTTTTAATAATGCCATATATTGGCTATAGTCCTAGTCTTAGTTGGTTAGTGCTAGACCTATTATCTAGCAACTTGAGATTAGGTGGATGGTCCTCCTTGCATGGAGGAGTTTCTTTTTTATTTTTATTTTTATTTTGCATTCTATTTTTATCCATGGGATGTAGCTATAAAAGCATGTGCTCTCAAGCTTCCAAAGCACACATTCATCAAGTGCAATACAACAAGAGTTCTCTTCTTCTCTTAGTGCTTCTTCCCTGCTCTCCATCCCCCATCCATCTCCCAAATATCCTTTGTTTTTCTATCATCTGGTATCAGAGCCACTTCTATGGCTATCGTCCCCGGAGAATCGTCATGGGCGCAGCAACTGAGTCGTACGCTCCAGTACCCTCAGTTGACGAACACGAACTACACCAGCTGGGTGATTCGTGTTCAGGCCATAATGGAGGATCAAGGCCTCTGGGGGGCTGTTGCTCCGGCAGAGGGAACTCAAGTCGACGTCCGGCTCGACAAGAAGGCGAAGATGCATCTCTTCCAAGCGCTTCCGGAGGACCTCCTTATGTTGGTGGCCAAGAAGACGACAGCGAAGGAAGTTTGGGATTGCCTCAAGACGAGGTTCGTCGGTGTGGACCGAGTTCGGGACGCACGATTGCAGACGTTGAAGCGGGAGTTCGACGTCATGCGGATGAATGATGGAGAATCCCTCGACCAATACACTGGTCGACTTACAGCCATTTCTGTCAGGTATGCAACTCTTGGCGAGACGATGACGGATCTTATGCTTGTAAAAAAATTGTTCGACACGGTGCCAGAACGGTTTATCAGTGTGATAGCCGGCATCGAGCAATTTTGCGACCTCAAAACCTTGGTTTTTGAGGAGGCCGTCGGCCGACTCAAAGCCTTTGAGGAGCGGACATGCAGGAAGAACACTAGCGCAGGTGGAAGCGCAGATGGGCAACTGCTCCTCACTCAGGCCGAGTGGGAGGCACGATCTAAGAAGACCGGAGGAGATTTGTTAAAGAACAGGACTCCTGCAGATGGCGGGAACCGCGGCCGAGGAGGTCGTGGGCGTGGCAGAGGAGGCTACAAAGGTGGTCGTGGAGGACCACGCAAGGATGAAGCAAATGGCTCTAACGGTGGTGGCCGTGATAAGAGTCACATCCGGTGCTATAACTGCAACGAGATGGGACACTACTCGACAAACTGTCGAGCCCCGAGGAAGAAGGAGGAAGCACACTTCGCACGTGCCGAGGACGTTGAACCAGCCCTTCTACTAGCAGTCTCGAATGAGACTTTGCTGGTTGAGGAAGAGCGGCGGGAGGTCGTGATGCTGAATGAGGAGAAGGTATGGCCGGAGTTACATGCTACCGAGCATGTGGAGGGACCAACAGATGTATGGTACCTTGACAACGGCGCTAGCAACCATATGACCGGTGATGAAGCTAAGTTCCACGAGTTGGATAGAGCAATCACCGGAAGCGTCAGATTTGACGATGGCTCGACAGTGCAGATCAAGGGGAAGGGATCAATCCTCTTCGCATGCAAGAATGGTGATCAGTGGCTTCTTCAAGAGGTATTTTTTATCCCTAGACTTCGTAGCAATCTCATAAGCCTTGGTCAACTCACTGAGTCTGGGCACCAAGTGCTTATGGATGAAGATACGCTCAAAGTATCAGACAAAAATACCTCTCGCTTGATCATAAAAGTAAAGCGAACACAAAACCGTCTCTACCGCATCGAGCTACAACTGGCGAGGCCAGTTTCATTATTAGCAAGCCTCGATGATCCTGCATGGTTGTGGCATGCTCGCCTTGGCCACATCAACTTTTCAGCATTGAAGATGCTTGCCAGCAAAGGATTAGCGGCTGGTGTGCCGCTGATTACGCATCCCGACCAGGTGTGCCGGACTTGTCTAGCGGCAAAGCAGACAAGATTAACGTTCCCAAAAGCAGCCAAGTACCAAGCACAGAAGCCGCTCGAACTTCTACACATTGATTTGTGTGGACCGATCACGCCATCGACTCCAGGTGGTAATCACTATTTTATGCTAATTGTAGATGATTACTCTCGGTGGATGTGGCTACATGTACTCAAAGCAAAGGATCAAGCATATTCAGCATTCATGAAGACCAAGTTGCTAGCAGAGAACACGAGTAATTATCGTGTTAAGGCTGTCCGATCTGATCGCGGAGGAGAGTTCTTATCAGGCGAGTTCGCAAAGATGTGCGAGCAGGCAGGGATCGAGCGCCACCTCACCGCACCATATTCACCCCAGCAAAATGGTGTGGTGGAGCGACGTAACCGTACAGTGATGGATATGGTACGCTCACTTCTCAAAAGTATGAGCGTACCAAGCAAGTTTTGGGGGGAGGCAGTACGACATGCCGTCTATCTCCTCAATCGCCTCCCAACCAAAGCGATGGGCGATCGTACTCCGTTCGAGGCATGGATGGGAAAGAAGCCGCATCTAGCACATGTTCGAGTGTTCGGCTGCATGGCACATGCTAAGGTGACCATGCCAAACCTCAAGAAGCTCGATGATCGCAGTCGACCGATGGTGTACCTGGGTGTCGAAGAAGGTTGCAAGGCCCACCGCCTACTGGACCCCCATCGAGAAAAAATCCATGTAAGTCGTGATGTTATATTTGAAGAAAATGTGGAGTGGAAATGGTCTACTGATGTGGAAAGTGGTCAATCACCCAATTTTGTGATTGAGGAGGACGCCAACATCGAACCGGTTGAAGTCTGCTCAGCTCCATTGTTGGGTACTTCGGCAGATGAGCCAACACCGGTGCTCGAACCATCTACACCGACCTCTCCAATAGGTGCTGCATCAAGCTCGTCATCAACACCCAGGAATGCTCCGGAGGTCATGCCATCCACGCCAGAAGATGTTGACCAGGGTAGGCACTCACCTACACTTTGGTCAGGAGGACAAGTCGACAGCGACGGTGCACCTGTCCGTTATAGGTCCATGGCTGACATCATGCGTGATGCTCCGCACATGGATCTAACAGAAGAGGAAGCGATGCTCACAGAGACGGAGGAACCTTCATGCTTCAAGGAGGCTGTTGGTCATCCAGCATGGGATGACGCCATGGCGCAAGAGATTGAAGCCATCGAAAAAAATACGACGTGGTCACTCACCACGTTACCGGCAGGACATAAAGCTATAGGGCTTAAATGGGTGTACAAACTCAAAAAGAACTCAGATGGCGAAGTTATCAAATATAAGGCCCGCCTTGTTGCAAAAGGGTATGTACAACAACAAGGCATTGACTTTGAAGAAGTCTTTGCTCCAGTCGCTCGCCTTGATACAATACGTGTCATTTTAGCTGTTGCGGCCAATCGAGGATGGCAAGTTCATCACCTTGACGTCAAGTCAGCATTCTTGAATGGTGAACTCGAAGAAGAAGTTTATGTGACCCAGCCTGAGGGGTTCACAGTAAAAGGAAAAGAGCATATGGTGCTCAAGCTGAACAAAGCGCTCTATGGGCTTCGACAGGCACCACGCGCATGGCACATGCGCCTTGATAAAAGCTTGAAGCAGCTCGGTTTCACAGGATGTACACAGGAGAAGGCCGTGTATAGAAGGGGTGAGGCCGCGACGGGCATCATCGTCGGCGTCTATGTCGATGACTTGATCGTCACTGGAGAAGATCCAGAGTCAATTGCGAACTTCAAAAGGCAGATGATGAAGGAGTTTGAGATGAGCGATCTCGGCTCACTCACATACTACCTCGGACTTGAGGTGGAACAAGGAGACGTTGGCATCTCACTCAAGCAAACGGCCTATGCTAAGAAGGTACTAAATGAATTTAACATGTCTGATTGTAATCCTTGTAAGATTCCCATGGAGCCAAGATCCCATCTGCACAAGGATCCAGACGGACAACCTGTTGATGCCACCTACTACCGTCGTGTCATCGGGTGTTTGCGCTATCTTCTTCACACTAGGCCGGATCTCTCCTACGCTGTTGGTGTGGCGAGTCGATTCATGGAGAAGCCTACAATGATGCATCACAAGGTTGTGAAGCAAATCCTCAGGTATCTCAAAGGCACCATCGATTTCGGGCTTGTCTACAAGAAAGGAGGCAAGGAAGAAGTAATCACTGGCTATACAGATAGTGATCTGGCTGGTGATATGGATGATCGGAAGAGCACAAGTGGTATGGCATTCTACATCAACAACTGTCTTGTTTCATGGAACTCACAGAAACAAAAGACAGTAGCTCTTTCATCCTGCGAGGCTGAGTTCATGGCGGCAACTGCAGCAGCATGCCAAGCACTCTGGCTTAGAGCATTATTGGCTGAACTGGTCGGAACAGAATCAAGGATGGTGAAGCTGTTCGTTGACAACAAGTCTGCAATAGCTCTTATGAAGAATCCTGTCTTTCATGGGCGAAGTAAGCACATCGACACAAAATATCATTTCATTCGTGATTGTGTCGAAAGAAGGTTGATCAGCGTCGAGTTCGTTCGCACCGAAGACCAACGGGCCGATGCGCTGACAAAGGCATTACCGATAGCAAGATTGGCGACTATGCGTCATTTACTTGGAGTCCGTGATCTCGGGGTATGCCAAGACTAAGGGGGAGAATGTGAATGCTATTCTTGGCATTCCAAGCATTTTAAGTTTTTTTTAATAATGCCATATATTGGCTATAGTCCTAGTCTTAGTTGGTTAGTGCTAGACCTATTATCTAGCAACTTGAGATTAGGTGGATGGTCCTCCTTGCATGGAGGAGTTTCTTTTTTATTTTTATTTTTATTTTTCATTCTATTTTTATCCATGGGATGTAGCTATAAAAGCATGTGCTCTCAAGCTTCCAAAGCACACATTCATCAAGTGCAATACAACAAGAGTTCTCTTCTTCTCTTAGTGCTTCTTCCCTGCTCTCCATCCCCCATCCATCTCCCAAATATCCTTTGTTTTTCTATCAATACCTGCACCTAGAAATCGGGATCTGACTCGAGATCAAAGTCTCGATCTAAAAAAACAGATTAGAGGAATGTGTGGAGCTGCTAGTGCGAGGAATTGAGCTCCAGACCTCTGGGAGGTTTGTGGCTGGAGGTGAACATGTGAGTGGGAGATAGAATAGAAACAGAAGAGTTCTGAAGGTGGGAGTGATAATAGGAGACGTAGTGGTGAAGGGTGTGAAGGAATATGGAGTGGATTTGGTTAGAAATTGGATCAAAACAGAGGAGGAAGAGGAACAACGGTCACAAAGACAATAACTAACCTGGGATGAAAGCAAACGGAGATGCTCGCTTGCGGCAGTGAAGCTCGAAGATGCTTCACAGTTTGTCGTCACCTCAACGCATGACGAAGCTGCGGAGGCTTAGCACGACGGAGGAAGTCCTCGACCTCAGTGCGGTCACACCTGACCTTGCCCTCTCGCTCGACGGTGGACGGAGGCTATCGCCCTCACAACCTCGGAGCTCTGGAGGGAACGATGAAAAGAATGGCGGATACTTGCTCGACGAGGGTTTGACGGACTTATATAGATGGGGAGGGTTTGACGGTCTTATATAGATGGGGGAAGTTTGGAGCGCACGGCAACAGGTATGATCACCCGAGGAGGATGATAGGAGGTGGAGGTTGTTGGGCGAACGGTCGGTCAACGGCCGGTAACGGAAGGAGGAGCGGAAGGTGGGTGGCGGTCCTGCACAATCTTCCAGTATTATTCTTTTGAGGATAAATCTGGCAACGGTTGGTAATCATCCGCTACATCTTCTTCTTATCATTATGGCCTCCCACCATAGGCTCAAAAAAAGATCTACCTAAAATATCATTAATCATCGACATCCTTCTCCCTGACCCATCGGTTCCCTTGTACATCTTCTTCCTCTACTTAGGCCAAGGCCTAAGTATGGGGGGGACTAATGCCCTCTATAGATACTCTCCTCGTCCACTCCTTCTCTCGACCACCTCATTTTTGCTCCTTCTATACTTAGATTGTCCACAACCTAAGTATAGGGGGAGTACTAACTTCTATTTATCTTTTTCTTTTTCACTATCTTACGCTTAGCCCAAGCTATGTCTTCTCCGTGCTTCTTATCCTCTAAGGACATAGCATTCTCTAAGTATAGGGAATGTGTATATACTCTATATATATTTTACCCATTGCTTGTACTTTTGCATAAGTTTATATTTTATTTACGGGGCAAGTAACTTACTTCTAAAAAAGAGTTTTGCTACTAACATTATCTGTGTCTAACCAAAGTTCCAAAAAAAATGGCTTCTTATTCATTTTTGCATAAAAAACAAAAAATATATATTTTACACACTTGTATTTCTCATAACATTTCATTTATCCATGCATTTTTTAGTTGGATGTATCCCTGACACTTACACTCTCACACAAGACTTGTAAAGTTCAAGTACACTTGGTTTATGAGGTTTTAAGATTCATATTGAACTAGCATTAATAATTCTCCCTAGTTCAAAAGATATGTGTTCTATATCGCTACTTAGTCTCTACCATAAAGAATAAGATCATCACTTCACATGCATGATTGCACTTATGATGAGATGAATTGAGATTTCACTTAAGGAACTGGGATGAGGGATTTGAGTTTGATTTCTATTTTATGATGCTCGAGGATGGGATAAAATCGATGGCGGCTTCATGAAACCTGAGTATCGGCACTTTCAACCAGTATGAGAACAAGATTCTTGTACTAATCTCTTGATATAGACCTATGTGCCAGGTTGTGATGAAACTTAATTAATTATTGATCAGTGTGCGCCAACTTGGTAAAAGCAATGAAGCTAGCCAACCATCAATGAAATAAATTTTGAGAGAAGTTTTCTCATTCAAATACAAAGAAAAGATTTCTCATTACAAATACAAACAAAAAGATCTTCCACCATAGGTGAACAATTCCAACCATTTCAAAGTGTCCACTTGGACCAAAGCTATTAGGACCGAGAGTTGAGGCTAGCACCCAAAAAATGCTCTGCATCATATAGTGATACAAGTTTGGGTGTTGAAGGTACGATATGTACTCAAAAGAGACACACCTCGGTGTACTCCCAGGAAAACAAGTGTAGACGACTCCGAATTCTCTTGATGGACGCACTGATCAACAACTTAAAATACATGTGTTGTGTTGATAAGGCATTCGAGTGGATCCTTGTTCCAATGCGAGGGAGAGAAGATTACGCAATTCTATGCCCTCCATTAATTAGCCTACCATCTACACTTTTAGAACTGACAACTAAATAGATGATGGAACGTTTGCAAGAACTGATTTATTCCCTATGTGTTTAGAATTGGGTCCTTAATAGAGTCTCTTGGACTGGAACCATGGGTGATGTTTTGACTTTACTCTTGTGACTGCAGTCCACACTAAATGTCATACCCGTAAGAGTCTCAGAGCTAGAGAACTTGGATACCTTTTGACTAATTATTGGTTCAGCTAAGAATTTTGGGATCACTAAAATAGAGAGTTCTTCAACTGATCAAGACTTGTACTCCACAAGCACAGTCAGGAATTAATCCGACTAATTCATTCATTTTCTAGATGCTCTGGGACGAGCATGGTTTAAGTATAGGGGGTTGATGAATATGTGATTCATCGCTCTAAAAGATATTAGTTAAGCTCGGATCCCCAAAATTCATTGGCATTTCATCATCTAATTACAGTATTAACATTCATGCATGTATAAATAATAATTGCATATTATCATGCATTATTGCATTAAATAAGTAGCTAAAAGTCCCAACCCAATTGACCTGTAAACTAGCTAACTTCTCTGATTTTTAATTAATTCATGCTAACTCCAAATAACTTGAAACCAGCTCCATTATGTACATATTATTAACAAGAATAAAAAAATACAAAAATATCGCTAGCAAAAATAAGTGGCTCATAAACCCAAATCCTAATTTTAGAATTTCAAGACTAAAACACGGATATCTTCCTCATACAGTGTTTGATTTGACCTTACTCACTATTGAACTAATGTAAATTTAATTATCTTCTAAAGAAACTAAGTTCAAGTGAATCGGAGCCCATATGTGAAAGTTGGGTTTTGGGCCTGTCTTGTACATTGTGTAGTTTACCCGATTTTGACCTATTATTTTATGTACATTATTTACTCTTTTTATTTTATTTCTTCTTCATTTATTTTCATTAATGTAACGCCCCACCCCGCGGGGAGGACGCCGGACCTATCTCCCTAAGGATCCAGATACTCAACAATAGCCACATTCATACATCATGATTAACATTCGGAATGTAAATAGGAAAAGTACATAATAAAATGCTCAAATGACATTTATATATTCATGGTTCCCAAAACACCACAAATTTGCAATAGAGTCCATAATATTTTATCACATAACTAACAACTTAAACTACAGGAGCTACAAAAGTATACAACAATTATTAAGACTATACAAGTGGAACTGTACCCTGAGTCTGGTACAAACTGCGGAAGTTCAAGTCACTATTGCTGCTCAACAACCTGCAAAACTTGGATGGGTTTCCAAAGAAGCACGTATGAGCAAAAATGCTCAGTACAGCTAAAACAGGCTAACACTACACTAAGTAGAAAGCGCAAAAGAGTAAAGAGAGAGATGTTCACGTTCCATTATTAATCATGAAATTGTTTCTTATTATTCCAACCTGTCAATAAATTATTCTTATAAGTTGCATGCAATTTGCTACTCGTACTTTGCAAGTGACGGTACTTTATTCATATCATGATCTAACTAATTATACATTTATCTACATGTGTTATTTGGGATAATCATATACGCACATGTACATAGGTATATTATTCAAGATATCTTGCCATCATTTGATTGTTGAGTTCAGATATTAATAGTCAAACTCAATAGTCACGACATATGAACTAGAGCACTCAACTCGAGCAAACAAACCTTAACTCCACCTTCAACCCATTTCCCCCAGCTTACCCGCCACGAGGGGAATACCCAGGAACAAGTGCACCGCGGCCAAACGGGACCGCACCAGATACACCCTTGTGGCAAAGTTCGAGTCTTCGACGAGTGTCGTACTAGGGATGCGGACACACCGACTATACCCATAGCACTACGCTCAACCGACAGAGTCGCGGAACACACTGACAAACCCGCGGAACTAGAACTAACACTCCATCTAGGACTCACTGGGACCACGAGAGTTGCGCCCCACTCTTGGGTATGCTAACTTCTCTAAACATGACACATACATCCAAACATCGATAAAGTGATAATTCAATGCATCTTTTCATCATTTAGTTATTCAGCTCAAACAATAAAGGCATCATCTCAACAGTCACATCATGTGCACTGGAGCAACTAACTCACGCAACCAATCCCAACTCATCCATTGGGGTAGGGGCGTCACAATTAACAAGAGTTTTTTTTTAAATGTGTAAAAATCCAAATTTAAAATGAACTTGGAGTCAAAGAAACTAAATAAGTCTAAGTCCTCGCTGATAGTCTGTATAATAAGTCCTCTGTATTTTATTTTCTTATTTTCATAATCATTAAAAATCCAAAAAATTATTATTTCGATATTTTTATCGTATTTAAAAATGATAAAAAAATGCAAAACCAAATAATCATTTATTTATACACATAGAGTACAACCAAAAATATCACTTTGTATAAATGCCCTATTTTGATTTTGGTCACTTCCTGAAAGTTGTAGACCTCATTGAGACGAGCCATTTTATAAAAAAATATTTTGATCCGAGGTTGTTTTTTATTTATTTTTTATTTTTTGTTTCTTTTATTTTTTGAATTTTCTAGGATGACATGTGGTAGCTCCTGGAGCGGCCACATGTCATCCATTTTTGGGATTTTTAAAATTCCAATTTTTCATTTTAGAAAATTAATTAGTCAGATAAAAATAAAAAACATAAAAAATAATAAGTGCCATGTGTGATCTTGTCTGCTCATCAGGCCGCTTTCCTTTTGGGGGTGGCGGCACCGCTGCCCAGTGCCACCACCATCCACCTTCGACAACCGATCCGCTCAACCTCCGTCCGCACCGAAGGTTGGATACATAGACCCGAGTCCCCCTCACCTTATACGCGAGGGGAACATTTGCAATAAATCCCTCCATAGTTAGCCATATTCCAAAGGAGTCCCCCACCGCTTAAGGCGCACGCGGCTGGCACGCCCCCATGGTGGAAACATTCACCCCCCAACCTTCTAAAGATTCATGCCAAATGTCGACCGCTCAATAGACCACATGCCATGCATGCTCTACTCAAAGAAACTGCACAAATACACTTTTTAGGTATTAATAATTAATTCCCAGTCCATGTTCAAGTTTCTTTTTTTATTTATGTATTTGCATTAGACCCTTGTATTCGATTTGAAATTTGAACCTTGATATTGTATTTTTTTATTTAAAATTTTGCATATTATCGAACAACTATTTCTTTACATTGTGGTATGTGCTTTATATTTTCATTATATGTGGTTAATTAATCATTAATATTTTGATAAAAATTACATATTTTTCCCAGTTGATGTTCTTCAATTCATAATTAATTAATCACTGCTCAAAAAGTTGCTAGAAATTCACTAATCATAGAATTAGTTGTATTTCATTATGCCTAAAAATAATTTGCATTTGAATACATCTTTTGCTCTATAAAAATTATTTTGTATATTTCAATTTTAATAAGTATCAAATCTCTCAATTTCGAGGTTTAGAGTTTTTATGAGATAGATCACCTAGTGATATAACTCAGATATTTTTATTTCCTAAAAATACATGAGTTCAATATTTATTATATTTAATTATTGTAATCCAAATAGTTTGCATTCATTTAATCATAAAATATTCATATCGCATCAGAAAATTCCAAAAAAAATGCATAACATCTATTGCATCATTTTTTACATCTCGACCAAGTTTTGTGATTTTGGACGTCGTTTAATTACCAATAATTTTCTCGTCCTTAAAATTAGCCTAAATTTGCATTTGCATTCAAATATTTAATTAAAAATTTCAAAAAAAAACTTCCTCGAAAATCACACATTAAATTTGATAGACATTAACCTAGATTGTTCCTTTGCCTGCTCGAGATCTACCATAGGACTTGCTCAGGTTAAAAAAATAAAACTATATCACCTTAGTTGGATATTTAATTAAGTGGTTGTTTTCTTGATTGGTCCATATTGCCTGACTACAACATAAAAATGACAGATTAACAATGGTAATTAACGATTAATCAACCATATAATAAGATATGAAATAAATTTGTAGACAAAAAGATACTATAGATAAAAATGACATTATAATGGATATTATACTAGGGAATGCAATGAATCTTGCTTTATATTCGATGAGATTGATAGCTTTTTGAATGGCTCATTAACAAATTAACCTCTCCATTGTAAGATCACGATCATAATTAAGTAGATAAATAAACAACGATCATACTAACTAATATTTCTAAGATGTTTTAAGTTTATCCATATGTTACTCGGTGGCAAATTGATATGACTTTCCGCTACACCATCATCATGAAATTACCTCTTCCGTTATTCCTATCACCACTCCCACCACTTGCATAAGTTCTACTACCACTGTCACTCGCATCAGACAAATCCGAAAGATTTTATGATAAGAAAATGATATAATAGTGTTAACTAATGTAAGCAATAAAGACACATTAACTCGAACATTTTTACCTTTGAATATGGACGATGATAATTAAATCCAACATGATGGCTTAGTTCTTGCTCCCAATGACATATTCCATTCATTGATGAACTTTGTTGTTGAAATTTTTAAATTTAGAGAAACAATAACATCTTTTAATTGTTTCACAGTTTCCTGAAAAACACTTAGTAGTAAATGCAAGTGACATTAATATTTAACCATATTATTGATAAATAGCATGTTCATTTCTACTTTCCTACAAGATTGCTTGCAACTTATCCATGTTAGATTTCTTGTAAAATATATCGTGTCCGACACCATCAAAACGAACATACTCTCTTCAACCAATACAAATAAAATGTGAATATGCCTCTGACATGATTTCTTTAGAAGAGAAATGAGGACGCGTCTCCTGGAATTTTTTAATACATTCTCCATTATTATCCTAGCTCAAGTTTTAAAATAATTATTTATAAGAACACTATAACAGAAATATTAAAAGTATAATATCTTACCACTATCTCCTCATCAGGGTACATGATTTTTATCATGTCAACATCCGTAGGCTCCCTATTGTTCTCCTTTTCCTGAAACAAATAAAATTTAAAGACGTTACTTTTAAGCTCGAAACAAAATAAGTTAGATAATCTTAACTTACAAAATCATGACAAGTAACCAGTGGACGTCTTCCACATCTATGATTCAGAGACTTCTTTTTACTATTCTTTTGATTGATCAAAGCCTTTTCCTAATTCAAGTAGCCACAATGATGAAACTAACATTAAGTAATACATCACACGATATTGATCATCTTAATAAATTATCAACTTAACAAACATAGCAAACGAACTGAATTAAACATTCAACCCTTGTTTCAATCAAACATTCAATTCTACTTAAAATGCTCCAATCAACGAATTTATTAGATATGTATGGTTATGTATAAATCTCATTTTCAAACCTACAAATTCCTACCATTGAATCAAAAGTTCTTATGCAAAAAGATCTAGATGATGTTAATACACTAATTAAAAGCACCTGGGCATAAACCTATATGTATCATCGTTGTTGCTTTCCATGTATGATTGAATCATGTGCATACAGGTCAATATTTGAGCCGATCCACATGCAAACTATTGATAATTGAACTTACAAAATATGTAAATCATTTATTTTTCTTCGAGTTGTGCATCACTGATCTGATTTACGTGGATGCACTGTCAACCTGCTTTGGCTGCTGCTTGTGACTACGAAGCAAAATCTAAATGTGCTTATAGATTTAGAGGGCAAGTCACCACTAATTTAAGAATAAAAGTAGATGTTTCATCATTCCATGGCTTCCTGTGTTTCTTTTCAAATAAGAAGTAAGAATCGTTCAAGTACTACGGCATCGAAATCATTCAGCTTTTTGTTATGTAAATGATTCATGTTTCATATATTTTCCGCCAGTTGAGTTCGCTCCTTCCAAAGTGTACTCATTTGTGTTAAGGAGGTGTTTCCATTGCTTAATGGTCGTAACTAACTGTCATCTAAGCCTGAAAATGGCCGGTACAGGAATCATTTCATAGACTTCCATAGCTAGATCAACTGGATCTAATAGTTCACAATCCTTCCATACATGCTATTGTGGTTACCCCTGAATTACACTCACATGTATTCAGTCTTACGCCTTAACCCATGTGTAATATATATGTGAATTTCATAGAATATGCAATATGAATATTCATTCAGCTGTAAATAATGTAAAGATTTAATTATTAAATACCTTTGAGTATGTTGTGCTCCATTATCTCACTGCATTTGCAAATTGTGATTCATCGATACGAGGGTCATGTGCAAGCCTTTCTTTTAAAAGTGTTGGATTAGCTTCATTATCCATCCATATCGATTTTACTTTACTCTTTGAGAAGGCTGATCGCGAACGATATAGGTGTGGGAACGATCATGGTCAGTCAGTCTGGGAAGGCTAAGACGACGACTTGCATATGGGTAGCAAGAGGGTGGTTATGTCCCGCAACTAGATATTCGGGCCTTATGGGTAAGGGCCCAGTCTAATAGGGACAACACATCCCACCCACTCCAAGCGAACCTCTATATCAACTGAATCACTCTATGCTCGGGTGGCGTCGATGGAACCACACGAGCAATTACAATGCATGGGGCAGAGGGCTCATAGTACCCCCACCGATAATATATCTAGATGGATCGATGGGCCGCTTCGCTTTAGTATTCCATCACCAGAAAGAGAAGGGGCACACCAACATGGGCAAGCTCGGAGACAAAGTTAAACGCATTTCGATGTCCGTTCAATTCAAAATCACCCTATAAATAAATTTTAAGTTAAAATTAGTATAAAAGATATAAAAATAAATATTAGATAACAAAGTATTATCTTTAACAAAATCAATGTATTCATACAAGCGTTTTTTCGCATCTCCTTCCATTTCTTGTCAATAGAAAATAGCCACGAACAACGTGCATAATATGCACATGGGGCATGTAGTTTTGTGCATTCTTTCATATTATCTGATCATACTTATTCCATTCAAGTTCATGGCGATCAACCCCTTTATGTGTAAAGAACTCTAATGTACTAAACCTTTGTCTTTTTTCTTTATTTGAACAGATTCACTGCATACATCATCATCGTCTAATTCATATATGTTCATGTGTTGCTTCTTCATGAATCACAGAGCAAGCATGCCCTCTCTTAAATTCAGACATTGTTATATTCATTGTTCTACATTGTAAAAGAATATAATAGTAAGAAATAGTGAGATAAAGAACATAAAGAACATATGAATATTTTTCATGGGGATAGGGAATCACATGGATAATAGATCACTGATTGCACTTGAGAAAAAATACAAGATTAAAAATATAAATCTTGTTCGTATATAGTCAATTGCAGCCAAATCTTATTGCTAAACATTTGAATATGGCACATACAAGATATCAATAAAAAATAGATTATATTATATTTGCTTCTGACTGAATACGTGTACCCTTTCATACAATACCAAATTCTTTTTCCTTTTACGCTTGAGGAATTAGAAATTACAAGGAGAAGAGTGAAGGCGATCCAGAGGACTACGAAGAGCATTTATCATGAATGGACAACATAATGAGATAATAAATAATAAGTAATGAAGGTGGTGCATCTAAATTACAATTAATGAGAGAAATTTTACTAAATTCATTTGTTACAACATGGACAACGCATTCGTCGTGTATATCAGATCTCATCCAAGTATTTAATTCTTTGTCAACATTTAGTACACTTGGATGCATAATGCCAATATCATATATACCATCAACATGCATGACATACAAATCTTTAGGAGGAAGTTTAACGATAACGTGATGGTCTCCTCTTCTTTTCTTTTAAAAGAATTGATGTGCTCGGGATACTAAAATAAATGGATCGTCTTCATACTTTCTCCGTCCAAAATCAATGGATGGAAATCCATATTTATCAACTTGAAGTCCAACATTTATTTTCACATCAAATGCACTCAAATAATACAATTATAATACTAGGACCATATCACACTTCAACTACATCTTCTAGCTGGCCTTAGTATGTTACCGTTTTGGCAACGGTCGTAGTACTAGTACCAGCATATAGATAAATCCCACTATTTTGAGTTTGTTGATTAACATCTACATGTTTATAAAGAAATTGACATCCATTATATATCAATTATATGATGTCGTTTCGATGAATGGACCTTATGATAACCACTTTATATCTTCTGATACATCGACATTATTTTCAGAGCACAATTTTTGAACCTAAATTGTATAAGTTGCATAATATTAGATTATATCAGTGTAAATATTATTAAGTCTATGAAATCAAAAACTTACATATTCTTTTATCCAATTTGGAAACTCGAGAAGGTGTCTTGTATCTAAAGTTATAGCAGATTTGCATGGATGACAGACTTTTACATGTTGCAAGCATATGATGCAAAAGTTTATGTAATAGATACAGAAATCAAAAGGTACATCATTTACCTCAAAATAATAGAAAAGTACCTTCGAAATATATCCATTGCTTTTGTGTTGAAAAGAATATTACGATGAGCTTGATTCAAGCTTGTGCTAAGTTAGTGAGTTATTCCTCCACCAATTGTATTTTCATCAACATTTCTCACTTGAAAATTTAATTTAGATTCACTAGTGAGACAACGAGAGCAAAATATCAAGCATTCTTTTGTCAAATAACCTTCTACAGTGAAACCTTCAAGACGACTCATATTTCATCCTATTTTTTTGGAGCTAATAGTTATCTTTAAATAGGATAAATCCATCAATAATTCATAAGACCAACAACATTTACTTCAAGTGCCAAATAAACAGATAAATGCATCATAATTGTGAAGAAAAGGGATGGAAATACTCTTTCTAATTTACATAAGATAACACCAACTTCATCTTCCATCGTAGAAAATTCTTCTACATCAATAACTTTAGAGCATAAGTTGTTAAAATAAGTACAAATCTGTATCACAGGAAGGCACACATTGTCTGGTAGTAAACCTCTTCTCACAATTGAAAGCAATTGTTGCATGAGAATATGTTGATCATAGCTTTTTAGTCCAGCTATTTTTCTCTCCTTTGAATGGATCTTCCTAGCAATGTTAGAAGAGTCACAACTAGAAGTTTCGTGGATAGGAGAATATTAATAAAGGAATACTTCTCTCCTTTAGAAATATGATAGCTTGTTGAAGGCAATAACAAATGACCACTATATATCATTTGTAGCTAGAGATCTTCTCGCTTCTCTTTTAAAGTCAAGCATGGTTGAATATTGTCCTTACTCCTTCTATTGATTTGTAATAATGTATATAGAATGTTTTTATAGATATTCTTTTCTATATGTATAACATCTAAGTTGTGCCTAATTAAGAGATGCTTCCAATAAGGCAATCAAAAGAATATGCTATTTTTTCCAAGAATAAGGAAACACAATTTATTTATCCCCTTCATCTTCTTACATTCCAATTCGAGAACGCTTTTCTTGTATCTGTAATGTCCTTTCCAAACTTATTTGTATACCCTTTCAATTATTCTAGTATTTCCATTCAGGGCAACAATTTCAATGCATTTCTGACTTTTATCATAACATCCAAATATTTTTTTCAACTTTGCAGTAATCCATATCTGAAGTAAAACTTCATAATATGATTGATCACAGTCAATCTTAAGTGTCTAAAGGTACTCTACCCTGTAAAATGTTAAGTGTCCACAAATCTAGACATATTATAATTAGAATTCATTTCAATTCACTCAAAAATAGTGCATTTAGATAAAACAATACAAGCAAAAAGAGAATATCACAGAAGAAGATATATTGCATGGGTTTGTATATTATAACATTATAACGAGAAAATTTTACCCAATATCCTTGTGCTCCGTCCTCTAACCATCAACTTCATGTTCACCAGACTGTCCACCTCATGCATCTTCCATCTGTTGATTGCTGCTCTCAGTCTGCATGCTTGGCATCCACCCACAACCACATACATCACCTACTGTAATAGAGCTCCACTTGCCCACATTCCAATCACCTAGCCCTTCATTCCATCAGCCTTGTCTTTCCGCGCTCATTATCGCCCACTGACATTCACCTCTACCACCCAATGCCATATTCCTCAAAGCACTGCCCACAAAAGTTGTGCTTTGCTCGACATACTCATCCCAACGATCAACACCCTCTGCCACCACTCTTGCCCTCCACCTCTCTCCTCTCTCACGATCCATAGCCCTTGTGTTCCATCCATCTCCAATCACCTCCACGCAGGGGTGAAACAAATAATTTTATCAAGTAGGGACCTAGTATACAACTATTATGAATGCTCAAAAATGAAAAAATCATTGTATTTTCAAATAAAATTTCAAATAAAGCTAATATTTTTAAAATGAAACTCTTTCAATTTTGACGAACTTACAATTTAAAATTGTTATTAAAGTTATTTCAAATAGATTATTATTTTCAATGGTGATTTTTTAAAGTTTGATAAATCTAATAATTTAATCCTCTCTAATTATGTCCCCAAAAAAGTTAATCAAGTGATATTTTGAAATAAAAAAAGTTCGTGGTTAAAAGGAAACAATAATTTTTTATTTACAAGGAGTGCTAGAAACAATGGGAGAGATAAATGAACTGGAATACAATTTTATATTAAATTTTACTTATAATTTTGATACTTTGGGAGTGATTGGATAAATGATGACACAGAAATCGATGCGGTTAAGATGGAATAAATATACAATGTCGTTGTTCTCAACCAATCGCTTCGGTCAACGAGAAAAAATATGTATAAACTACTTAAGAGAAATCAAACAATGGAATGATAGCGGTTTTCGCTATTCAATTTACCTGGTATAGTGATCTGGGTCGAACACAAGGAGCACGATTTAAAAACTTAGCAGTCAAATTTCAAAGACAATTTTTTAGTAATTTCTAATTTTTTCAATTTTTAAATTTTCAAATGAGGAACAAATCACAGGGGAATAAAAATACACACACCAATCTTTTTTTGTTTTTCAAAATATCAAAAAATACTCAGAAAATTACAGAGAAAATGTTTTTGTGTTTTATACATTTTAAAGTATTTTTGGTATTTTTTTCAAATTTTTCTGATGTTTTTGTGATATTATAAAAATAAAAAAGTGGAAATAAAAGAAAACAATGCATAGCCAAGAGTATTTTGCACTAAAAATTAATTTAAGTGCCTAAAACTCCCGGAACTTAGTTTTATACTAAAGTATAAGCAATCATCTACACACAGAGACTGAAATAACAATTTTTCATTTTTTCTAGAATTTTCTTCAACTTTTATAAGATTTTTGGGGTTTTATAAATGATTAATGCATGAAAATTGGAGAAATTAAAGGGGAGTAAAATACACCTACAATAATATTTTTGGAATTTTTAGACAAATTTTTGAATTTTTATGATTTTTTAAAGTTCAGACGGAGAAAATATCACTATTTTTTATTTTTTTAAAATATCAAATAATAAAAAAGTAATGAAAATTCTATACAATGAAGAACACTACAGCATGAGTCTACATAATTTTTTGTCAAATTTTCAGATCAATAAAAACATTTATTTCAATGACAAGAACATGCAATTTAAAAATATGGAAGGCAGGGATTGAATTGCTGTTATTTAGAGTTTTTGCACCATAAAATAACAAAAAAAAATACGGGGCAACAAATGCAATTTACCCAAATAAGGTGTGTTGCGCACATGTTGCTCAAGATGCAGGGGTCTTTTGCAATTATTGAAACTCCTAGGGGCTAAATTATAATGTTTCCAATTTTTATTTTCAAAAACCCTGGGCTTCTTCGTTCTTCAAATTGGAGGGCAAACAAGGGGGAGCCACCGCTGCCCCTCTCTTCTTTCGTGCAAGCACGACGGATGTCGACGACGGAGGGGCTGCTGCATCGGTGACGGCGCCTTCTTCTCGCGGGTCGGAGGGCAAGGAGGGGCTGCCGCCCTCCCTCAGATCTACGGTAGGCGAGGGCCGCCCATGGTGGTGCAGCGGAACGACGGGTGGCGTAGGACCGCACGGTGGTGGTGCGACTCGCGCGCCGCCTGGCACGGGATGCGGCAGACTGGAGGATGGCGCTCGGCGATTGATGCGGATTACGACGTGCTGGAGACGCACGTCTACGGGCAGGTGGCTCTCGCAGGCAGCGATGATGGGCCATAGGCCTCGTGGATGGAGGGACGACGTGCGTGGTCGGCACGCGTGGTCGGTAGGGCGACGCTAGAGGTCGAGCTTGATGCAGGGGGAGAGGATGGCAGTGTTGTCGTTTGAGCGACGACCGCTAGTGGTCGATGGCGACGGGCCCTCGCGGATGGACCGCCGCGGAGCCCAGGAGATTGGAGGTGCGCCGGGGCGTCTACGTGCGGTCATGGGCCAAGCAGAGGTGGTTGGTGCTGGCGGCACAGGCCCGCGCAGATGAACGGCACGACGCCTGGCCGCGGTTTTGACGCCCGCTCCACCGGCAGAGGCGCGCGTGGACCTGCGGCTGAATTTTTTTGCTTTTTTATTTATTTTTTTCCTTTTTAAAACTGTAAGCAGAAATATATATATAAATCTTTTATATTTTTTGAAACAGGAACGGTAAACAGAAGCAAAAATAATTTATATATATGTATATATATATATATTAATTTTTTAAATTTTTCTGCAAAATAAATGTCAGAGAAAAAGAAATATATGAATTTTTTAATTTTTTTAATTTTTATTTATTATTATTCCTTTATACATAAATGAGCATACGAACCCTATGGTTCGATCCAATACAATTCAAACACGGAAAAACGTGAGTGTATTCGGATCTGCGAAATGGGAGATATCTGAGTCTCCGATCACTGTGCATGACCGAAGTTGAGTGGTCGTGTGAGATAAAATGAGAAGCGACTAGATCGAGAAAATGAGATGGAAATTCGATGTCGGATCGGAAATCAAAGGTGTCATCGGAAATTATGCCATCTATGATTAGAAATTTGATAACTAAATGACTATGAAATTAAATCTAAAGTTAATCTAGAATAGTGACAGAAACTAAACTGGAACTCACCTTGTACGTTGTTATGGCCTCGACGAGGGCCGACTCGCTGTCACTGGACGGCTTGGAGGCTGGGCACTCTTCTTCGACAAGATTGCTCTCGGAGATTGGGCTCCTCTCAACCAAAGATTGATCAAAGACAAATGAAGGAGGATGAACCCCACAAAAAGAGAAGCAAAATAAGAAAGGAAAGAATGGACAAATAAAGAATGTTTTTATTGGTTAATTAAATTAATTAATTAATTAATTAAAAATAAATTTTGGAATTAAAAATTAATTAAATAATTAATTTACAAAAATTATTTAGCCACCTTAATGGTGGCTATTTAAGGTATAGAATGATATCTTTATATACAAGGTATGTTTTCAAATTAAATAATGAATAAATTATATAATTAAATAATTAAATCCAAATTTCATAATTAAATTAATTAGTTAATCAATGTTAGATATTTAATTTTTTTGATGATTTTTATGTAAGGAAATTAGTTGTATACAAGTATTATATACATATAGTATAATATACATATGTACAAATAAGGAAATTATTTTTAAATAATTTTTTTTATTATATATTTTTTTATTTTTCTAGTTTATTTATAATGAAGATAGTATTTATAATTATGTACATTATGTATAAAAAATAAATATGGATAAATATATACAATAGGTAATTGGTAAAACTGCACAAACTACCCCAGAAAACCGACTTTTCAACCGTAACTCCAAAAAATATGAAATCACAGCCATTTGAAAGATAATTTAATTTAGAGAATAATGGAAGTGAGTTTGACAATTTGAGCCCATATGGAGCCAAAATTAGTCTTTCAATGATTGCTTTACGTCTTTTTTTAATGTGATTATTTGTATTATGTACATTATTTTATTTTGCGATTATTTTTATTCTGTAAAAAAATATTTTTATTTACAACTTTTGTTTAGAAAAATATTTAATTTGAGGTTAATTTATGTACAAATAAAATAATATGAGTTTTGTACAAATATATAGGGAAAAATTTACAGATTATATTTGATTTTTGAATTAAAGACCATATCTCCCCCTACTTTATTCCAAGTCGATCAGATCAAGTTTTGACCTTCTCTCGAGGTTCGGGTCAGTCTACATTTATTTCATAAATACATCCTTTATTTTTCTATTCTTTTTCTTTTCTTCTTTATTCTTTTATTTGAGTATGAAAAGTGATAAAAATGTATATTTAACAAATGCATGCAAAATGGTAATTTCATGAAATTAGTGGGTATTTACAGGTATTTGACTAAGGAAATAAAGCTAAAATAAAAGAATAAAGGTGATGAATCGTGGATTCATCAATAAACTATATAAAAGAAATTAAAATTAAGGGAAACAAGATTCGAACCTTGACCTCCAACGAGTCATGTTACTATCCACTAGACCATCAAATGACTTTCTGAAATTTCTCTACCAACACTATTTTATTATCAAACTAAGGAGGGATCATATTAAAATTTTAATACATTGCACAAGTGACATACAATTATCAAGGAGGGGCCATGACACCTCCATGACATATACTATTTTTGCCCCTGCCTCCATGCCCTGCCATTCGTCCTCGATGTATGGATCATTGCCATCCACCACCACCCTTCCCCTCCATGTTTTGCAACTTTCATCACTTCCTATCCTTGCTCATCTCTCATCGTCGACATGGCATGTCCATCGCATATCACCATCAGCCTCAAACCACTGGTCCTCAACTACCCTCACCCCTCACAAGTTTTCTTCGCCTCTTCCTCTACCTCGACCTCTGACTCCACCTCGCCCTCCACCTCCATCTCGACCTCTGGCCCTACCTTGACCTCTACCTTCACCTATTCCTCCGTCCAAACCTCCAACTATACCTTGACATATGCCTTCACCTCGGCCTCCAATGCCCTTCATCCTCTGACTCCACCTTACTCTCCACCTTCACCTCCACCTCCAGCTACACCTCGCTCTCCTCCATCTCAACCTCCGGTTTCACCTTTACCTCGCCATCCACCTTTACCTCGATCTCTGGCTCCAACTCGACATACGATTCCACCTCGATATTTGCCTTCATATTGACCTACGGCTCCACCTTGCCCTTCGCCTTCACCTCGACCTCGACCTTCAGCTCCATCTCGGCCTCCACCTCACCCTCCACCTCCACCTTGCCCCTCCGCCTCCACTTCGACATCCGCCACCAGGTCCTGCCATTGTGGAGAATGAGGAATCGCTAGGGTTTTTTCGGAGAAGTGAGAGGAAGAGGGGTAAGAGACATCGGAGTTATACTCTTATATCATTTTTTAGGGCACATCACGTGATGCCTTACAAAATGTCCGCAGGGCGTTGGGCACGTGGTGTTCCCAGCTGGCAGGGGCTTCTTTGTCAATCACTGAAGCTACGGGGTTGAGGTGCAAGTTTTGCATGTATATTATAATAATTGATGCAGGATGTGCATTATATTCTTGAAGGCACACGTGTTATGTGCTCAAGAAATGCATATGGAGCATATTATCATAATTGATGTGTTATAATATTGACAACAAATTAATTTCACTGTAACACCAAGGTTACTCGTGGATTCTGAACACCACGGTTTCTCTTTATTCCTTTAGTTTTTAAGTCATGACAAACTTAGGGCAAAAGGTCGACAATACTTCCCAGACACCCCAGCCACTAATGCATGCTTCTTTTGCATCTCAGTCATCAAGACCATCCCCCACTTATTCCCGAGTTTTTTCCACTTGATAAGGAGGAGGGTGGGGATGGAACCTTGGGCATTGTTCCTTTACTTTCTTCATTTATTCCATATTAAATTATTCTAATTTCTATGGGAATCTTGAAGATTTTTAAGACATCTTAATGCACACACATACTCTTCATCTCATTGGCAGATATCCACCATGCAAGTATCAATCTGGTGGATGATCTGGAAAGAGATATGTGTGAAGATATTCTTGAATACTTTGCTTCCACCCCCCCCCCCCTTTCCCTTGTAGTGAATTAATATCTAGGAGTGTTATTATGATATATAATCACGGATTCAAATAGGGATTTTTACCCGGCAAACCCTATAAACTTTGCCAATTACCTCCACGACTTTTGAAACAACATAATTCCTCCCTCGACCTTGTAAACTTGCCAACTCTTACCGCATGAACCCTGCGGGGGGCAGGAGGGGCAGGCCCATTTTTTTCCTTCCAAATAGTTACAACTCACATATATGTTACCACCAACTTTGTAAATGTTATCCAAGAATACCATAACATATGGTTTAGGTCATGTGTAGACTTGGATGTGAACTAAAAAAACATTCATGTTCATCTAATTTCAACCGTATCAAATCCAATCTGTATTTAATTAATGTACCTTCATAGATGTATCTGTATTAATAGAATTGACAACGTTCAAACATTATGAACAAAAACTCCATATGCTGTGGAAAAGAGACCTGCAATTTTAGGTTGCATTAGATCAGGTTTTACCTTTGAAGCGTGAGTAAAAATAAGAAATCTCCCGAATCAAGTCTGGTCTGCAGAAGTCTCTCTCGTGGGCGCAAAGATGAATCGTATTGCTTTCCACGAACCTGGACATCGACTAGGGCAATAAGAAGAGAGTTGTGAGAGTTGAGGACTCTCGAGACTCTTTCTCTCTCAAGGGGGAATGAAATTTGGATGAGAATTTTCTCTTAAAATTGTGTTGAAAAGAGAGGGCATGTACCTCTTTTATTAATTGTTGTACACGTCCAACATGTACCATGGTAGCCCTTGGATTTTAAATCAAGGGCTAAGAGCAAGTCCTAATTCAATCAGGATTATCTCCTTATTATCTCCAATCAATATTGATTAATTAAAAAATAAGCAACAACTTTAGAGTCCTAATTTAGTTAGAACTCAATAACATGGAGAACCATGTATACATGACATACACGTGCATCATCTTCCATATATGGAAGTTGTTTTTGCAAATTTTAATTAATTAATTAATTCACTTTATAAAATTATTATCAACATTGGAGAAATTATGGAGTTAATAATCAAAGCTTATGAATCAAATTCATGAGCCCAAAAGATAAATGTAAATATAATTACATCTACAAAGGAAATGTGAATCAGATTCAGACAATCGCATGCCATGGAAATATTATATAATCATATGTACATAATTATTTATATGAATCACATCCACATAAATATTAATTATTGTGAATCACTATTCATGTTAATTAATGAGAAATATATGTCATATCACAAAAATAATGTAATAATAAATATTATTATTACAATATTGACATCAATAAGTATGAGTCATAATCCAATTAAGACTCATGATATGCAAATATAGATACTTGGAGATATTCTCAGGGAGATCATACTACTCATGTAAGTGGCTGGAAATGTGGATAAGTGTCCAATTTTAGGGTTCATACCATTCTTGCAAAAAATTCCGTCACCTACGAATGTTGAGCTCGAGATGTAACACTGTACACTCTTAATAAGCTCAATCAAACACATCACACTCTCCATGAGTTGGATAAAGTATTGATGAGCTGAATCCAGCTTCTTTGACCATTTGTAATCATAGTTCAAACCAATTGGATCTAAGAAATGAGCTTAAGGAGCTTGTATATTTTCATTTCCATGACCATTTCTATTTCCAACATTTGGACATTGCAATTAGAATTGGAGTTGGAAATTAGATTCAAATGAATTGTGATTTAATCCAATTAAATCACAAATCATCTAGCTAAATGGATCCACTAAAATCCATCATGTTTCATCACTCCCTTAGAATGGAAGTGCCATGGTAGATGATCCATTACAACTTATGTAACCCTGAGTAATCCCAATACTCATTCATCCTTCACACTTGAAGACTTTGATAAATTCTATGTGCAAGTACCAATTTGACTTTCTTCACAATCTATCAATAGATTTCTCATTCGATAATTGGACGACAATATTAATCATATACTTTCCAAAAGCATATATTAATATCTCGAATCCTTGTCCTATTTCATAAACAAGCCGACCATGCATGGAATTCATTTTGACCCAAAATATCTCATGAGTTAGCTCTGTCCCCTGGTTCATCAAGTATGAACATGTATGATTCCTTTGAGAGATCATACTTCTCATACGACTTTATATGCACACCAACGCACCTGTATATAGACCTTGACTACATCACCAACATATTGGTCAGTCAAATATGCACACTCAAACATATAATGAATATTTGTCTCAAGTCAAAGGATGTGTGCATGATCGTGATAGTTACAATTTAGATCTTATTTTATCTCAACCTCATCAAGTTAGCTCTTTGACTTGATTATTCCAACACTTCCGAATCTCCATTCCAATGCAGAGGACATGCATCAAGAAGTTAGTTGGAACTCAGTTTTAGAGAAAGATTGCCATTTCATTCTCAGATTGGAGATCTTTATTGAATATCACATGTTTAAAGTCAGTTGTTTCCTCCCAATTGCATGGCACCTGATAACTTGGATTTTGCTTATGGTTAAAAGTTTGTTGGTGTAGAAACTGCTAAACAAAATTCAAGTTAATCAAAAAAATCAACACTGAGATAAAATCGATGTTTTCACTATTTATTTATCCAGGTAAGTGTGCCTGGGTCGAACACAAGGAGGCAGAAAATCATGCTCGTGATTTTCGAGGTAAGAAAATAATTTTTGTGATATTTTTTATCATTCTTTTCTTTTCTTCTTCAGCGACAAAACACTTTTTGTATTTTTAGATTTTTTTTCTTTTATTTGATTTTAATCTTTTTTCCAATTTTTATTTAATTTTTGAAAAAGATATTTTTCAAATAAAAGAGATCTACTATATAGTATAAATGTGATAGAAAATATATGTGGTAATACTAATAGTAGATCCATAAAGGTCACTTGAACAACAGGCTTAAAAAACAAAACAAAAAGGAATCAAAACGTAGTCATACATCGAAGAATAAAAACCTTAAGAAACGTGATAAAAATCCACGAAATACAACTAGAAAATAAAATGGAAGAAAAATACTAGCAGAATAATGTCCACGATAGTCCACAATAAATGTCCACAATCAGGTGTACACCTATAAAAGAAAGGGAATAAACGTCTGCAAATTAGTTCTTGATCAGGGACCAATACATAACAAAAATAAACTCCATTTACACATAGGTCCCTACGCGGAGACCTAAATGTAAATTCCGGAAACTTGGGGGGTCGCTCTGGAATTCTAGAAGTTCTGGGGTAATTCTTACAGTTTTCACACCATTTCACCAATGAACAATGGAGATTAGATGTTGGAGCTGCGATATGAGTCATCCACGCAGGATATGTGTCAAGCAATTGTGCCTCTTCTATTCTTCGATTTGTTCTTCCCCAAAGCTGTTAGCGGTGGTGGAATTCTTTTATCTTCGGTAGTATGCTCCTCTCTGGTGGATATCTCATCGGAGGTGGGGCCAGAAAGGGAGTGCCTCCCCCTTTCGAGCTCTCCCACTACAAGATGAGTCAAGGAAGAAGGCAGAGCTCTAATCGAAAGGAGCTGGAGGTTGAATAGGGTTCTAGGGTTTGAACCCTAGAACTGGAAATCGGTGAAGACAAATTCTCCAGATCATGAGGAATCGACTCCATACGGTACGCTCAACCCAATAAGAGGGTTATCTTGCTAGATTTGTATAAAAATCGAGCAAAAGGTTAAAGAATTCTTGCAAGTTCAAATGGGTTCCAGAACAAGAGCATATCAGAATAGAGTTCGATCCATTTGAAGTGAAATTGGAAAGGAGATTTGACGGTAATGATTCTGCATTTCATCATAATTATTCATTTATTTTAGTTTAAATCCCTTATAAAACATATGTATATATCAATAACTCTCCACTTTTACTAACCTTAATTCTTGTGTAAATATTGTATATTTATCACTATTGTAACCTAAAATAAATATATAAATAAAGGAAAAATAAAGAAAATCAAAGACCGTATATATGTAATAGATACAAGCTCACTCTGACCTCGAGAGTAGGTCAAGACTTGTCCTAATCGACCAGGAATAAAGTAGGGGAGATACGGCCTAAATACAAGGAAACCAAATTCCACTTGTGTACATTCATCACTTGTATATCTCTGTGTATAATACATACTACTTACACTAATTTATTTATCACATGACTCGTCTCAAATACAATAATTTTCTTCTTGAAACTTGTACATAAAAATATTTTGTAAATAATAAAAATAATTGCAAGAACAAATCTTATACATTGTGTAAATAACAACACTCTGAAAAAGTTGTACAACCTAACTTGTCAGACTAATATCTTCTCTACAAAAGCTCAAAATTAACCAAACTCACATTCATTATACTCCAAATTAAATAATCTTTAAAATAGAAATGGTTTCATAAAAATAAGAGTTAAGGTATGAAATGTGGCTTTTTAGGGTGCTATTGTATATTATACATATGTATATTGTTTGTATATTTATTTTCTTTGTATTTTTTATATATTGTATTTTTAACTAATTATATATATTATATTTGAATTACATAAAATACAAATAAAAAACACAAGATCACAATACAAAAAAATAAAATCATGTACATATTGTATATGTATCACTATGTATAATGTAAAATATTACTATTTATTTACCCTAATAAATTATCTCACAAAAATGAAATCAAAATATCATTAAGTTCCTTGTAAACATTATAAAATAATAAACCGAAAATTGATATGTATAATTGTAAAAATAATAAATTAAAAATCATGGTGATGTATACATAGGTATATATACCTACAAATAACACATTTTATTTATTTTTTCCCTTGTATCTATCTTATTTAATTAATTAAAAATCACCAAAATAAGCTAATTTAATTACTAATATTATCTTTTTACATTATTTATAATTCATTTTCTATTTTATTTACATTTATTTCTCATTTTTCTTTATGTTTTATCGTATAGTGCCTTTTGTCTTATTCTGTGCGCGTTGTGATTGGTCAATCATAGGTCTGTTAACCTGGGTCAACTCACCATTCCACGGCCTCCGCCCGCATTTCTCGCTCGCCCACCATCCTTCTCAGACTTTTCTCACACGCATGACCCATTAACTTCTCCTGATTCCTTCTCCTAATTTTTAACCCTAACCATTGACTCCATCGCAAACTCATCAGATCCATCGATCTCGCTTCGATCCGCTCCCTTTTTGGAATTCAAATCATGTCAGACCTCCACTCATATTTATAGTTGCCATTCGTCTCCCAACGTCTCTGATCCAATTTTCCACCATTTTTTGCCCGAGATCGACTACTGGATTGAGCTAAAGTGACAACGAGGCTCCCCCACGATCGGGATCATGAGGATTTGCCTAGGATTCGTGATCCAGATGCTCGTTGGGCCTCCGTCAGTGTAGTTGAGTCTCTCTGCCTTCCACCGTAGGACCGAGGCTAGGACCCATTTTTGACCACCATAGGTAGCCGTAGGTATAATTTCTTTGATTTTGCTTTTCAATTTTGGTGTTTTGATTCTCTACTTAACTAGATCAGATTGTCCACCATCCACCTCTGATATGCTCGATCGGAGGTGCTCCGACCTTCATCATATCCGACCCTTCGACCATGCTCACTGATGAATCTCCATTTCATCACCTTTATTCTATCATTTTGGCCTCAAAAACCCCAGCAAATGCATGTAAATAGCATCAATTTGTCCATAATAGCATTCATTATTCATTGTATTAATTATACATTAAATAAGGTTTTTAATGCCAAAATTATAGAATAAAGAGAAGAAAAGAAAAAGGAATAAAATATTGTAGATATTTTATGACCCGAACCCCGAGACCAAGGCCAACATGGAATTGGTCGACAAGGAATAAAGTAGGGGGAGATAAGGGCCAACAGTACAATAAATACCTCATTTATTTATTCATTTATTTATGCATTTTGACACCTATTTTGTATATAATTATTCATTCATCAAATGAAGAAACTTTGTACACGAAAAGTGTAGATAACAATGTAAATAAAAATATAAAATTGAGTTTGTGTAAAAATAATACTCCGTGTACATTTTATACCCAGAATAAAAAGCCAAAATCTCAACTTCACAGACCCATATCTTGCAAATAAAAACTCCAAATCACCCAAACTCACCTTTTAATTGTATATAGGTTTCCAAGAACTATTCAATAAAATTGGTTTCATAATTTTTGGAGTCAATCTGCAAAAGTTAGGTTTTTGGCCTTCATTGTGCAATCTGCCTGATTAAAATATTCAATTTATTCATTGTTCATTATTTTTATAAAATTATATTTTTAGAATTTTGTAGATAATGTCTATAATACATGTACATATTGAAATTAAAAGAAAACCAAAAAGAATTTGTAAAATAAAATAAGTCTATACAATACATAGGCAAAATACCTATGCTATCTATATGTATATAAATAAAAGGGGTTTTATTCTTTATTCATCTATATTTTTATAATATTGTAAATATTTCATATAAGTCATTAAAAATACAAATCCAAAATAAAAACCAAGAAAATACATTAAAAAATAAAGTATATATAAAATACAGGTAAAATACTAATAAGTACACCTACATATACATATACCTATTTATTTAAATATGAAAATAAACTCATAAAAATTAAATAAAAATACCCTCACACTCATAAAAATAAATTATAAATTTATAAAATAAGCCAACAAAATAATAAAATAAAATAAACAAAATAAAAATAAAATATATAAAATACATGTAAATACATGTATAAATACATTATTAAAATAAAACCATAATAAAATACATCGAAAAATTAAATAAAAATCATAAATAAATACTACATGAATTAATACACATTTTTCATTTTATAAGAAAATTCTAATAAAATCATCTATTATGTTAAATAAATCATTTTAGAATAAGGTCCCCTATTTTGTCCTCTACCGTCCGAGGTGGACCAATGGGGCACCAGCCTTTGTTGACCGCCCGGTCAACTGTCCCATCCGGGACCTGGCGTCTCAGAATTGTCTTTTTCCCGAATTTCTTCCCTTTTTTACAGCCATCTCATCCATCGATCGCGCTCGCGTTCTTCACAAGAAATCATCCCTGATGATCACTGATGCCCGCCGATATCTTAGACCAACATGATGCTCATTGGATTACTCAATAAACGCCGGTCAATAAGGGGTCATTCCAGTGTTTATAAATAAGAAGCTCCGCTCCCTCCTCAAATTTGGCCAATTTCATCCACCCAAAAGCCTCGAATTTGATCTTGGGAGGTTCCTCGTGACAGGGGGAGCATTTCAGAGACTCGAATCGACCGGAGGAGGGATAAGTTTTCACACGGCGGAGCTCCGGCGTCCATCCTGCTCCCTGGTGGCCCCCAGGTATAAGAGCTATCCTTTATCACTTTTTAGGTAGCTTTTGATTCTAGCATTTCAATTTTGTTCCTAGTTTAGTCTTTAGATCAGTAGCGCATCGTGAAATCGAAAAATCGAAGTTCGCCGGAGCTCCGCTCCGGCGACTTCTTCACTGTGATCCCGACTAGTTCAGACCACCAAACGCCCCTCACTTCGTTCCCCATCGCATTCTCCATCTATCGATCATGTTTGTTCAACCAAGGATCTCCAGTCCTTGCGAATCGGAGCTCCACCTCCGCCTATTGCCGGAGCTCCTCCGCCTCACCTCACCTTGCTGCAAAGCTTCAAAACTGGGGGTCGAGGAGATAGCCCTCGTTCCCCCGGTTCTTCCTGTGCAGGTATCGCAGAGCATCGAGCCCCTTTGGACTCGTTTGGATCCAGGAAGAGGCTCCTGGAGGTCCCGACCTTCATCGACCTCTCATGAGCTCCTTGGACCTCCAGTAGCCATGAGAAGACCACGAGCGGATGCGGGATGCCTCCAGCTACGTCCAGAACACCTCAGACGCGAGGGAGAAGCCCGGAGGAGCCCAAGCTTCAAGATCGAAGCTCGCCTTGTGCAAGCTTCTTCCCTGTTCTTCCAGGAGCCTCCATCGCCGTCCGATCAGGAGGAGAGCCCCAGATTACACAAGGATCGTTGAATGAAGACTAGCCACCACCGTCTGATCTGCGAGGCGTATCTAATCAGAACCCTTCATCGGCGAACCGGTACCCGTCGTTGGATGCGCGTCAGACTACGAGAAAGCAAGACCGACTACCAGTGCTAATATCTTTTTTCATGAGAAAGAATCGAATATGTACCCCACTCTTCGAGGGCAGGCAGGCGTCCAGGGCTGAGGGATGCGACTTGGATAGTCGACGATCTTTCGCTTCGCAACTTGCAGGATAGTCAGTCATCTTTCGCTTCGCACCTTTTTCATTCCAGAGTCCTATGATTTGAATCGACCTTTCGCTCCGGACAGCCAAGTGACTTTCCGTGTCCGTAAGAGCGCTAGCAAAGAAGTGATAGAGAAAGGGAGGCTGGGATCAAAGTAGCTAAACCGAGCCGAGAGAGAATGCGAGGATAGAGCACGAGTGTGAGCTAAGAGACTTGAGGGCTTTGGAACTCGAACTCAATATCAAGCCTCCTCTTCCTTCTTCATCTTGTGCCCAGGTGTCAGATTCCTGGTTGGACTGGGGGATCCAAAGCTGTCTAGAAAAGCCTCTTAGGACAAGGTTGGATGGGACTGATTGGGTCAGAGCTCGGGAGAAAAATATGGCTACGAAATGAGGCTTTCCTGAACCCCCCTGCAATCCCCCCTTCGCCACGCTCCTTTGACCTCCATTGCGGTCTGAATCCCCTCCACATCCCCCTTCTTCCCCCCCGGAGCGACGATAAATGCATTCGCCATAGTTTTAGCATTACGGCAAACCCGTGTCAAATATATAGCTGATTTGGGCGCTCTAGCCAAAACGAATCCGATTTTGGCCCTGACCTTCTCCATTACAATGTTCTCATACGCAGGAATACCAGACGCCGTCCATCAGCGCGCATTTAGGGGTAAATTTCTCATTTAGCCCCATCTTTTTTGTATTTATTGTTTAACCCTTTAATAAAAAGTTGAAGTTTATTTTATTATGTAAATTTTTGCATGGACCCCCTGTACCTTTATTATATTACCTCGAGGTCCAGTCCACGTCACCTCACGTGCGGTCCCACGTGAGGTGGCGAAATTACATTAGACCCCCTGTATGTTTGTATATTTCTCTTTAGTCCATAAAATAAAATTGAAAGTGTATTATTTTTGTGAAAATTGCAACCAGGACCCCGAACTTTTCTGAAATTACTATTTGGTCCATGTGGGTGCGGATCACGTGTAGTCCCACGTGATGGTCATTTTGTGCAGGGGTCCCTGGCGGGTTTTGTATTTCATTTTAGCCCTTAAAATTGCAGACCACGTGTTCTACTTTTGGTGTTTTTGCATTACAGCCCTTGACTTTATTTTTATTTGCAAAAATGCCCCTGCCAGGCCATATATTTTTGTATGCTTTGTCCATTTATTTCATGCATCATATTAACTTGAAAAATTCTACAAACATTAATATATGCTCATGTTAGCTTGTTCTTGCACGCCATATTTTTAGTTTTTAATTTTGTTACATTTTTGCATTTATTAAAAATCAAAAACATGCATTTTGTCTACTGTCTAGCTTTGAAAATACCAAAAAAATAGTTTACCACCTCAAAAAAATCCAAAAAAATTACCTATGGTCTATTTTATCATATTTTAGTGTCAATTCAAAAATCACTAAAAATCTCAAAAGAAAAACCTTAAAAATATGAAAATACTCAAAAACTTCCAAAAAAATAAAAAATATAGAAAACTCTAAAAAATTCAAACTCAACTCCTGTAGGTTCTATATTTTATCCTCTTTATTTCAAAAATAGTTTGGAAAAATTTCGTGGCTGTTTTGTATTTTTAATTCCCATTTTATCCCCCATCCAGTAGCTAACTCCCTATTTTCCCTTATTTTGTTATTTAAAAATACCAAAAACATTTTGAAAAATACCCAAAAATCACAAAAACAGTAAAAAATCCAAAAATACCAAAAAGATTTTATTTCTGAATTTTTGACTATTTTTGCATATTTTTATAAATACTCTATCTTCTCTTTTTTTACATAGCTTATATATTCCAATATCAAAAATTAAAAATATATATATATGTATACATATATATATATATTTATGTATAAAAATCTGAAAATTAAAAATTAAAAAAAAAGATATATGTATATATAGATATAACCTATCTACTTATATATGTATTATAATCTCTATACATACTCGTTATGGGTGTATATCTTTATATCTCTATACTCTATAAAGTATAGATATATAAATATATATAAATATATAATATTAAACAATAAAAAATATCATAAAAATAATAAAAAAAGAAAATGAAAAAACCCACAAAAATAGGACTCACACAAGGATGACTCTGTTATACATGACATCATAGGCTGCTTCATTTTTTTGCATTGCTCTTTGTGGTTCGACCTCTACATATTTATTCACTGTGCATCTTGTAGTAGTTTAATAAATATTAATTCACACTTTTGGGACACAATTAATTTATTCTTTCTTGTGGGTTAATTGCTGATTAACCGGTGTTCTGTGAGCGGTCCCCTCAGCGACACTATATATATTATTGTGACCCTTGCAGAATGCCTGTTATCACTCACTGACCCCTTATTCATCCTCTTCCACGTTCTGTCCCCCTCCAGAACATCTTGGATCAGGAGAACGGACTCCTTCCCTCCGCCAATCACCACAGACTCTCATCCACCCACCATTAGTCATCTTTTCTACATAATAAAGTTCGTCGGAGTGTTGCCTCCGAGCGTTGAGCATTTTGCATGGTCCTGGAGTACAGAAGGAACCAAGGATCGTGACTTAGAGGTCCACATGCAGTTAATTCCCTTTCGATTTCCAAATCCTTATCAAGCCTACTTTGAACCTCATGAACACGTTAAGAAGATAGAGGAATGTCGCGGGAAGCCATAGCACCATTCCGAAGGTGATTTGGCCTGGGTTCAAGCGAGTTCTGCTCGATTGAACATCGCCGGAGTTGTCACTCTTCCGTGTATTTCATGTACCTCTGCTTGCCGTCCGATCAAGAATGCCACGACTAGATTAGATCGAAATTGTCTAAGCATGCCCAAATTTCAGTCCTGGATTGCACCTTACAGATCATCTCACGCGTCCGCGCACGCCTGTATCCTTAGCCGTTCAATCAGAGATCCATCGCATCTTAGACATCCCATCTGTCATGTGGAACGATAGAACTTTTATACTCAAGCCGTGCATTGTTTTTAGTTTTGCAAATAAGTCCTTTTAGAACATGTGTCAGCATGTACATTATTAAACAATTGCATTTATTTCCCTATTATTTATTTTGTTTTCATTTTAGTCTACTTTGAACTACTACACATGCATTACACGTGCTTTCTTGGGTGTTTTGCAATAAATGTACAATATGTGTTATGTTAATATGCCCCCCTGTTAATAAATATATTGCATTTCTATCCAATCCAGCGCACCTCGTGTGTGCTGGCATGTGCTTTTTTGGAGAAATTTCATGTTCACCCCCTATATTTCTTTATTTGTTATCACTTCAATATGCTAAGTAAAAATAATTGCATAAATGCCCCTGTAAAGCATATTCTCTTTCTATTTGTTAATTTGAATTTTAACAAATAGCAAAACATCTTTAAAAAATCATAAAATTTATTTTAGATCCCTATTATTTTTCCTTTCATCATTAATTTTTATTTCACATTGTCATCACTTTTATTATTTTAAGTAAATCAAAAACTCCAAAAATATTCCCTATCTACATTAGAAAATCAATAAAAAATAAGAAAAAATTTTCTAGAAATTCAAAAAAATTCATATTTGCTTATTTTGATTTATTTTTTTCTGATAAAAATTTATTTTCTAAATCTTCATAAAAACCAAAAAAATGGAAAACATAAAAAATACTTAAAAATTCATTGCAAATCACGGAAAATCCAAAAAAAGTGCAAAAATGCTTTTTGGAAAATTTCAAAATTAATCTTTTTTATTGTGCATGTTACCGTAATTTTAGATTTTATTTCAAAAATCCAAAAATATCTTCATCATTTTCTATATTTCATTTTTCTTATTTTCATTTATTTGAAAACCATTAAAATTTCTAAGAAATTCTAGAAAATCATAAATTTTGTATAAAATACAAAAACACAAAAAATGGGTTTATTTTAATTTTCTATATATTTTCACTATATTTTTAAAATCCAAAAAGTTTCTTTTATCTCTTTTAATTTGATTCTTTTTCCTTATTTTTATTTTCTTTTATTTTAAAAAATTAAAAAATTGTAAATATAAAATTCCATAAAAAAATATAAAATCAGAAAAGCATAAAAATATAAAAATTACAAAAAATTAATAGATAAAAACACCACAAAAATTAAGTCTAGTTTACTTTCAGATTCCTTTTTCCTTTCCTTGATTTTTCATTGAATTGAATAACCCTTGTTTTGTAGCCTCCTTGAGTTCAATCATGTACACTATACAAGTAAATAGCAAATTAGTTCTTTTGCTGGCATTGATTGCTTTATTCTCATTGGCTTAAGAGCTTGTATAAAATATTTTTTTAGGGATTTTTATGGATGTAATGACATTACAATTAATCAATTAAATTAAACCCATGGGGATCCTTAGTTAAACAAATGGCGCATTTGCCGGGGAGGTACGGTGAGGGTAGCTAGGTTTTTGTTCTTATAGCATGATATTCTTGGTTGTAAATACCTATTTATTTTTAATTTCTTATTTCTTCTCTTATTTTTCTGTCACATATTTTTTTCATATTTCATGTCACTTGTCTGTATTTCTATGTCATATTTTCTGTCTTTTATTCATTATATTATTTTCCATATTTTTGTATATATTATTGTGTGGATTGCGTCTTGTTGAGAAGTGAGAACTCACTTCAAATTCTGTGAGCCGTGACGGAGCATACACAACGCTTATAGGGTTCGATTTATCGGACACCGAAAGCTCCCCAAGATCGAACTTAGGGATTCATTTGAGATCCATTTTACTTGCTCTTCTCGGTTTGCCTCTTACCCACTTCTGTGTTTCTTGTTTGTTTGTTTGTTTGTTTGTTTGTTTTCTTATCTTATTTTATTTTATTTTGTTCATATTTTTCATAATTATGATATGTCATATCTTTTGTTTCTCTCTTTCTTGTGAGGGCCCGACAAGCAAGGGTGACATTCCTAGGAGCGTTGGCTCACCCAAGCGAAGCGGAGGCAGCTCGTTTCTTCATCGAGCAGCATGAGAGCGTAGGAGGAAGAAGCAGGAGAATTGGAAGATTTTGTAGATATTTTGGCACATACATTTTTTTAGACTTTTATTTGCATCATTATTCTTGTAAAAAGTTTTAATTATTCTCTTGGCACTTACCTTGTGTGTGCGGGGTTTGTTTCACCAAGTACCGGTGCACTTGGGGGACCTCACTGGTTTTTGTTTTAATCAATTTTATTTTTATTTGTTTGTCATGGTTTTGTGTGCTTGATACCTTAGAAGTAGGTTTTATTATCTTGCTTGAGATAGGTAATCGATTAGGTCCAATGACCTTAAAAAAATATATGTTCATATAGACTAGTTGGATTGGACTTGGTCAAATTAAATGGTTCTTGCATGCTAATAGAAGTTACTGCTAGGTGATGAGTCCTGGATTACGCTTGTTAAATATATGAATTTGTCGTGTAATGGTCGTTCGCTTAAAAATATGTGTCGTTTCGTTGTAGGCGGTAATCGGAATCGGTCAAGAAAATAACCGCAATTATTTAGTCAATTTATAATTGAGTGTTTTTTTGTTTATTTTACTTGGGTAAGTCTCAAGGTCGAACACAAGGAGATAAAGGAACAAGCTAAAATTATGTCTATCAGAGTTTGTGCGCAGTTTTCGAGGCGGTCTTTTTTTGTATTTTTTATACAATAAAGGATGCACAATGCAATTTCGGCCTATTTTAGGGAATAAAATGCAATTATCAATCAAATAATGTCTGAAAATTATGAAACTTGGCCATGATAAAAATTATGATGAAATGAATGCACTGTAATTTTTTTGGAATTTTTGGATGCAAGATGAATTTTTTCATGAACTTTTAAATGCAAATGAAGTGAATTTCAATATTTAATTATAGTAAATACTAAACCTAATTATTTTCAAGAAATAAAATTATCTAAGATCTATCACTAGGTAATGGATCTCAAAAAAATCCTAAACCTCAAAAATACAAGATTCAATACCTATTAAAAATTAAACATTGAAATATGCAAAATGATTTTTGCAGGACAAACTATGCATGCAAATGCGATTCTTTCTTGGCACAAAATTAACCACAATTAATTCTATAATCCATGATTTTTCTGGAATTTTTAGACAACGGTTAATCGATGACAAATTTCAGAGCACAAGATGGGCAAAATATGTAATTTTTCACAAAATAATTAATTATTAATTAACCAATGATCACAAATATATCCACAATATGTCAAAATGTGGAGATATAAGTGAGAAACAAAATGTTATTTTTGGATAATAAAATAGTGCAATGTAGAGGTCTAAAATGATAAAGGAATATAGGGTAATTTACGCAATTTTAAATAAACATGAAACTGTAAAGGGGGACTGAAATGTAAATACCAATAGTCCTCGGGTGACTTCTACAAAATTCCAAGAGGGGCACGTGCACTCTGATCGACGGGGTTGGATGGCGAATGGCGGAATGGAGAGGGTGGCTTCTGTAATTTTTCCACGCGGTCACGTGCCTAGCACGTGACCCATGGGTCGACGATGTAAATCCAGCATCCACCAGGGGAGTTGTTGTAAAAGTCCCCCCGATGCACGGGCGCCTAATGTGCGTGGGGGTCTCGAGCCCAACGCTTGGCCGGCGAGGAGCGGAGCTGATGAGAGTGGTGGAGGGCCGACGTTGGCTCCTGGAGTGGTGGTGAAAGTGCCAGGTGTCTACCGCTTGGCGGTCGCCCTGCGGTGTTGAGGAGTGTCAAGGACGGTTGCGAGGAGTGATCAGCGGATGGACTTCGTGGTGGCTCTGGTGAAGGTCTAAGCCGGAGGAGAATGCGTAGCGATGGAGCGGGGTACCTCCAGGAGATTGTCGGTGAAGATGGTGTTGTTGATGGAGGCTGAGGCGGTGAATAGCGAAGGAAGTCGAAGTTGATCGTCGTTGTCAATGAAGTTCAAACAGGTCGTTTGTCGTTGACGACCGGAGGTGGGAGTCATCAGTCATTGGCTCGACGGTGGGACACCGTAGCTGGAGCAGAGGCGGCGAGGGGAGTCGTCGTGGGCTGCAATGAAGCGGGTTCTACTTCGGATCTCGTCGCGTGAAGAGGAGCTCGCCGGGATGTCACCACCGATGGTGATTTCGTGGCTCTGGGATAATCGGTGAATGGGTTCCATCGACGGGCGGTGTAGCTTTAAATAAGGTCGAGGGTTGGCCAGCGATGGAAGGTGATCACCTAGAGATTCAATTGGGTTTCATCGGGGATTTAAGGAGATCGGAGATTGATCTGGGATGAGGGTGGAATCTCGTGATTGAATGGGAGGTGGCGGAGATTGAAGTTTCGCGGTGATTGCGAGGAAGTACGGGATCAGATCGTGACGGCGGTGACCGAGATCTACGGCGGAGATGAAAGGGGAAGGTAGCAGCTGCAAGATCTCCGGCAGAGATCGTGGTGATGGGCAGCGCGAGGCTTGGATTGGGAAAGTGCAGGTGGTCTGGGAACAATGGACTGTGGTCGTCCGATCGGCCGAGATTGAACGACCACTATGGAGGCACGTGGAAGCAGGAGAAGGGGAGGGGGCACATGCGGTGCACGTGCGCGGGAGGCACGTGCCACGCACGTGCGAGGACTTTTAATAATTTTTTTATAAAAATTAATAATTAAAAACTCGAAAAATTCTAGACACGTGGCGACTCCAGGAGCAGCCACGTGTCAGCACCACAAAATTCAGAAAATAAATACTTTTAAAAAATCCAAAATAAATAGAAAACAGCCTGGGATCGAAAGGGTTTCTTCACAAAAATTGTTCATCTCGATGAGATCTACAACTTTCATGAAGACATCAAAACCAAAATCGATCATTTGCATAAAGTGATATTTTTGGGGTATCCCATGTACATAGAATACTTGGATTTTTGGGTTTTAAATTTTTTTTATTATTTTTAAATAAGATGAAAATCCAGAAAAAATATGATAGAATCAAGATAAATATTCACACATTGATATAATTTTTTTATTTTTATTAATTAATAAAAAGAGGAAATAAAATAAAAGATGAAAAAGATACTTTTTGTACAGATAGTTAGTGAAGACTTGGGTTCAATTTGTTTCTTTAATTTCAAGCTCAATTTGGATTTGGATTTTTGCACATTTTAATAAAAACTTTTATCAAAGAAGACAAATGAAAAAGAAATGGACTAAAATAGGTTAATTATGTACATAAAATAATAGGTCAAAAACCGCTAAAATACAAAATGTACAAAAGAGGCCCAAAACCCAACTTTCACATATCAGCTCCAATTCACTTGAATTTGGTATTATTTTGAAGGTAATTGTATGTACATTAGTTCAAAAGTGAGTAAGATCAAAACGGACACTAGGTGAGGAAGATATGAGGTTTTTAGTCCGAAAATCCTGAAACTAGGGTTTGGATTTTTGTCCACTTATTTGGGTTAGTGATTTTTTAGTATTTTTCATTTTATTCTTGTTAGTGATATGTACATAGTGGAGGTAGTTTTGGGTCATTCGGAGTTAGCATGAATTAGTTAAAAATTAGGGAAGGTAGCCTATTTACAGGTCATTTTTGTCTGGGATTTTTGGTTTCTTATTTTGTACAGAAATAAGTGATAAAATGCAATTCTTATGAAAACATGTGTGAATGCTAATTATGCATAATAAATGAAGAAATGCAATGATTTTGAGGGATTTGAGCTTAATTAATGAGATTTAGAGTGGTGAATCTGAGATTCATCACTAGGACGGTTCTCTTGCATCATTCAGGTTAGTTTTATTTCTATCTTTATTTCTATGAATGGATCACTTTGCATGTAGAATGTTGGAAAAAGGTACGCATCTCTTTCTTTGCATGCATCATTGATTTTATTTTGCACATCGACTTTTCCAATTTCCTTCCCCATTTTCACCACTTAAGATCAAAAGGAATTGGAAAATTCGTTAGACTGTTTACTTGAAAAAATCTAAAAAAAGGTGATAATCTCATAAAACTGGGACTGCTGAAGAAATCTCAGCCTGAAAATAAGTGTAAGGGCAAATCATCATTGTTTTGGGGATAGTAACCCCCTCATTGTTTGCAGGTACTTACCTCCAAACAGAGTGGGTGAGGATGCAACTATAAGGATAGAACCCAAATCCCTGGACTTGTGCCCTATTCTCTTGTACACAGCTCTTGGTGTATGGTTGAGATGCAAGCACTTGCCTCAGACATTAGAAAATCATTTTGGTGTGCTCATTCTCCTTTTTCTATTTGGGCTCGACATTGAACCTGACAGCACGGGCAGATAACTCCATTTATTGGGGAGGATTGAGAATGTATGTTGGGCGATAGCGGTAACTCAGCTTGTATGCTTAGTAGTAAGTAACTTCTTGTAGATTCACTAAAACTAAAATTAAAATGAAAAAAGACAAACTCTTTGGGTCACCACTTGTGTTCAGCTTGTGAATCGGGGGTTTGTATTGTGTTTGTTTGTTAGTGTAAAGATCCCTCCATGTCTTTTGCGCATTTTTCCTTCTTTGTTCTTGACTTGACGTCATGTTCTAGCATCTTTCCTCTTGACATCGAAGATGTTCGATTGGAGTATTTCTTGTTCGGACTCCGTGAGCTCATTTCACACTCCAGTTCAAAATCGTCTTCTATTCAGGAAGACTCACTTTTCGAATATCCCTCTTTATCCACATCACCCATCTTCTCATCCAATCCATTATTTGAGATTGGCTCTAATATCGAATTATCATTTGAGACTCTATCATTTATGAGGACTAATCCAGTGTCGTATACATTTTCAAAGATTAAATAAGAGCACTTGATGCCACCGGAGGGAAAGGGTAACATGGCATAGCAGAATGAGATCAACAATACGATGTTGGCGTCTAAGTAAGCAAGATGACATCCAGGTCGGATTTAGAGATATGATCTTTGAGCTGAGGAATGAGAGACAAGATAGGAGAGAGGAGGGTGAGCAGCCAAATGGAGGTGGGAATGGGGGAGGTGATCCACCAGAGCCAGTGACTAAGCTTACACTTAAGGATGCCTATAATCCATGGGGAGGATAGATGAATACATGCATTCAAATACCTACGATTCATGGACGTTTTGAGCTTAATCCCACAATTTTACCTCTACTCCCAATATTCCACAGATACATTAATGAAGAACCATATGTACACCTCCAACAGTTTGACTACATTTGTAGCACAATACACTACCATACCATCCATTAGAGGTAGTGAAGATAACAACCTTCCCTTTTAGCCTTATGGATAAGGCATTATATTGGATTAATCATTTAGGAAGGGTTGTTACGTCCTGGGAAGAATTGAGATCAGCATTCTTGAGCAAGTTTTATCCCCTAGGATGACTAAATCAAATGCGGTCCTTGATTGTCGATTTCTCCCAGGCATTATATTGGATTAATCATTTAGGAAGGGTTGTTACGTCCTGGGAAGAATTGAGATCAGCATTCTTGAGCAAGTTTTATCCCCTAGGATGACTAAATCAAATGCGGTCCTTGATTGTCGATTTCTCCCAAATGTCCCATGAACCTATTCATGAGGTGTGAGATAGATTTAAGGATTTGACGGAGAAATGACCCCATCACGATATACCAAAGATGGGCCTTGAGCAGAATTTCTTTGGGGGTTTGAGCATTGGAATCAGAAGTTGGTAGATGCAGCTTATGGGGCGTCCCACTTCAATAGGGACAAGGATATCCTTTATTAGATTTTTGAGGAGATGGCGGAGATCTCTGCAACTCTTTATTCTTCACGTGCTTTTCAAACGCGTCATGTTACATCTCCTTCAGTACCCCACAAGGATGTCAACATGACAACATCACAAGATGTGGATAGGGTGGACAGTGTTGATCTGACCATCATAGGAAATCACCTATCCAACGTGAACATAATAGAGTGACGATCCAAGGAGCTTGAGAAGCTTCAAGTGATCGGACAGAGGACAAAAACCTTGGATAAGTTGGATGAGATTATGGAGCATCTGGAGCTTCTTGTCAATACAATTAGTGCATGTCAAAGTGCGAGTGTTGCAGCCGATACTTCTACACATGAGCAGACTTCTTCCACTACAGTACAACGGGGTAGTGGAGTGTCCCCTACAGTCCAGCATGTTTACTACGTGCAGACCTCGGATCAGGTGTCAGAGCAGTCATCCTCATCATGTATTGTATCGTACTAGCAGGAGCCCCTTTACATTCTTGAGCAACAGTCTCCACCTCCACCTCTCATTTTGGAAGTGAACGACATTTGGTTCGACCAAGAGTGCAACCAGCGTTGTCCCTCAGGGCAAGGTCAGTTGGGTTTATAGTAGATTCAGAGGCCCGTCCACCATTTCCAAGGAGGGAGACTACAACCCTAACACCAGCAACTACAACCTCAGTACCCGTCTCCACCACACTTCCAAAATTGGAGACATGGACAGCAGCAGATGCAACCTGCATATTTTCATCAGCCTTATTATTACAGTAGTTTGCACATTTTCGCACCCTTCTCCTCCTTACTATCAGCACCAGTACTCTAGGTACCAATAGCCTTCACACTACCATTCTCAACGACAACCTGTAATTGAGCATTCATAGGTACCTTTGATGAATCTCGTGCTAGATCATCTTGCACTTCTAATGAAGAATATGAATGATTTGACTCAGTGGCTTGACTACCTGACCGCCACCAAGACACTGATTATAGCCTAGATCGAAGCAAATCCCAACAATTTTAGATGCAAGGAGCAGGTAGCTCATGACCTACCCACCCCCGAGGCGGGTATGGCCCTTGATTTTACTTGTTTATCTGATGCCATTCATCTCAGGAGTGGTAAGAGATTACAGGCACCCACACAACAGTTGGGATTGGGGAGAGACGTTGAGAGAGCTTCACCGACTTCATCATCTTCTTCACTAGTTGAGCAGCAATCCAGTGTAGCAGATCCAGATCATGGAGTATCACCACCTTCTTTTTCAACATCACCACCACCTTATTCTCCATCATTATGCATATAAGACCAAAAAGATAATAAAGAAAGATGCATTGTTGAGTCAGTCATGAAGGAGAACACACCTGTTGTGGAGTTTTTTTCTACACCAATAGATCTAGCAGCCCGTCCTGTTTTTATCTTTGTTTCTTCTACTCATGTACTAGGTAACATTGTACAGATTGATTGTAGTTATCCACATGTACATGATGACTCTATTTTGAATAGGAGAGATGAGCAATATGATATTTCTTCATAATCAATTTCATTTCCTCTAGCTTTGAATAAAACTCAAAAAATCCAAAAAATGAAAACAACGCTATCTGATCCTGGAGTGGTAGAGATACTTCAAAACTTATTTTTAGAAATACCACTCCTTAAGGACATGGAGTACATGCCCGCAATCAAAAAGGGAATGAAAGAAGGATGTACTAAAAAGCGTCAACCAGAGCAGAATAGATGAAAGAAAACAGAAAAGCACATCTTAACCATGGACACAGTTCATGCCATCAGCAACCTCCTGCCCAAAAAAAAGATAAGGGAGCACCTCACATCTGTTTACATATCTTTGACCAAGAGTTTGATCGTACTCTTCTCGATAGCAGATCCTCCATTATTCTCATACCATCCTCGCTACTCACTGAGTTTGCTTTAGGGCCTCTTAGATTCACTAGGATGATCCTTTAGTTTGTTGATAGATCGATTAAGAGACCTAGGGATATTATTGAGTACGTTATCGTAACGTTGCAAGGAATGAGATTCCTAGTTGATTTTGTTGTTATGGATTTGGATACCTCTCCACCATTACTACATACCCTGATCATTCTTGGTCGGTCATACCTTTGAACGACTAAAGAGGTAGTTGATTATGGGACTGGAGAGATAACCTTTCACTCTCATAGTGATAAGGTTAAAATAGAGACGATTTCTAATCCGAAGCCATCACCGCCACCAACAACAACATATGAGAGAGATAGTTTTAGTAAATTGTGAGGATTGTGATTTTGTTGTTGAGTTCTGAGATACAGATCTTTTCATAGATTTCATGGACACATAGGAGTTCCTTTCCTAGAGGGAACACCTAAGCACAATCGATATTAGCTTCCTTATTGATCATTCTGAGGTGTCAGCTGATGGATTGTATGAGTTGATTTCTGAGGATCATGCTGAGTTTTTGAAGGTACATTTTGAGATTCCTGAGATACATTTTTCTTAAGATTACTGATTAGATACCTCCTACTGAGATTTCTGAGATACTTCTTGAGAATTCTGAACATCATGATTAACCATTCCTTTGTGAGCAGAGATCATTCATTGCAGACCTTTCTGAGATTTTACATGTTGAGCCTACAATTGCCATGGTGGATAGTGCACATAGTGCAGATCAGATACCTTCTACCAGTGCAGTTGCAGAAGTTGTCACAAAGCAGATTCAGACCTCACCTGAGCTTAAGGCTTTAGCCTCAACGTTGAAGTATGACTTCCTTGCGTGTGTCCCCTAAATGTTTTTTGTCATCATTAGTTCAGAGTTGACCGGCGATCAGGAATCTCTCTTAATGGAGGTTCTCGATCGAAACCGCAAGGCCATAGGCTGGAATATTTCGGATCTCCATGGGATAAGTCCAGCTTTGTACTCGCATCATATCTACTTAGAGGATGATGGCAAGCCCTCTCGTGAGTGTCAACGTTGTCTATATCCAAACCTCTGAGATATTGTCATGAAAGAGATCAGGAAATGGTGTGATGATGTCTTTATCTATCCCATTTCAGATTTCAAGTGGGTCAGCTTGTTGAATGTGTTCCTGAAGAAATTTGGGATACTTCGTGACGAATGATCATGGTGACGAGATTCCGACACGTGTACCCACTTCATGGTGTGTCTGTGTCGATTATTGGTGCATGAATTCAACTACCAAGAAAGATCACTTTCCACTGCCAATTATTGATCAGATTATTGAGAAGTTGGCAAGGAAAGAGTTCTTTTGTTTCTTAGGTGGTTACTCGGTATATAACCAGGTTGCAATCGCTTCTGAAGATCAGGAGAAAACTACTTTTACTTGTCTGTTTGGCACCTACGCCTTTAGACGGATACCCTTTAGATTGCGTAACGTCCCTGCTACATTCTAAAAGTGTATGTTGGACATTTTTGCCAACATGGTAGGTAGTTTCCTTGAGGTCTTCATGGATGATTTCTCGGTCTGTGGGATAGTTTTGACTTGTGTCTTAATCATTTAGACTGAGTGCTTCAACATTGTAGTGAGGTAAATAGTGCTCTCATGAGAGAAGAGTCCATTTTTAGTGACTAATGAATTGTATTGGGCCATGTCATCTCCAAACAAGGTATGGAGGTTGACCCATCTAAGATTGATGTGCTCTCCTAGTTAGAGCCACCACAAAATTTGAAGTAGTTGAGGTTGTTTCTTGGTCACATTGGATTTTATAAGCGATTCATTAAGGACTTCAGCAAGATCGTCAGGCCTTTGACTGAGCTTCTGTGCAAGGAGAGTGAGTTTATAGTTGATGAGAAAGTTCTCCTTGCCTTCCAGCAGATGAAAGACATGGTTACTAGTGCTCCTGTTCTACAGCCACTGATTGGTCTCTTCCCTTTCAAATTTTGCAGTTGGGTTGTTTTAGGGTAGAGAAGGGATGGGATATTATTTGCTATACACTATGGTAGCTAGACTATAGATGAAGCACATCGCAATTACATAGTTATAGAGAAGGAGATGTTGGTTGTGGTGTTTACTTTGAGAAATTCATGTCTTACTTACTTGGTTCGCATGCCATTGTATACATGGATCACACTGCCATGTAGTACTTACAGGCAAAGAAGGATTCCAAATCATGACTTATCAGATGGATCCTTATTCTCTATGAGTTTGATTTAGAGAATCGATATAAACTTGGAGTAAAGAATGTTGTGGCAGATCACCTTTCCCGTATCATAGAAGCAGAATCCTTTGAGCAGATCACACTTCTAGTTTCTGAGACCTTTCTAAATGAAACCATTTTGTCTATGGCCTCACTCCCATGGTATGCTAATGTTGTTAACTATCTTGTATCTAATAAAGTTCCACAAGATTGGCCCAAGCATAAGGTAGACAGATTTTTATCTGAGATTCATCTTTACAAGTGAGAGGATCCGTACCAATTTTATAAGGGTGAGGATTGTATCAGAAGATGATGCATTCCTCGGGAGGAATACACCAGTGTACTTGAGCATTGTAACAAACTAGAGTCTGATGGGCATCGTTCGGGGAAGCACATTGCAGCTAAGGTTCTGCAAAGTGGCCTATGATGGCCACCTCTTTTTAAGTATGCTACGGACTATGTTTGATGTTGTACTGATTGTTAGAAAATGGGAGGAACCATTGGTTCGAAAGATAACATGCCCTTGAGATATATCCCAATTTCAAATGTTTTTGGTGCTTGGATCATATACTTCATGGGCTCATTTCCTGTCAGTCAGGGACTTCAATACATCCTGTGTGTCGTGGATTATGTTAGTCGTTGGGTGGAGGTGATCCCACCCAAGCCTTTGATAGTCGTACGGTTTGTTCCTTTCTCAAGGATAATATTATTGCATGGTTCGAGATACCAAAGATACTCATTTTAGATGGGGGTAGCCATTTCATTAATAGAGAAGTCAAGAAGCTTGTGAAGGAGTATGACATTGAGCATACAATTGTGTCTCCTTACCACCCACAGACTAACAGCTTGGCTGAGATTTCAAATAGGGAGATAAAGATGATACTTCATAAACTTGTACATCCAAATAGGAAGAACTGGTCTCAGATGCTTGACTCAGTTCTATGGGCTTATCGGACGGTATACAAGTCTCCATTGGGAATATCTACCTACATAATGGTTTATGGAAAGTCTTGCTACTTGTCAGTTGAATCATTCACAAATCATTATGGGCACTCTGTATATGCAATTTGGATTATGAGAAAGCAGGACATAGTAGGAAATTGGGTTTGAACCGATTGCTAGAATAATGAGATTTTGCCTATGACAATTCACTTATGTATAAGGAGAAAGTCAAGCGTTGGCATGATAGACACATCAGAAGAAAGACGTTCTTTCCTTATCAAAAAGTTTGGTTGTTTGATGTGAAATTGAAGTTGTTTCCCGGCAAATTAAAAAACAAATGGTCAGGACAATGTGTGTGACAATGGTGTTATTGTCATATCTAGTTGTCATCTAATACATAGCAATTCATTGTGAACAGACAGTTGCTGAAGCCATATCTAGATCATGATATATTCCTATTCGTGGTTGATTCCATCTTTGTGTATTAGACAATCACTTTTTGACATTTAAGTCTCATACATGAGTTGATATTCTCTTGTAGATATCCTTTCATTTTATTCTTTCTTCTATTGTTTTTATCGTTCACCTCTTTTCCATGTGTGTGTTGTGATATACTTAGGATATATTTTATCCTAAGTATAGGGGAGGTGAATGACTTGAGTTTTCCATTTGTGTTCTGTTTCATCACTCATGTTGTTGCTTATACTTAGGGTTCCTTTACCCTAAGTATGGTAGAGTGATGTCGTTCATTTCTTCCCTTTTTGCATTTTTATTTCTTTTTATTTCTTTTGTTCCCTCGCTTGTCTTACAATTTGTTGATTTTATTTTTCTATACTTAGAGATCTCTTACCCTAAGTATAGGGGAGGACAAGTCTAGTTGTTGAGTTCGTTCATTCCTTTCCTCGGTTCTCCATGTTTGTATAGTCTTTTATACTTAGAATTATTTGATCCTAAGCACAGGGGGGATCACTGACTTCTATTCTTTTCTTCCTATTCTTTGAGTCGTTGTTGTATAGATTCTTTTCATTTCTCTATACTTAGCATGAGTTATATTTCCCTTTGTATCTCTTTGGTCATTATGAGGACATAGTTCGAGATAAGTATAGGGGTGTCGTATATATATTGTATATATTCTTTAACCATAACTCGTACTTTTGTTTGCTAATAATATGGCTATTACTTATAAAAAATGTTTTGAAAAATGACTTGCAAAATCTTTTGTAAAGTTATTTGTAAAAAATATTTTGTAATTTCTTTTTGTAAAATTATTTGTAAATTTTTTGTAAACTGTTTGTAAAAATGTTGTAAAATTATTTTTGTACAAATTTTTGAAAAATTTTCGTAAAATTGTTTTGATTGTAAAATGATTTGTAAATTATTTTGTACCAAAATTATGTATATTGTACAAAATAGTTGTAAAATTTTTGAAGACAAAATGTTTGCAAAAACATGTTTGTAAAACTGTTTGTAAAATGATTTGTAAAATAGCTTGCAAAAATATTTGCAAAACTTTTGAAAAAACTTTGTAAAATATTTTGTAAAATGTTTGTAAACTCTTTCAAAAAATTATTTGAAAAGGTTTGTAATTTTTTTGTAAAATTATTTTATCACGTGGGGTATAAACTATGGGATATATATTTGTTGTAAAATCCATGTGTGTATAAAGTTGTGATTACTTCTATTAAATTCTTTGTTATATATAAAATCCTTTTATAAAATTTTTAACTAAAACATGTAGATAAAATACTCTTGTAAAATAAAATCTTGTATAAAACTTGTATAACCCTTGTATTTATACTTGTATAAAATCCTTGTAAATATATACATAATCCTTACTAATCCCTGCAAATACAGTTAATCTGCTAACCCTTTTCTTTTTCTTTAAAAAATGTTTTGTATATATTTCTTGCATTTGCACGTGTATTTTTAGAATGATATTGACATTAAAACTACTCCGGAATAAAATTGAAGAATGGAGATTGGTTATGACCGTAATCCACTTAACTTTAGAGAAACCTTATAGGAACTAGAGTTAGGACTCTTTAGGTCAAGTGACTTAATTCTTTGAGTTCATAGGGCTATGTTCATATGTCATCTTGATTGGTCTAAGTAGAATATTTAACAACACACACATAGCCCTTTTAGATAATGGCTTAACTTGGACTAGTACTCTACAAGTAGCTCAACACGGATGAGGTTGTGAGGAGGCAGAATCCTTTAGCTTGGGGAAACGTGAGAGTGGAAACATTCACGGTCACAATAAGTGGCTAGTGTGCCTCAACCTAGTCTAGTGGCATTGACATCTAAAGACGGGATGATGTGGGTTGTAATAAAGCTTCAAAAGAGGGATAGTCTATTGGCTCAAGAAGAAAAACTCGATGCACATGCTGCACCTTTGTATATATTCAAAAAAAGGTGTCTCATAAGCAAGACATATTCCCCAAAGTTTTATATCAAGGAAGCTTGTAGATGGATAGTTGGTTACACTAGTCAAGCTTCAAGGATATGTGTCCACAGACCGTTCTCTTTTCTACCCTCTCTTCTAGAGTTGGTTGTACTTGAACTTAGAAGGGAATACCCCTCTCCTCGAGGAAAAATTAGCTATATCGAGGAATTAGAGTTACCTTATTAGAGGAGGTTGTTGCTTTGTCCTTTCTGAAGTGGGGAGCTATATTTCACTTACACAGTACAAGTAAAAATTCATTGTCACAAGAGTTTGCATATATAGACTTGTTCTAACCTGACTATTTAGGTGACTTAAACATAGAGTTGTGGCACTTAAGGGTTGTTGAGTCTTAAATCATATTCCCAATAAGGTTCTGCCAAACTAATAATCCAAAGGTCTGACCGAGCTCCATATTTTGATTTTATGAAGATAAGTTAATAACTAATATTGTTATAAGTTCTTTATTTTTCCTTTATTCTTTTTCTTCTTAGTCATTTATTCTTCAAATAAGTGTTTTCTAAGGGACTAGCAAAGATAAAGCATAGGGGATGATGAATATGCATTTCATCATATTTATTCATTTATTTTAACTTAAAATCCCTTATAAAACACAAGTAAATATCAATAAATCTCTTCCTTTATTAACCCTAATTCTTGTGTAAATATTATATATTTATCAATATTTTTAACTAAAATAAATAAAGAAATAAATAAAGTAAAAATAAGAAAATCAAAGACTGTATATATGTAATAGATACAGGTTGACTCTGACCCCGAGAGTAGGTCAAGACTTGACCAAATCGATTAAGAATAAAGCAGGGGGAGATAAGGTTAAATACAAGAAAAATCAAATTCTACTTGTGTACATTCTTCACTTATATATCTCTGTGTATAATACACAATTTATTTATCACCTAACTCATCTCAAATACAATAATTTCCTTCTTGAAACTTGTACATAAAAATATTTTTTAAATAATAAAAATAATTGCAAGAACAACCCATGTACATTGTGTAAATAATAACACTCTAAAAAGCTTCAAAGCCTAACTTGTCAAATCAATATCTTCTCCACAAAACTCAAAATTAACCAGACTCACTTTCATTGTACTCCAAATTAAATAATCCTTAAAATGGAAGTGGTTTCATAAAAGTCAGAGTTAAGTTGTGAAATGTGGCTTCTTGGGGCATTATTGTATATTATACATATGAATATTATTTGTATATTTATTTTCTTTGTATTTTTGTGTATATTTATTTTTATCTGATTGTATATATTGTATTTGACTTACATAAAATACAAATAAAAATCACAAAATCAAAATACACATAGATAAAATCATGTACGTATTGTGTGTGTGTATCCCTATGTATATTATAAAATATTAATATTTATTTGCCATAATATATAATCTCATAAAATTAAGTAAAAATTTCATTAAAGTCCTTATAAATTATTGTAAATTAATAAATTGAAAAATGATATGTATATTTGTAAAAATAATAAATTAATAATCATGGTGTTGTATATATAGGCTTATATACCTACAAAGAACACATTTTATTTATTTTTATCCTTGTATATAACTTATTTATTTAATTAAAAATCACCAAAAATAAGTTAAATTAATTATTAGCATTTTCTCTTTACATTTTTATTTTTTATTCATTTTCTATTTTATTTACAATTATATTCCTCATTTTTCTTCATATTTTGTCGTGTAACGCCTTTTGTCTTATTTTGTGCGCACTATGATTGGTCAATCTCAGGTCTGTTGACCTGGATCTGTTGACCTGGGTCAACTCCCCATTCCACGACCTCCGCCTGCATTTCTCGTCTGCCTACCTTCCTTCTAGGATTTTTCCCACATGTGTCTCTCATTAACTTCCCCATATTCCTTCTCCTAATGTTCAGCCCTAACCATTGACTCCATCACCAACTCATCAGATCCATCGATCTTGCCTCGATCTGCTCCCTTTTTGAAATTCAAATCACACCGGACCTCCTCTCCTATTTATAGTGGGCATACGTCCCTTGTCGTATTGATCCGATTTTCCACCATTTCTTTGCCCGACATCAACTGCTGGAGTGCCCGCGATCATGAGAGTGAGATTTGCCTAGGATTTGTGATCTAGATACTCCCGGACTTCCACCGATGCAGTTGAGTCTCTCTACCTTCCACCCAAGACCAAGGATAGGACCCATTTCTGACCACCGTAGGTAGCTGAAGGTATAATTTCTTTGATTTTGATTTTCAATTTTTGCATTTTGATTCTCTATTTAACTAGATCAGATCGTACACTGTCCACCTCCGATCTGTTTGATCGGAGGTGCTCCAATCTGCTCGATTGTAGGAGCTCCGATCACCCTTCATCCTATCTGACCCTTCGACCACGCTCATCGACCCATTCTTCATCCTATTCCACGTTCTATCCCCCTCCAGATCATCTTGGATCAAGATAACGGTATCCTTCCCTCTGTCGATCGTCGGAGACTCTCATTCACCAACCATTAGTTGTCTTTTCTGCATAATAAAGTTCGATGAAGTGTCACCTCCTAGCGTTGAGAATTTTGCAGGGTCTTGGAGCGTAGAAGGAACTAAGGATCGTGACTTAGAGGTCCACCTATAACTGATTCCCTTCCGACTTCCAAATCCTCATCAAGTTTACTTCGAGCCTCAAGAGAATGTCATGAAGATACAGGAACACTGCAGGAAGCCGTAGCACCATTTCGAAGGTGATTCGACCTGAGTTTGAGCGAGTTTTGCTCAATGGAACGTCGCCAGAGGTATCCCTCTTTTGTGTTCTTTCCGTACCGCTGCTTGTCATCCGATCAAGAAAGCCACAACCAAATTAGATCGAAGCCGTCCAAGCGTGCCCAAATTTCAACCGTGGATTGCACCTTCCAGATCACATCTCACGCGTCCATGCACGCCTTCTGCAATGTGGAAAGGAAGAACTTTTGCACTCAATCCCTGAACTATTTTTAGTTTTGCAAATAAGTCCTTTCAGGACATGTGTTAGTCTATGCATTGTTGAATAATTGCATTTCATGTTATTTATTTTATTTTCATTTTAATCCACTTTGAACTACTACATGTGCATTGTACATGCTTTCTTGGGTGTTTTACAATAAACATACATCACGTTATGTGTTATTATTTACCCCCGTAAATTAATAAATTACATTTATCTCCAATCCAGCGCACCTCACGTGCATTGGCACACGTTTTTTTTGGAGAAATTGCATGTTCACCCCATATATTTCTCTATTTGTTATCACCTAAGTCTGCTAAGTAAAAATAATTGCATAAATACCCCTGTGAAGCAGATTCTCATTTTATTTATTAATTTGAATTTAAAAAATAGCAAAACATCTTCGAAAAATTCATAAAAATCACTTTATATTTCGGTTAATTCGTTCTTTCATCAGTAATTTTTATTTTACATTTTCATCACTTTTCTTATTTTTAATAAATCAAAAACTCCAAAAAATATTCCCTGTCTAAATTAAAAAATCAATAAAAATATAAAAACTTCTCTAAATTTTTAAAAAAATCCATATCGACCCTATAAATTACCCCAAGAACCTTATAAATTAGAAAATCAATAAATATATAAAAACTTTTCTAAATTTATCCAGCAGACCCTATAAACTTTACCAATTACCTCCACGACCTTTTGCATGACGTAATTACCCTATCGACCCTATAAATTACCCCAAGAACCCTTGTGAGCATCAAACAGAGTAACCACAAGGTTCATAGGGTTAGAGTTGGCAAGATTACGGGGTCAAGGGGAGAATTATGTTGTTTCAAAGGTCATGGAGGCAATTGGCAAACTTTATAGGGTCTGCCGGGTAAAAATCCCTTATTTACTTTGATTTATTTTCTTTTGTGATCAAATTTATTTTCTACTTCATTAAAAACCAAAAAAATAGAAAAACATCAAAAACACTTAAAAATTCATTGTGAATTACATAAAATCCAAAAAAATGTGCAAAAATCTTTGTGGAAAATTTTAAAATTAATCTTTCTAACTGTGTATGTTTTCTTATTTTCAATTTTATTTCATATTTCAAAAATCGAAAAACATCCATAGCATTTTCTATTTCTCAATTTTCCATTTTTCATATATTTAAAACCATTAAAAATCTAAAAATTCTAGAAAATGACAAAAATAGAATAAAAATACTAAAAACACAAAAATAATTTAATTGCAATTTATTATATATATTTGCTGTATTTCAATCATCCAAAAATTGCTTTTATCTCTTTTCTTTTAAATCTTTTTCCTTATTTTTATTTTCTTTTGTTTTAAAAAATAAAAAAAATATTTGCAAATATAAAAATTCATAAAAAAATATATAATCAGAAAAGCATAAATATAAACATTAAAAATTGATAAAAAAAATAAAAAATAAAAACGCCATAAAACCAATCTAGCTTGCTTTGAGATTTCTTTTTCCTTCCCATGATTTTTCGTTGAATTGAATAATCCTCGTGATTTTTGTAGCATCCCTGAGTTCGATCATGTATGATATACATGTAAATAAATAGCAAATTAGTTCTTTTGCTGACATTGATTATTTTATTTCATTGTCTTAAGAGCTTGTATAAAATAAATTTTTATTGAGGGTTTTTTGGGTTTACGATGACTTTGTAATTAATCAATTGAATTAAGCCCTTAGAGATCTTTGGTTCAATAAATGGTAATTACATAGCGATGCTTACAGAACCTAATGGCGTGATTAACTAATCTAATTAGGGTACATGGATCGAGAAATGCAAATGAATGGAGGAATGTACCTCGAATTTGCGGATATAAGATCCTCAGTCTTTGCTATACGATGGGAACTTCACTGGAGCTCCACATCGTGGTGGTGGTGCTGCAAGGCCAAGCGAATACTGGAACCTCCTCTTTGATCACCTAGCTTTCATGCGGAGGCCGCAATTGGTGCTGTCACCACCATGGTTGGTCGGAATCGAGGGAAGAAAGTAGGTGGACAATTAGTTTGAACTGGTAGCAGGAGTGTTAAGTTTGAATGAACGATCTTTAGGGGATAGTGTTAAGTTTGAATGAACGATCTTTAGGGAATTATATAGGTGAATCGAGAAGAGTTTATTGATGACCTAATGGCTAACAGATAAATAAGTCAATAGGGGTGTAGGTTGGAGGGATTAGATTAGATTTTGGAAGAAAGGTGATGCGGAGTAAATGGGAGAAAAGAGGCCGGTGGAACAGCCGCTGCCAACAGCTTCTTAGAGAATAAGCTCCAGGTGCTAATACGTGTCAACACCTGATAGGTTGGACATTATAAATAACATATAACTTAGTTAATAAATATTAATTGATGATGTTATAAAAAGGTCTAAAAAAGTGTGTATAATAAAATTACCTAATTGATTATATAATTTATTTTATAAATAACAAATATTTAATGTATTTTATGAATCTGAATTTCATCATCTTTATTCATTTATTTTAGCTTAAAATCCCTTATCAAACACCTATAAATATCACTAATTTAATTCTTTTACTAACCCTAATTACTGTGTAAATATTGTATATTGATAACTATTTTAATCTAAAATAAATAAAGAAAAAATAAAGAAAATAAGAGACTATATATATGCAATAAATACATGCTGAATCAGATCCTCAGAGAAGGTCAAGGCTTGACCTAATCGACAAGGAATAAAGGAGGGGGAGATAATGCCTAAAATCCAGAAAATTCATTGTTACTTGTATATCTTCATAATCTGCACAATATTATCTATGTTACATACTCTTTATTAATTTATTCATCATTGTATCCTTTGTAAATAACCATTTTTTTCTTGAATTTGTGAATAAAATCCTCTTGTAATAATAAAATAATTACAACACAAAATGTGTATATATATTATGTAAATAACAACATTGTCCAAAAGCAATAAAGTACAAACTTATAAAATCCATATCTTCTCCACCTGAACTCCAAATTCATCAAACTCACTTTCATTGTACTCCAAATTAAATTATATTTAAAGTGGAGGAGATTTCATAAAATTCAGCTTTAAGGTGTGAAAAGTGGCCAATAGGGGTATTGTTGTATAATATACCTATATACACTATGTATAGTATTTAATCATTTATTTTCTTATGCATATTTGTAAATAGTATATTTTTAACTAATAGTAAATATTGTATTTAACTCATATAAAATACAAATAAAAATTATAAAATCAAAAATCAACAAAAAATAAAATCATGTATATATTGTATATGTACCACCATGTATACATTGTACTTATACCTATTAGTTGACCTAATAAATTAATTCTTAAAAATCAAATACAAATATCATTAAAACCCTTGTAAAATGTTGTAAATAAATAAAATATTAAATTATGTATATATTTGTATAAATAATTAATTACAAATCAAAACATTGTATATATAGGCATATATACCTACAATTAACATCTTATATTAGTTTTAACCCATGTACATACATTATTTAATTAATTAAACATCGCCAAAATTAACTTTAATTTATTATTAACATTTTTATTTACATTATGTAATTAAATAAAATAATTTTTATTTTAATTGAATAACATTTCTTGGAATTTTATCGTTTAGCCTATTTTGGTCGTATTCCACGCGCGCACTAGTTGGCCAATCCCGTGTCCATTGACCCGGATCAACTCCCCAGTCTCTGCCACCTGCCTGAGCATCTCACGTCCACCATTACTTCACTCATTTTTCCTATGTGCCTCGTTCACCAATTGTTCCTGCTTCCTTCTCCAATCTTTTCGTATGATCAATTCTCTCACTCACCAACACCTCTTCTCCACTAATACTCCATGATTTGCGCCCATTTTGAATTCAAATTCACACCGAACTCCACCCTATAAATATAACCCCCCCTCCCCCCTCCCCCCCCCCGTGCGTGTTTTTGACCTAACATTTGGCCGTAGAATCTCTCTCCGAGCACAGGCTTCCACTTGCAGGTCTCAAAACACTACTCAGAGCAAAGGAGCAAGATTTGTGGGTTCGCATGTATCTGAACCTAAATCCACCCCCAGATCCACGCTTGCGGATTTTCGAGCTCCATCGTTCCTGCTGATCGATAGAGGAGGAGCTTAGGAAGACATTCCACCATTTAGTAGCTTATCCGACTTAGGACGACCAAGATTTGCTTGATCAAAGGTCGTCGGACACCTTGTGCTTCCCAGTTCTTCCAGAGGACCTTGCAGCCACATGATCAAGAACGCGTCGTCCACAATTGATCGTGGCCATCCAAAAAGCCCCAATCCTTAGCCGCGAGATCGAAGCCCCAGATCTGATTGACGCCCTTCAGTCCAGATTCAATCCCCACCATAAGATCCAAGGCATATCGCCATCCAGTTGTCCTTAGTGCCACATCATTTAAGGGTATAATTGCATCTACCCTTATCTTTATTTTATTTTTAAATAAGTCCCTATGAGGACACATGTCATCTTGTGTTTATTTGAATAATTTCACTTTATATCTTGTACTTTAAATTATTTGCATTTCATTTTTGTTTAAGCTGCATCGCTTACTTGGTACGTGAGTTTGTAAAAATTTGCAATAAAAATACCATATTTTTGAGTTATTATTTGGACCCTAAAACTATTTTACTCTCATTCATGCCCAATCCAGTGAAGCGCAAGTATCTATGCGCATGTTTTATTAGGATTTTTGTACATTTTGCTCGTGACTTTTATTTCTATTATTATTCACTCTGAAAACTTTAAATATTTGTGTTTTAGTCCTAGTGAGTCTACATTTGTCTTGCATATTAAAAATCAAATAAAAACTATCAAAAACCCTTTTAAATTCCACAAAAATCCATATAGGCTCCTATTACGTATGTCATGTATCCTTAAATTGCATTCCATATTTTCATTATTTTGTAATTTATAAAAATTCAAAAATAGCATAAAAATGCCATATTTGCTTTAAAAATCAATAAAAAAAATTACAAAAATCTTTTCAAAAATTCTACAAAATCATGCTTGTTTATCTTGATTTGTTTTAATTTCTGTCAACTTTTTAAATTTTTATTTCTCATAAAAACCATTAAAATATCAAAACTCTTAAAACATTAAAATTTTATAGAAATTAAATTAAAAATCCAAATAATTACAAGATGGCTTTCTGGAAATTCTATAAAATACATTTCATTACGTGTATCATTCATCCATTACTTAATTTTATATTTCAAAAATCCGAAAACATCCATTTTATTTACTAATTATTTTAATCCATGTTTTAAGTTTATTTAAATGCTTTAAAAAATTGTGGGAAAATCTGGAAAAAATACAAAAACATAAAAATTTATCAAAAACCTGAAAACAATTTTAGTTTAATTGTTTGATCATTTTTTATATATTTGAAAAATATAAAACGGGAGATTAAGTAGTTGCCTTACATATTTTAAATTATCTCATTGTCTTAAAAATATAAAAAATCATTTCATAATAAAAATTAAATAAATTAAAAATCAGAAAAGTAAATAAAAATTATAAAATTAAAATTCAATAAAAACTACAAGATCCAAAAAAATAATAACCAATCGTAATGCGCATAGAAATCCCTTTATTCTTTCATTGATTATTCATTGCATAGAATAACCCTAGGGATTTTTGTAGCCACCTTAGTTCAATCATGTTAACTATACAGGCAAATTAAATAGCAAATTCTCTTGTAACATTTTCTTTATTGATTTTTGCTTGATATTTAAATAAAATTTTTGTTAAGGGATTTTTAGGGTTACAACGACACTGCCTATTAATTTTAATATTTAAAACCTTGATTTATGTGCTCAATAGTATTATAAATATAATATTATTAATTAAGTATATAGTATATTTAATAAATAGAGTTTTTATTTTTTAATTTAATGCATTAATAAATAACATGTCATTTTTATATTTTATTAATTAATAGAATAATAAATAAGATGTATACGAATTTTTATTATTTTTAATAAATTAATTTAGGTATATAAATAAATAGGGGTATAAATGTCATAGTTCAAATTCATATGTAAATTAGGGTTTTTGATTTATTTAAAATACTAAATAATGTCTAAAAATCTAAAATAATTTATATATAATCTATAAGATTTAGAAAAATTGGAAATTGCTAAAATTATAAATAATATGTTCATAATAAATTAAATAGCCCAAAAAAACCATTGTCATTAGGCCCCAAAATTGACTTTTTGCAAATGGGCTTGTATTTTAGTGAAATCACCATCATTAATTAGAGAATTTTATTTTATGAACATTAAAGGTGAGTAGAGTGAAATTGAAGTTCGTATAATGAAGTATGATGTTCGAAAGATGAGAAATTGATAATTGAAAGCTGGATTTCTTGGCATATATACATATTGGGAATTTTTTATGATTTTTAAATTTTATATACATTTTTAGAAAGAAATAGGAGAAGTATTTGCTGAAAATATGTATAAATGAATTAATTAAAAAGCATAGAAGTTTTGATAAATATTGGATAATTAATTAATAACATATATAGTGTATAATAAATTTCTTTTGTTGATTTTCTTCCTTATCTCCCCCTACTTATTTGTTTGATGACCAATCAATGTTGACTTGGTTTCGGGGGTAAGGTTATGTAAATATATCCTTCAGTTATATTTATATTTATTAGTCATACTATACATACATACATATTTACATTCTTCCTTCTTTTTATTTTATTTCTTTTTGTTGTTATATTTATTTACATGTTTTTATGCATAAAAAAGCTTTTTTATTCATGTGAGTAATGTTTTCATAAGAAACAAAAAGTAATGGATATTTACATGCATTTGTTAGGGATTTTAAGATAAATGCGACATAAAAGTTAATGAATTATGGATTCATCAACACCCTATACTTAAACTTTGTCAGTCCCTTAGCAAATTCTTTTTTCAAAAATAAGGGAAAAAAGGAAATAAAGATAGAATGGATTTGTTTTACTAAAACAATTCATGAAAACAAATAAAGGACAGAGCTTCGCCGGGCCTAAAACAAGCATTTTATCGAAGCATTAACTAGGATTGGGATGTTAATCTCAAAAGTCCTCAAGTTCCACAAACCCTTATTTAGGTTCACCTCAATAGCCAGCTCAAATCCACTTATCCATATCGCTAACTCTATCTACCTTGAATTCAAAATGTACATTGTGTGCATTGTGTTAGCTCATCCCGCTTAAAGAAGTGAATAAACTGCCCATCTTAATAATACACTCCATTGGTTCCTCATCCGACTACTCTTTCACTCGAGGAGGGGGCATTTCCTTCTAAGGTCAGGTCATGTTGTGTCCCCAATCGAGTAGAGAGAAAGAATGTAGAAGAATGAGAAGAGAACTAGAGTGTGACCAGTGTAGTCACAACTCCATGTGAAGTCCAGCCAATGTAGGTAAATCTCCACTAAGATGTGCAAGCTTTTTTGGAAGCTTGGACAATTGTGGTCATATTTGGTATTTGGTGGTTAGCTTCTTTTGGTAGATTTTGTAGTGTTGCATACACTGCATCAATCTTTTGTGCCTCGATGGTTATAGAGTCTTTTATTTCTGTCTGTTTTTAAGGTCTTAGAAAAATTGTGCAGCAAATCCTTCCCTTATCAGAATCTTTAGTTCAACCCACAACTCCTATCTTTAGGAGTCCATGCCACTAGACAAGGATGAAATGCACCACTAAAATGAACTGCCCTTCGCACCCCGTGCAAGTCGAGCTAAGTGCAAAGTGCATGTGTCCCCAATCGGTTCGCTGATGAAGAGTCAAACAGATGAAACCAAGTGTTCTACTTAGGCAAGTTAAAATTCAATTCCCAAATATGGTTCTAAGTCATAGAATTGAAGAATCTAAATTCCAAATCCTAACTAGGCACTTCTAACAACGAAAGTTAAATGCCATGATCAAGATCCATCCTTTAGTCTATTCCCAATATTTAGTTAGAGAAATCAAATTTATTCTGAAAAATGCAAATGCAACCATGTTTTGTGAAGTACATTTTTTGAATTTTACTCATTTTTGTGGATTTAAAGATTTTGTAATTTTTATGTATTTTATGACTTTACATTTTTATGGATTTTTTAGATTATATAAACAATCATATTTACAAGAATTCTATAAGATAAATTACCCATAATTTATTTCAATTGAATAACTAACCAATTTTCCAATTTTATATACAAAGAATTTTAAAGATTAAGTTAATTTCACACATATTTTAATAAATAAAATTTTAAAGAGATATTATATATATTAAATACATAATTTCAAATAGAAATTTTAATTAAGAATTTAAATAAGAATTTTGTAAACATTTTACTAATTTACAAGAATTTTTATAAATAATAAATAAAGGATTTTAAATTAACCCTTACAAACTTTTTATGGATTTTATAGATATAGGAAATACATAAAAGTACGAGTATGGACAATAGTATATACAGAATATATATACGCACCCCCTATACATAGCTTGTTCTATGTCCTCATAGCATCAAAAGTGAAAAAGGACATAACTCATCTAAGTAAAAGTGGGTGAAAAAGAAGAAAAGATTTGAAGTCAATCGCCCCCCCCCATACTTACGATCAGGACATCGTAAGTATAGTGGAAGAGAAAAAAGAGGTGATTGAGGGCAAGGAATGTATAAACAAAGGAACAAAAAAAAGAAAAATGAAATCAAGAAAATCACTTGGTCTACTTAGGATCAGACATCCTAAGTATAAATAATAACATGGCAAAAATTAGGGACCGGCGATTAGTGTTAAAGAAAGGAAATCAGAAGAAAAATAAAAAGAAAAAATCAGAAACGAGAATCAACGGGCTGTTGGACATGCGGCCCACGGCGAGTCATTATGCAATAAATGTTATTGCGAATATCATTCCCTTATCTGAAATGAAGAATAACTAATTTGCATAATAGGTCCCTTAGTACAATTAGGGTTATATACCATGGCCATCTTAATGATCATACAGGTATTGATTCAATTACCGAATCATAGAGGCTGGTGCTTGGATGAATATCTAAGGAGTTAGATTGAGGACTCATCAAGTACCGTCAAATGATTATTAAGAGAGGATCTCTAGCCTGAGTAGGAGATGGCAATCCTTCTCAGTTGGATGATATCTGACCAACCTCTTGATGCAGGTCCTCTGCATAGGAATAGAGATTCGGAGGTGTCAGATTAGTTAGGTCAAAGAGTTGACTTAACGAGATCGAGATAACCAAAGTCATATGTTGTATGTTGTCACGATATAGGCACGCATCCTCTGACCGGAGACAGATGTGTTACTATATGTCTGAGTATGTACATTTGGCAGACCAATAGGTTGATGACCTAACCAAGGTCTATACACCAGCGCGCTGGTGTGCATATAAGGGCATGTGAGTAATACAATCTCTCAAAGGAATCATACATGTTCATTACTGAACCGGAAGACATTAGCTCATTCATGAGATATTGGGAAGAATCACATTCCTTGCACGGTCGTCTCACTTTGGAAGCTTGACTGAATTTTTAGGTTTGATATATACTTTTTGGAAAAGTATATGATCAACACCTGGGTATGATATATGGTTTTGGAAAGCATATGATCGATACTGACTCTCAATGATCGAATGAGAAACTTGATGATAAAACTCTGAAGTAGACAGTGTAAAATGATCTTATACTTCGAGTTTATTCTGGGTCTTCCAGTATGTAGGATGTGCAGGTATTAGGAATACATGAGGGTGATGTGATCATAAATGATTGTATAACCATGACGCTTCCATTCCGAGGGAGTGATGAAACAGGTCTGGATTTTAGTGACTCCTCTCATAGAGAAGTAATCTGATCTTAGTCCAAATGTTGAATATTGATCTAAATGTGATTCGGATGTAATGAGAAGATTAGATTTGCGGTCTTGATTTAATCAAGCATCTATGGGAGGTCCACAAGATCTAGATTTGAGATGTGATCTCAATATCCAAGTCACTATACGTGGAACAATACAATCGCTCTGTCCTTGTCTCCAGTATTCGCGGAGAAAGCGCATTATCCTTGAAAGAGTTCATGGATAATTTCATTGTTGATATATGTATCCGAGCATTGAGAAAATGGATAATTAAATGTGATTTAATTATCATGAATAATTGATAACTGGGTATTTTACAAGGGTCACAATAATATATATAGTGTCGCTGAGGCGACCGCTCACAAAACACCAGTTAATCAGCAATTAACCCACAATAAAAGAATAAATCAATTGAGTCCCAGAAGTGTGAATTAACATTTATTACTCTACCACAAGATGCACAGTGAATAAGTATGTAGAGGTCGAACCACAGAGAGCAATGCAAAAATGAAGTAGCCTATGATGTTCATGTACAACAGAGTCATCCTTGTATCAATCTTATTTTTGTGGTTTTTTTTAATAATAATATATGTTGTTAATAGTATATATTTATATATATTTACATATATATATATATGTAGAATATAAAAATAAAGATATATACCTATAAAGGAGTATGTATAATATGTACATATGGATAGGTTTTTTTCACATATATATATATATTAGATTTTTGCACATAAATATTTCTAGATATATTTATACATTATTTATATATATATATTTTAATTTTCTTTTTCAATATGGGAATATATATAAATAATGTAGAGAGAGGGGTGATATAATATTTATAAAAATATACAAAAATAATCAAAAATTCAGAAATAAAATCTTTTTGGTATTTTCATGATTTTCTACTGTTTTTGTGATTTTTGGGTATTTTTCAAAATATTTTTGTTATTTTTAAATAGCAAAATAAAAGAAAACAGGGAATAAGCTACTGGCTGGGGATAAAATGGGAATTAAAAATATAAAACAGCCACGAAATTTTTCCCAGCTATTTTTAAAATAAAGAGGATAAAATATAGAACCTATAGGAGTTGAGTTTGCATTTTTTAGAGTTTTCTATATTTTTATATTTTTTGGAATTTTTTGAGTATTTTCAAATTTTTAAGGTTTTCTTTTGATTTTTTAGTGATTTTTGGATTAACACTAAAATATGATAAAATAGACCATAGGTAATTTTTTTGGAATTTTTCGAGGTGGTTTACTATTTTTTTGGTATTTTCTAAGCTAGACATTAGACAAAATAAATGTTTTTGATTTTTAATAAATGCAAAAATGCAACAAAAATGAAAACTAAAAATATGGCGTGCAAGAGCAAGCTAACAGGAGCTTATATTCATTTTTGTAGAATTTTTTCAAGTTAATATGATGCATGAAATAAATGGACAAGGCATACAAAAATATATGGCATGGTTGGGGCATTTTTGCAAATAAAAATAAAGTCAGGGGATGTAGTGCAAAAACACCAAAACTATAACACATGGTCTGCAACTTTAAGGGCTAAAACGAAATACAAAACCCGCCAGGGACCCCTGCGCAAAATGGACCATCACGTGGGACTACACGTGATCCGCACCCACAGGGACCAAATATTAATTTCAGCAAAGTTCGGGTCCTGGTTGCATTTTTTACAAAAATAATACACTTTCAATTTTATTTTATGGACTAAAGAGAAATATACAAACATGCAGGGAGGTCATATGCAAATTAGCCACCTCACGTGGGACGACACGTGAGGTGACGTGAACCGGACCTAAAAGTAATATCATAAATGAACAGGGGGGTCCATGCAAAATTTACACCATAAAATGAACTTCGACTTTTATTTATAGGGTTAAATAATAAATACAAAAAGGCTGGGGTGAAGATCTGCAATTTACCCTAAGTACGCGCTGGTGGACAGCGGGGATCAGTTCACTTGGACACGCGTCGCGCATCCAAAGGTCGGTACCGCTTCGCCGATGAAGGGTTGCGATTAGATCAGCCGAGCTGATCTGACGGTCGGTGCGGGGCTTCATCTGACGGTTTTGGTGTGATCTGGGGGCGCCACCCTGATCGGACGACGATGGAGCCTCCTGGAAGAACAGGGAAGAAGCTCGCGCGAGGCGAGCTTAGATCTTGAAGCTTGGGCTCCTCCGGGCTTCTCCCTCGCGTCTGAGGTGTTCGGATCGTAGTTGGAGGCGTCCCGCGTCTGCTGGCGGTCTTCTCATGGCCCTTGGAGGTCCAAGGAGCTCGGGTGAGGTCGATGAAGGTCGGATCCTCCAGGAGCCTCAACCTGGTTTGAATCGAGCCCAGAAGAGCTCCGTGCCTTGCTTGACCTGCATAGGAAGAACCGGGGGAACGAGGGTTATCTCCTCGACCCCGGGTTTTGAAGCTCTAGCGCAAAATGAGGTGAGGCGGAGGAGCTCCAGTGATAGGCGGAGGTGGAGCTCCGATTCGCAAGGACTAGGGGTCCTTGGTTGAACAAAAGTGATAGGGAGATGGAGCACGCGATGGGGAACGAGGTGAGTGAAAATGGCGGTCGGAAACGGTTGAGATCACAGTGAAGAAGTCGCCGGAGCGGAGCTCCGGCGAACTTCGATTTGTCGATTTCACGCTATGCTAATTAACTAAAGACTAAACTAAGAACGGGAATGAAAAGCTGGAACTAAAATCTACCTAAAATGCAAGAAAGATCAGCTCCTATACCCGGGGGCCACCAGGGAGCAGGATGACTGACGGAGCGCCGTCGTGGGCGCATCTCCTTCCTCCGCGAGCCTCAACAACCTCCAGGGGACCTCCAGCTGTCACCTGGATGCACGCTAGGCCGAAGGCGTGGGCTCAAGGGCTAGGGGAAATGGCCAAAATGGCAAAAGAGGGAGATGGGGTTATTTATAAACAAGGTTGGCGCCCTTATTTGATCGGCAAATCACGGAGAATCTAGGCTATGTACACGCAATCTAAGTGGACGGCGTGAATGTACAATGAACGTGGCATAAATCTCGTGAAGTGATGGTTGTCGAAGGAGCAACCGATCGAGCGGGAAAATGGAGGAAAAGGGGACTGGACAGGTCTGACGGGAGTCAGAGGTGCAGGGGGGAGTTGACCGGAGGTCAACATTCCCTGGTCTCTGATTGGTCCACATCGACCAGAATTTGACTTATTTTTTAAACATAATAAATGATTTAATTAAATTTTATTTATAAAATAAAAAATTTTTATTAATTAATGTAGTATTTATTTATGATTTTTATTTAATTTTTTGATGAATTTTATTATGGGGTTATTTTAATAATGTATTTATAAGTATATTTATATTTATTTTATATTTATTTTGTTTATTTTATTTTATTATTTTCTTTTCTTATTTTATAAACTTATAACTTAGTTTTGGGAGTATATAATATATTTTTATTCAATTTTTTATAAGTTTATTTTACATTTTTAAATAAATAGGTATAGGTATATGTAGTTATACTTATAGGTATTTTACCTATATATTATGTATACTTTATTTATTTAATGTATTTTATTTGTTTTTATTTTGGATTTTGTATTTTTAAGAAATTAGATGTAATATTTACATTATTATAAAAAATATAGATGAATAAAGAATAAAAGAATAAAATCCCTTTTTATTTATATACATTTAGATAGCATGGGTATTTTGTCTATGTGTTTCATAGACTTATTTTATTTTACAAATTCTTTTTGGTTTTCTTTTAATTTCAATATGTACATGTATTGTATACATTATTTACAAAATTCTAAAAATATAAGTTTATAGAAATAATGAATGAAGAATAAATTGAATATTTTATTCGGGTAGATTGTACAATGGGGGCCAAAAACCTAACTTTCACAGATGGATTTCAAAAATTATGAAACCAATTTTAATAAATAGTTCTTGGAAAGCTATATACAATTAAAGGTGAGTTTGGTGGATTTTGAGTTTTTATTTGCAAGATATGGGTCTGTGAAGTTGAGATTCTGGCTTTTTATTCTGTGTATAAAATGTACACTGAGTATTATTTTTACACAAACTCAATTTTGTATTTTTATTTACATTATTATCTACAACTTTCATGTACAAAGTTTCTTTATTTAATGAATAAATATATATGTACAAAATAGGTGTTAAAAGTGCATGAATGAATGAATAAATAAATGAGGTATTTATTGTATTGTTGGCCCTTATCTCCCCCTACTTTATTCATTGTCGACCAATTCCATGATGGCCTTGGTCTCGGGGTTCAGGTCATAAAATATTTGCAATATTTTATTCCTTTTTCTTTTCTTCTCTTTATTCTATATTTTGGCATTAAAAACCTTAATTTATGTACAATAAATACAATAAATATTGAATGCTATTTTGTACAAATTGATGCTATTTACATGCATTTGCTGGGGTTTTTAAGGCCAAATGATAGAATAAAGGTGATGAAATGCAGATTCATCACCCTCCTATACTTGCCTTTGCTAGTCCCTAGCAAATACTTATGCAATAAGTAAAAAGAATAAAAAAATAAGAAGAAAAAGGAAAAGCAGAAAAAGAAAAATTGACTTGATCATGATTATTAAACTCATATGTACAAAATCAAAGTTCGGAGCTCAGGTTAGACCTTGGTGTGAAAATGTGTGCGGAACCTAATCGGGAACCAAATTTAGAACACAACAGCCTTCGAGAGTCACAGAACTCGATTCAAATTACCTCAATAGGCAGGTCAGAACTAGCCTACATCATACGCAAACCCTTATGACTATGAAGCTGACTTGTACGGTGTAAGTGATGGTGGCTCTCCCCAACTGAAATGACAAAGAGACTAGTTTCTCCAGAATGACAACCCAATGATTCCCCAATCCAACAGCTCTTTCCTCGAGGAGCGGGGTATTCCCTTCTAAGTTCAAGTGGCATCCAACTCAAGAGGAGGAGGTAGAGAAAGAATGGACGGTAGCCAGTGTAGCTACCTATCCTGGGATGCAAGACCAGTGTAGTCAAGTCATCCAGCTGCAGGCTCACATGGTATAACTTTGATGGTCAAGCTTGCTTATTTTCTATACAACATATATACATTCTCCGGCAGGCACTTTATTTTATTTTCAAGCCTGTCCACTTTTTTGGAGATTTTTTTTTCAACATACTATATACAGCAGCATTTACATAAGGAGTTTTTCCTCTTGAGCCAGAAGACTATCCCTATTTTGAAGCTTTATTGCAACCCACACTCTCCTGTCGTTAGACCTCATGGCTACTGGACCAGGTTGGGGTGCACTTCCCTCCCTAGACGAGGACGAATGTTTCCACCCGTGTGCGTCTCAAACTGGCAAATCCAACCCCCTCACCACTCCAACTGAGTTGAGCCAAGTGAAAGGTGCAAGTGTCCAAGTTAGGTCACGGTCGGCAAGAGTCATGCGTGTGTCTCGAAAAGTTCTAGTTAGTCAGTTAAGGTGACTTGAACCCAGCCCTGATTTCTCAAAGAATTAAGTCTGCATAGACCTGAAGTACCTTAAACCTAGTTCCCGTAAGGTTCCGGTGCAGTTAGGTGCGGTAAGGTCTAACCAAGCTCCAATTTTAGACTTTATTGGACTGATTCAATCATCAAGCTCACTCAAAAAGAATATGAATGGTATGCTCATGCTATGCACAATGAATGATGCAATTTTTCACAAAGAATTTACAAGAATCAAAGAATCTTTTTACAAAAAGAATTTTTTTTTGCAAATAAAAAGCTTGACACATACAAAAAGTACTTACAATTATTTACACGGGCGTGCCGCCTTATTTACAAAATGTATGGATTTATAAAGACTTTACAGGTTTTAATAAAGTAATTTATTTAGGTTATACAGAAAGAATTTTATGCCTTTTAGTTATGATTTACAAGTATTTGTAATGATGCTTTTATTCCTCAGGTGTAGTTTGAAAATAATTTTTGCAAACTATAGTACACGATAATTTTTACAATCATTTACACACATTTGAAAATTATTTTTGCAAAGATTTTTCACACTATATATATATATACATTTTCCACAATAGTCTTGACAAACATTTTTCAAAACATTTGCACATAGGTTTTTCAAATCCTTTATTCCACACAAAGAAAAAGTTTTTCAAACCAAACAATTTTACACAAGTTGAAAACATTTCACAGCAAATTTTTCAAACAGATCACACTATTTTTAAATCATACTGTAAAGGTATTTAACCTGATTTATTAATCAGTATATACAAAGGAAAACTGTATTTATGTACAACATGGTTTATAAGCTTTATTTGGGATTATTGCTTATTTTTGTATGAGAGATTTTTGTGCAGACTCCTCAGACTTAATCGAGAATCGTTCTCAAAAGATTTTTGAAAAACTATAGTCCAAAATAATCTTTCAACATGTACACGCATTTGGAAGTGATTTTTGCAAAGGTTTTTCACACAGAATAGATAGATTTTTTAAAATAATTTGACACCCAAATTTTTCAATCATTTGCACACTAATTTTCACACATTTTTATTTCACTCAAAGAGAATAAATTTTTTACACAAAACTGATTTTTCAAAGGTTGAATACTTGTACACACTATTTTCAAGAAATTTTCAAAAGGTTTTTCAAAAAGAATATTTTGCACAAAACGCTTTTCATGACTTATTAATCAGTACAAGTACAAAGAGTCTGAGGAGCTCACAATCATCTTTTATTATTATATAGTTACTTATTACTTTTTATATTGAGTTGATGTTTTATTTTTCAGTATGAGTTATGGCTTATAGTATATACATGGTATATACGACCCCCCTATACCTAGCTTGAGCTATGTCCTCATAGGTCGAAGAGAAAAGAGAAGACATAACTCGTACTGAGTATAGACAAGTCTAAAGAATGTATATGAATAAGAAATGAATGAATGAGAAGTTGACCGTCCCCCCTATACTTAGGATCAAATAATCCTAAGTATAGTAGACTGTATAAAAAGCAGGGAGGGTCAAGGGTGGGAATACACAGATCGTACTCAGATTGTCTCCCCCTATACTTAGGGTAAGGTACTCCTAAGTATAGGTAAGAAGAGGAGACAATGGAGAGGATCGAAATGAAATGAAAAACTCGGGGTGCACATCCCCCCTATACTTAGGACAAAGTACGTCCTAAGTATGGAAAACTGTCTACAAGGGCGGCACCTTTTTGATACAAAAAGAAGATAGAAAAGGAAAAGAAGAAAAAAAGAAATTCAGATAAACAGCTTTTGGGGTGCATCGTCTGAATCTTCTGATGCTGTCACTGTTGTGGGTATGTCATCATGGTGCAATAGCTTAATGGAGTCAACAACGGCTAGGAATGTATCTGGTTCGAGGTAAGGCTTCAGGAGTTGACCGTTGACGACAAATGGTTGTGCGTCAGGGGACAATTCTGATATAGCAATACTTCCATTGTCACGCACTTCACAAACTCGGAATGGCCCTGTCCACTTACTCTTTAATTTGCCCGGGAAGATCCGCAACTTTGCATCAAATAACCACACCTTCTGTCCAACATCAAAGGTTTTTCATCTGATGTGCCGGTCATGCCAGCGTTTCACCTTCTCTTTGTACATCAATGTGTTATCGTATGCATAGTATCGGAACTCCAAGAGTCTGTTCAGATCATCCTTTCTTTTCTGACCACTTTTGCGTGAGTCCAAATTGCAACAGTTAACTGCCCATAAAGACTTGTGAATTAATTCGACGGGCAAATGGCATGGCTTCCCGTATACAAGATGATAGGGCGACATGCCCAAGGGAGACTTGTAGGCGGTTCTGTAAGCCCATAAGACCGAGTCCAAGAGTTGGGACCAGTCTTTTCTGGTTGGCCTGACAAGTTTCTGCAGGATAGTCTTGATTTCTCTATTTGATAATTCTACCATGCCATTGGTCTGAGGATGGTAAGGAGATGCGACACGATGGTCGATGCCGTACTCCTTTGTCAATTTCTTGACCTCTTTATTAATGAAATGGCTACCCCCGTCTGATATGAGAATTTTTGGTATCCCGAACCGTGAGATGATGTTCTTCTTCAGGAACTGACACACTGTTCGGTTGTCGGCGGCTCGAGCAGGGATAGATTCAACCCAACGACTCACATAATCGACGGCAAGAAGGATGTGCTCAAAGCCTTGACTGTTAGGGAAAGGTCCCATGAAGTCAATGCCCCATGCATCGAAAACGTCCGCTATCTGAATGATTCTCAGGGGCATTGAATCTTTTACAGTGAGTGCACCTTTCAATCTCTGACAGGCAATACATCGCTTGATAAATTCTGCTGCATCCTTAAATAATGTGGGCCACCAGAACCCACACTGAAGTACTTTGGCTGACGTACGATCTCCAGAGTGATGTCCACCAGATTCGAGCGAGTGACAATGCTCGAGGACACTAGATTGCTCCTCCTGAGGGATGCACCTGCGCCAAATGCAATATGCTCCTTCCCTGAATAAAAGAGGATCCTCCCATTGATAGAATCGGATGGTCGACATGAATTTGTTCTTCTGATTTTTCGTCCAATCTGCTGGTGTTACCCCAGAGGCGAGGTAGTTGACTATATCTGCATACCAAGGAAGAGAATCCACTGCTAATATTGCTTCGTCAGGAAAGGTTTCTGTAATGGATGCACTGTTCAGAGGAGACTCGTGCTGCTCAATTCTGGAGAGATGGTCTGCTACCACATTCTGAACTCCAGGCTTGTCCTTAATTTCCAGATCAAATTCCTGGAGGAGAAGGATCCATCGAATCAGTCTCGGCTTGGCATCCTTCTTCTGCTGGAGGTACCGGATAGCAGAGTGGTCGGTAAAAATTATGACTTTTGATCCAAGCAAATAGGATCTGAACTTCTCAAGGGCAAAAACCACAGCCAGCAACTCTTTCTCTATCACTGTATAATTTCTCTGTACTTCATCTAATGTTCTGCTGGCGTAGTGAATGGCATAGGGCGCTTTCTCTTTTCTCTACCCAAGAACAGCCCCGATTGCAAAATCTGACGCATCGGTCATGATTTCAGAAGGAAGAGACCAGTCAGGCAGCTGTAAGATTGGAGCCTGAGTAATAAGCTCCTTCAGCTGATTGAAAGCAAGGAGAACCTGCTGATCAACATTAAACTCGGTTTCCTTGCACAGAAGCTCTGTCAAAGGTCGGGAAATGCGGCTGAAATCCTTAATGAATCGCCTGTAAAATCCCACATGCCCCGGGAATGACCTTACATTCTTCACTGACTGAGGTGGTTGTAGATTTGCAATAACATTCACCTTTGTCGGGTCGACTTCCATGCCGCATTTGGAAACGACGTGACCCAGCACAATGCCTTCAGTGACCATGAAGTGGCTCTTTTCCCATGAAAGCACTAAATTGACTTCTCGACACTTCTGAAGCACTCTGTCTAGGTGCTCAAGACAAGAATCGAAACTATCACCATAGACAGAGAAGTCATCCATGAACACCTCGAGAAAACTGCCTACCATCTCGGCGAAGACTGCTAACATGCATCTTTGGAAGGTTGCGGGTGCATTTCATAATCCAAAGGGCATTCTCTTGAAGGCGTAGGTGTCGAACGGGTAAGTGAAGGTAGTCTTCTCTTGATCTTCAGGAACGATTGCCACTTGATTGTACCCGGAATACCCATCCAAAAAGCAGAAGAACTCCTTGCATGCTAGTCTTTCCAGAACTTGATCAATGAATGGCAAGGGGAAGTGGTCCTTCTTCGTTGCTGCATTAAGACGGCGGTAGTCAACACACACCTGCCAGGATGTTGGTACCCGAGTGGATATTTCCTCTCCTTTCTCATTTGTAACCACGGTAAGCCCGGATTTCTTTGGAACCACATGCAGTGGGCTTACCCATTTTGAGTCAGAGATGGGATAGATGAAGCATGCGTCAAACCATTCGTTATCTCTTTCATGACGACGTCCCAGAGGTTAGGGTTCAACCTTCTTTGGAATTCGCGGGACGGCTTGGCATCTTCTTCCAAATAGATGTGGTGCGAACACAGAGCTGGATTTATACCTTGGAGATCTGATACACACCAACCAAGTGCCTTGCGGTTCTTTTCTAGGTCCTCGAGAAGATGAGATTCCTGATCTGAATTCAGCCTGCTGCTGATGATGACCGGATACATTTGTTCTTCACCCGCAAGGAAAGCATACTTCAGGCCTGCAGGAAGTGGCTTAAGTTCTGGTGTTAATCTGTCCAACTTGTTGGTCACTTCAGACACTATGCTGGTGGTGGGATGTACTTCTTTGAAATGGCTACCATCCTCATCATTCTGTTGAGATCCCAGGGATGTGCCGAACGGTTCTACGCTAGGCTGATCGTGTTCGGTCTGGAGTGAATGCTCAAAGAGATGCGTCTGCATCTGAGAATCTGTCTCCCAAGAATCATCGGAGCCAAGGGTAACTGTGCTTCCCAAGTCCTCCTCATGAGTGAGGATTTCTCGGGTCCATGAATCGTCCAATGACAAGAATGAATCTCTGATTTCTGCAATATAGTCACAGCCTGCTTCGGATGCTGCATGGCTCTCATAAGTTGTGGCGTTTGGCTCTCGGCTCATGTTTAAAGTGATTTGCTTGGTGTTCGAGCTAAAAGTAATCTTGCCAGACCCGTAATCAACCACGGCACCTGAAGTACGTAGAAATGGTCGACCAAGGATGATAGGGGTCTGGAGCAGGGGTGCTGGTGAGTCCATATCAAGGACTACAAAATCCGCTGGAAATTGCATCTCCTGCACTTTAAATACAACGTCTTCCAAAAGACCCCGGGGCCGCTTAATGGATCGGTCAGCGAACTAAAGGATCATTAGTGTCTGCTTGAGCGGACCCAGCCCAAATTCTTGCATTATGGATGATGGCAAAAGGTTGATGGAAGACCCACTATCGAGGAGAGTGCGCTCGAAGACCTGGTCAAAAATCTCACAACTGATAAGAGGTGCTCCTGTTTCTTGCTTCTTCTGTGGGAGGTTGCTGATAGCTGCAACAGTGGCCATGGAGAGCACGTGCTTTTCTACATCTCTGCATCTGTTCTCTTGTGTTGGGCAACGCTTGTTGGTACATGCCTCCTTTAGTCCTTTCTTCACAGCTGGCATGTACTCCACGACCTTCAATAAGGGAATCTCAACAGTCAACTTGTCCAGAATTTTCACAACTCCAGGATCAGACAATGCCTTTTTTCGTTTTGCATTTTTTTTGGATTTTTCTATTGCATGAGGAAAAGGAATATGTACATCTCTAGAAGGAGAAATAGAGTTCTTATTTACATCAAAATCATCACCCATAGAATGTTATACATCCGGACTACAAAAAGGAGTACAAACTGTATCCTGACATGCTGGTGCTGCAGGGCGAGCAAAAAGTGTAGCGTCTGCTCCGTCAGCTGGCGAGGGATCGACTGCTGCTGGCAGCTCCTCCAAGGCTGGCGCGGCTTTGCTTCGGCTGCAAGCTTCTTTTTGTTGTTTTTGATTTTGCTGATTTTTTTGTATTTTCGGCTGGAACTGATGGGAGTGCACGATGGCTGTAATGGCTTCTCCTTCATCTTCCTCCTCACCCGCCCCTGTAGTTGGCATGGCTGATGCGGAAGATGACGATTCACCTGTTTCTTTATTCACCCCTTTCTTGGTAGCAGGCAGTGGCAAGGCCCTACCGCTCCTGAGAGTAACAGCATTAGAATAAATAGTAATATCATTTTCAGATACGGATAGGACATCACAGTCTACCTGCTCTTTTTTCTTGAAATTATTGGGATTGGCTTCAACCTGAGCTGGAATGGTAGTTCCAGTGGTGGTCAGGTCATCAAGCCTCTTGATCATTTCCGCCGGCCCTTTGACAAGTTGGGCCAGACAATCCATGGTAGGGTTCGCAGGGGGTACCTCGGTCGGTTCAACGTGCAGACCACACTGTTGTTGCATGTATGGGTGCGGAGGTTGTTTCTAGTGCTGCTGGGGTGGTGCGGGAAGTTGAAGTTGATGATAAGAGGGGGGAGGATACTGCTGATACTGTTGAGGTGGGGCAGCCGCATACTGATGAAACGGTTGTGGATGGCAGTATTGCGGCTGGTGGTATGGTTGATTCTGCCTCCATTGACTTGCATACTGGGGAGGCTGATGGTACTGCTGATGTGGCTGAGAGGACTGTCCAAAGCGACCACCTTAAGGTTGGTGGTATTGCCGGTTGGCAAGTGACTGACCCTGGGGTTGTCCCATAGGACGGGTCGGCTGTGCATCGTTGGTCCATACCCCGTTCAATTCCTGAATCAGGGGTGGTGGTGGAAAAACTAGATCAGGTCCTGAAAGAAACTCTGGTTGGTACACAACCATCTGCTGCTGTTGCGGCTGGCCCTGGTCGGGCGCCTACACGTAGTACACGTGCTGGATTGCCGGTGGTTGCTGGCTCGGTTGAGGCTGATGTTGCGGTTGCTGCTCGTCCTTCTTCTCAGCTAGAGCTTCTGATGGTGTCGCCGACTGAACAGAGTTGATGGTGCCCACCAACAGTTCAAGGTACTTGTTGATCTGATCAAGCTTGTCTAAATTCTGAGTCCTTTTCTCGATCACAATGAGTTTTTCGAGGTCCTGTGATCGCTTCTCAATGATGTCAAAATTCGAGAGATGGCCCCCGATGATACTGAGGTTGGAGCTCTCATCTCTCTCTGCCTCTTTGGACGCTGCCATATGTACTTATTTCTGGAGGATCTGGGGTTGCTTCTGATATGCCTTGGATGAAGAGAGGGTGGCCTCTCCTTCGGCCATTTCTTCGAATATCTTCCAGACTACGTCTTCATCCTTGTTGAAGTGCGAACCCCCACATGCTGCGTCAACGAGCCTTTGGCTCTCGATGTTTAGTCCCCCAAAGAAGTGCTGGACCAAGCTGGTCTTCAGAATCTCATGATGGGGACACTTCTCCTGCAGATCAGTGAATCTCTCCCATGCTTCGTGTACTGACTCATGGGGTCCTTGGGAGAAATTACTGATTCGGGCTCGCATCTGGTTGAGCCGACCGAGAGGGTAATACTTACGCAGAAAAGCTGACTTCAGCTCCTCCAAAGTCGTCACAACCTTCCCCAGATGGTTGACCCAATAGAGGGCCTTGTCTTGTAAGCTGAAGGGGAACGCCAACATCTTGACAATGTCCAGAAGGACATTGGGATAGTGAGTAGTGAGGCAAATACGTGAGAATTGCTGCAGGTGAATGTACGGCTCTTCACTAGTATTTCCATGGAATGCAGGGAGAAGAGCAATGAACTGGGGCTTCAGCTCAAAGTGAGCATGTACCGGTGGAATGAGGATCCACTCGGTCATCTGGCTGTCTCCCGGATTGTATGTCTCTTTAAGTGTAGGCTTGGGTGGTGGTGGGAATTCTGGATCGTCATTGTTAGGCCCACCGCCTCCTCCACCTCCACCTCCTCTGCCTCTGCCTCCTCCTCCTTCGTCTCAGTTCATCATATCGTTCAACATATCCTGGAATGCTGTCTGCGTGAGGGCCTGCTCAGTCAGTTGTTGTTGAATGGCCTGGATAGACGCCAGCAATTGTGCATTGACTTGATTCTGGTCTTGTATCTGTCCTTCTGGTTGGGGTGGCTGCTGACCCTTGCCCTTTCCTTGAGGAGCCATATCGGGGTCCGAGTCGGACGAAATGAATTCCGGAATAGTCTCCAAGGCTTGCTCTATCTTCTATCTGCAGAATGAGATAGTCCAAATCAGACCTCTTGCAATTTTTATTCGGCCGTCATGATGAAGCTGGAATTCAGGTCAACCCCAGCATGTTGTGAGCGGAAAAGGATGTGGACTGTAATCGACTTCCATTCACAACGGCGAAGGCGGGACAAAAGTGATCCCAGTTTATTGGGTGGCCAAGAGAAAGGTAGAAAACGAGGAGTCTGGAGATCGATCCGCAAGGTCCGGATCGGGTTCTCGGGAATCGCCTCGAATTTATTGGCGGAGTTGAGTTCATGGAGTCGATGTGGATGTCGACGATGTCCCGATGGAAACCATCCATGGATCAACTTCGTGAAGCACAAGAGAAGATCGGATGTTGGAAGAAAGATACGATGGTCAACGAGGAATAAAAGGAGTGTAAAATAGTAGAGAGGCTCGGCTGAGCGGGGTGGTCAAAGGGAGAAACAACAAAATGTGCACAAAGGCATGGGACTCGATCTTTGAACCTTAATCTAGATCCATACAAACGCAATGCAAAATTGGGTTCACCAACTCACGCCATGTGAAGCCGTGAAGGTTCGACTATTTATTATCTTTTCATTTTTAGAGTTGTGATTTCAGGCATATCTTGTAACAAGTCCTTAATACGATACCCTATAGGAGAGAGAGTACTGCCAGAAGAGTATCCCGTACTTGTCATCCTCCTGTGTAACCTGTAGTCTATACTTTTTGGAGTCCTTGTAACCCTTCCTGGATCCCTACTCAGCCAAAGAAATAGAGATGGGAAGCCGATAGGTGAAACCAATACTTTGGTTCTCGCTCGCAACGGAATCACCCGTGAGCGTGCAAGAACCTACTCGCACGTAGGACAATGAGACAGACACCCCCATGAAGGCGTGGCCTATGCTCAATACTTCGGACAGGGTCGATGCTCTACACAACAGAGAGTCATCATTGGTGACCAAGTCCTACTCGCCTACGTACGATAGAAGCGCCATTACTTCGGAAATCCAGGCGATACACAAGGCAGTTGCAGACTGGGTTTTGGCTTTAATCCTTAGGGGGTCGCACTCGCTCAAGGGAGTAGGGTTTTGGTCCCCCTCCAAGGTACCTGATAACAATGAGGGCTTTATGAACCCGGTACAATGATAGTCTATAACAGATTTTAAATAAGGTCAAAGTTTATTTAGCAGCCCCCTTGTTTTATTTTTTAGGTTTTCACATTTTTTGAGTCCGTTTTCATACCAGCGCCTAACGTTTTTGTAGATTCTCATTAAGTCCTAGGTGCTCAAAATCAGAGGGAGATAGCGGAAAAGCCGTGCAAGTGGTTCCATGATGGAAATCTCACCATTGAACCGAATGATGCATGCTGAGTTAGAAGACTTACAGTGCATCCCAGCTCTCTCCATGCGGTATGCAAAACAGAATTTTTAAACCTATCTACATGTCGGTATGCAAGACACAAAATCGCCCTAAATATTAGCTGCTATTAGCGTGAAGAACCATAAGTCACTCATTCATCTTTAGCCTGAAAGGTCCGGTCTTGGCTCACCCCTCCTCTGCTCAACACACTTGAGTTTAGGAGATAACGCTTTATGGGGCTCGCTGTGGCACAAGGGCTAAGAGACAAATGAACAGCTTGTTTAAGTCTGACTAGATCCATACGAAGTAGACTATAGGAACATGCATTCTTATTAATGTTTGGATCTAGCTACCGAATCAAGCAACCTATATCTAGGGGCTCCAAGCACACAAAATAAAGTAAAATAAAGGCGGAAAACTCAAAACTTTGGGAAACAAAGAAAAGAAAGTGATAGAAAACTCAGAAAACCGCGATGAGGCCCCCGGGTGAACAATCACCCGGGCACTGGACCTCACTGTGAAGAGTAGAGTCATGTTAATTATTACATGCCAAAATTGTCTCTCTCTCACAATAAATTACAAAAAGAATCCTACTTGATCTAGACCTATCTAACTCTCATCTCCTTGTATCCTCGGTGCTCTCTCCAGATGGTCATGAGGTGAAGACCACCCTCCTCCAAGCTCGGCTGCCTTGGCTCCCTAAGAAACCATCCTCACGTGGCGGGCCCTCGCATCAAAGTCACAAAGAGATTGAATTAGTATAGCTCAATTAATAAAATAAAGCATGAAAGAATTAATCACAATAAATAAATAAATCAATAAAGCATAGTGATCAATTGCAAAATAAATAGTTGCTCACAAAATTAATGATACATCAATTTTTAAACAAGAATGACAAAATTAATAGGCTACGCTCATTGCTCCCCGGCAACGGCGCCATCTGATAACTGGGTATTTTGCAAGGGTCACAATAATATATATAGTGTCGCCGAGGCGACCGCTCACAAAGCACCAGTTAATCAGCAATTAACCCACAATCAAAGAATAAATCAATTGAGTCCCAGAAGTGTGAATTAACATTTATTACTCTACCACAAGATGCACAGTGAATAAGTATGTAGAGGTCGAACCACATAGAGCAATGCAAAAATGAAGTAGCCTATGATGTTCATGTACAACAGAGTCATCCTTGTATCAATCCTATTTTTGTGGTTTTTTTAATAATATATATATATTGTTTAATAGTATATATTTATATATATTTACATATATATGTAGAATATAAAGATAAAGATATATACCTATAAAGGAGTATGTATAATATGTACATATGGATAGGTTTTTTTCACACACACACACATATATATATATATATAGATTTTTGCACATAAATATTTCTAGATATATTTATACACATATATATATTAATTTTCTTTTTCAATATGGGAATATATATAAATAATATAGAGAGAGGGGTGATACAATATTTATAAAAATATACAAAAATAGTCAAAAATTCAGAAATAAAATCTTTTTGGTATTTTCATGATTTTCTACTGTTTTTGTGATTTTTGGGTATTTTTCAAAATATTTTTGGTATTTTTAAATAGCAAAATAAAAGAAAACAGGGAATAAGCTACTGGCTGGGGATAAAATGGGAATTAAAAATATAAAACAGCCACAAAATTTTTTCCAACTATTTTTAAAATAAAGAGGATAAAATATAGAACCTACAGGAGTTGAGTTTGCATTTTTTAAAGTTTTCTATATTTTTTATATTTTTTGGAAGTTTTTGAGTATTTTCGAATTTTTAAGGTTTTTCTTTTGAGATTTTTAGTGATTTTTGGACTGACATTAAAATATGATAATATAGACCATTGATAATTTTTTTGGAATTTTTCGAGGTGGTTTACTATTTTTTTGGTATTTTCTAAGCTAGACATTAGACAAAATGCATGTTCTTATTTTAATAAATGCAAAAATCAACAAAAATGAAAACTAAAAATATGGAGTGCAAGAGCAAGCTAACAGGAGCTTATATTCATTTTTGTAGAATTTTTCAAGTTAATATGATGCATGAAATAAATGGACAAGGCATACAAAAATATATGGCCTAGCAGGGGCATTTTTGCAAATAAAAATAAAGTCAGGGGATGTAGTGCAAAAACACCAAAACTATAACACATGGTCTGCAACTTTAAGGGCTAAAATGAAATACAAAACCCGCCAGGGACCCCTACGCAAAATGACCATCACGTGGGACTACACGTGATCCACACCCACAGGGACCAAATAGTAATTTCAGCAAAAATCGGGGTCCTGGTTGCAATTTTTACAAAAATAATACACTTTCAATTTTATTTTATGGACTAAAGAGAAATATACAAACATACAGGGGGTCATATGCAAATTAGCCACCTCACGTGGGACGACACGTGAGGTGACGTGAACCGGACCTAAAAGTAATATCATAAATGAACAGGGGGGTCCATGCAAAATTTACACCATAAAATGAACTTCGACTTTTATTTACAGGGCTAAATAATAAATACAAAAAGGCTGGGGTGAAGATCTGCAATTTACCCCTAAGTGCGCGCTGGTGGACGGCGAGGATCAGTTCACTTGGACACGTGTCGCGCATCCAACGGCCGGTACCGCTTCGCCGATGAAGGGTTGCGATTAGATCAGCCGAGCTGATCTGACGGTCGGTGCGGGGCTTCATCTGACGGTTCTGGTGTGATCTGGGGGTGCAACCCTGATCGGACGGTGATGGAGCCTCCTGGAAGAACAGGGAAGAAGCTCGCGCGAGGCGAGCTTCGATCTTGAAGCTTGGGCTCTTCCGTGCTTCTCCCTCGCATCTGAGGTGTTCGGATCGTAGATGGAGGCGTCCCACGTCTGCTGGCGGTCTTCTCATGGCCCCTGGAGGTCCAAGGAGCTCGGGCGAGGTCGATGAAGGTCGGGACCTCCAGGAGCCTCTTCCTGGTTCGAATCGAGCCCAGAAGAGCTCTGTGCGTCGCTTGACCTACATAGGAAGAATCGGGGGAACGAGGGCTATCTCCTCGACCCCGGGTTTTGAAGCTCTGGCGCAAAATGAGGTGAGGCGGAGGAGCTCCGACGATAGGCGGAGGGGGAGCTCCGATTCGCAAGGACTGGGGGTCCTTGGTTGAACAAAAGTGATAGGGAGATGGAGCACGCGATGGGGAACGAGGTGAGGTGAAAATGGCGGTCGGAAACGGTCGAGATCACAGTGAAGAAGTCGCCGGAGTGGAGCTCCGGCGAACTTCTATTTGTCGATTTCACGCTACGCTAATTAACTAAAGACTAAACTAAGCACGGGAATGAAAAGCTGGAATTAAAATCTACCTAAAATGCAAGAAAGATCAGCTCTTATACCTGGGGGCCACCTAGGAGCAGGACGACTGCCGGAGCGCTGCCGTGGGCGCATCTCCTTCCTCCGCGAGCCTCCACAACCTCCAGGGGACCTCCAGCTATCACCTAGATGCACGCTAGGCCGAAGGCGTGGGCTCTAGGGCTAGGGAAATGGCCAAAATGGCGAAGGAGGGAGATGGGGTTATTTATAAACAAGGTTGGCGCCCTTATTTGATCGGCAAATCGCGGAGAATCTAGGCTATGTACACACAATCTAAGTGGACGGCGTGAATGTACAATGAACGTGGCATAAATCTCGTGAAGTGATGGTTGTCGAAGGAGCAACCGATCGAGCGGGAAAAATGGAGGAAAAAGGGGGACTGGACAGGTCTGACGGGAGTCAGAGGCGCAGGGGGGAGTTGACCGGAGGTCAACATTCCCTGGCCTCTGATTGGTCCACATCGACCAGAATTTGACTTATTTTTTAAACATAATAAATGATTTAATTAGATTTTATTTATAAAATAAAAAATGTTTATTAAATAATGTAGTATTTATTTATGATTTTTTTTAAATTTTTTGATGAATTTTATTATGGGGTTATTTTAATAATGTAATTATAAGTATATTTATATTTATTTTATATTTATTTTGTTTATTTTTTTTATTATTTTATTTTCTTATTTTATAAATTTATAACTTAGTTTTGGGAGTATAAATATATTTTTATTCAATTTTTACAAGTTTTATTTATTTTTTTAAATAAATAGGTATAGGTATATTTAGTTATACTTATAGGTATTTTACCTATATATTATATATACTTTATTTATTTAATTTATTTTATTTGTTTTTATTTTGGATTTGTATTTTTAAGAAATTAGATGTAATATTTACATTATTATAAAAATATAGATGAATAAAGAATAAAAGAATAAAATCCCTTTTTATTTATATACATTTAGATAGCATAGGTATTTTGTCTATGTGTTTCATGGACTTATTTTATTTTACAAATTCTTTTTGGTTTTCTTTTAATTTCAATATGTACATGTATTGTATACATTATTTACAAAATTCTAAAAATATAAGTTTATAGAAATAATGAATGAAGAATAAATTGAATATTTTATTCGGGTAGATTGTACAATGGGGGCCAAAAACCTAACTATCCCAAATGGACTCCAAAAATTATGAAACCAATTTTATTAAATAGTTCTTGGAAAGCTATATACAATTAAAGTGAGTTTGGTGGATTTTGAGTTTTTATTTGCAAGATATGGGTCTGTGAAGTTGATATTCTGGCTTTTTATTCTGTGTATAAAATGTACACAGAGTATTATTTTTACACAATCTCAATTTTGTAATTTTATTTACATTATTATCTACAACTTTCATGTACAAAGTTTCTTTATTTAATGAATAAATAATTATGTACAAAGTAGGTGTTAAAAGTGCATGAATGAATGAATAAATAAATGAGGTATTTATTGTATTGTTGGCCCTTATCTCCCACTACTTTATTTCTTGTCGACCAATTCCATGCTGGCTTTGGTCTCGGGGTTCGGGTCATAAAATATTTGCAATATTTTATTCATTTTTCTTTTCTTCTCTTTATTCTATATTTTGGCATTGAAAACCTTAATTTATGTACAATAAATACAATAAATATTGAATGCTATTATGTACAAATTGATGCTATTTACATGCATTTGCTGGGGTTTTTAAGGCCAAAATGGTAGAATAAAGGTGATGAAATGGAGATTCATCAATTAAATGAATTTGATTCATATTATTAGGAGAGTTATCTAAGATAATTAAACGTGATTTAATTATCAAAGATGTGAATAATGTGAATGTGATTCATGTCATTTAGGCAATGAGAAAAGAGATCCAAGATGATTAAATGTGATTTAAATATCGGGGATAAGAATAATGTGGATAGCACTATCCATATTATTCAGGTATATTATAAATGTGATTTATAATATATTAAAGAGAGCATATTATGATTTATATTTATTGATTAGTTGTTAATGTGAATTGGACTCCCATTGAATGATTAATTGAAAATATAATTACTTTTTGTTTTTGGTTGTGAATGAGATTCACGTAATTTCAATGGCTTGATTGAAGGTTTTCACAAGATAATTGTTAATTATATTGTGAAAAATATTTACAATAATTGTTGTAATAAATCATGGATATATCATGAGATAATGAGATCTCATGAGATAATGAGATCTCATGAGATGATGGTAGTCGTCCCCCTATTTTTAGGGGATTGGTTTAGTCTTCTCATTATATCTTCTCTAGTCAAAATGATTTAAATTAGATTAATTATGTTGATTCATCAATATAAATTAATTCAAACTAAATCAATTGTTTTTGTGTTTTTTTACAAAAACATCATAGCCATTGAAAGAAACACAAATCAATATCAACCATTGATTGTGTGCTGTCCATGGATTGAGGTCCATGGACTCCCAAAATCCTATATAAGAAGAGGCATCCTTGCCCTTCGAGAGACATGTTTTCGACAACAACAAATGCTCTCTTCCTCTCTCTCTCTCTACATGTCATGTGCCTCTCTCCCTCTCCCTCTCTTATGGCCGTCCACCATGGAGCCATTAAGAGACTCGCCATCGCCGCAGCATCGCCGATATGCTGCCGGAGTATTTGCTCATGGATCTCTGTCTCCTTCGATGTGCCTCACTCGTGAAGAAGACGTCGGATCTCGTGTGACGAGATCAAGGGATACGTCACTTGGATCATATACATGGATTGCGAGAAGGATGCGTCTCATCAACGTGCTCACAAGCATCTCCTCCGTTGGATCGGACTTGAGATAGGAGGTGTCTTCGTTTAGAGACTCGATCGCAACCACGTTTCAAGAGGTAAACCTTATCCCTAATTGTAGTTTAGATGAAATGATCCGAGAAAGGTTCTTGGATCATGTCGTTTCATCTCATTTAAAAATTTTAAATTCCGTTGCTCGGAGCAACTAGTGCGACTAGTCGCTCCCGATCGCATTCGATGCGATCCACATGCTTACGTGATGCGCTTGAGGATCTTCACACATCCTTCAAGTGGTATCAGAGCCAGGTTATAGGTTTTGGATGCGATCCATAAACCTAGGAAGGCTTGGTTTCCTAATGATTGTGAAAGTTTTATCGCATTTCAATTTTCGCAGCCCTGTTTTGTGATAAAATTTCGGCCCTGCTTAAAATGTTTTAACACAAAATTTTAAATTAGATAATTTTCCTCATTAATTAAGGAAACAGTATTATTTGAGTTTGCATGATTTGGGATCCGATAACTCAAAATATGATCATTTTAATGAACCTATATCCACTGTTTCGGGGATGGCGAATCATGACGTAATTAAAGTGTTGGTAACTGTTTTGACACGCCTATAAATGTTTAATTATCACTTTTATTCTGCTTTAAATCAAGTTATAAAACTTTAGAAACTTACTTTGCTTAATTTGGATTTAAAATGAATGAGATATGCTAATTTTAGTAAGTGTTGGTCACTGTTGAAAATTGCAATCCTAAACATGAACCTTGTGATAGTCATTTAAGAAACTTGTGAAATTACTAGTTAATTTCCTGGAATAATTATGGATAATATTTGGGAAATATTTGAATGATAATTGTTCCCTTAAATGACATTGTCTCAACCAATAAATGACATCCATGGTCTCCCGTCAAGGCGAAGGGTTTCGTCGTCAGATATTGTATGTAGGAGAGGCTTGTCCGAAGTGACAGCTCCTGCATATAATCCATTTGGATCGGGCTCTTAGCTTCTTGAAAGAGTAAGGACGTATGCGTAGTGACCCCAATATTAGGCCCTCATATTATTGGAGCGATATTGGATTGCGCATAGCGAGTTGTATTCATGTTGATGATTGGTTCAATTAATGACAGGTCAACATCACCATAGGGGTGGTAGGCCCGAGTGTTAAAGACCGAATTGGGAGATGCAAGTTGGATTTGCAAGGCGGAATGTGTTCCTGCTTCTTTTTATCCGAGTTACAGGTTATCATATTATTGGGATGTGACAAAGATAAGAAAGGAGATCCCAGATCTTGTTTGAGATATAATGGTAAGTATATCTCTTACATTGAAAGTGATTAAGGGAATGAACTTTCAATGTTGACAAGGCAAGACAACTTTGATATAAAAATTCTAAATCAAAGTAAAATGTGTATATATTTATATATATATATATGTAAATTTCTTATTTCATATAATCCTCATTAAACCCACTTAGTACTATACTCAATAATAACCAGTAAAATATCATGGATTGGATCCATGATCAAGATATCGTGCTTGCAGTTGGACACATATTGTATGTGATTGCAATGTGCAAGTTTCCTCATGATAATGAGGAATGACAATTAAATAGACAATAGGTTTACAACCCTAGGGTTAATATGTCTCTATAGTCTTGATCTCTCATCGAATGTACTTTGGAAGTGACATGTCGATGATGATCGTAATTGTCAAATAATCCTTATAAAATCTAAGATATTTCTGGCATACATATTTGCTCTCGACATTTGATCATGAATGACACAATTCACTGCATCATGCAGAATGGTAGCTCTATACGAGATGATGTATTCAAATGCTTGAGTACCTATCTGAATCAAAAGTCTTTAAGAGTTAAGATATATGTAGATATGATGGGTGCCACCATCCTACTATCTATACTCTAGTCATTCATGAAGCTTCATAATATTCATATTGTATGAATTAAATGAAGCATGTATAAATGTCGAAATACTATTATATTGAAATCTTTTGAATTCAACAAAAGAGAACCTTTTTCTAAGCAATGGTTGTTTAGAGATGAAAGGAGCGCAGTGGAAGCATGGGTCGGGCCCAAGTTAGAAGAAAAGTCAAAGAGTTGACTGTACTTCTATTGTTTCCACACATATGACATCCAAAGACTTGGATGAATGCCTATATTGCAATGAGCTGATACTATGACTATCAAGTCTATCTAGATCCTTAGAGAAGGATTCGGATAGTGCATCAGAATAATCTACATTTAATCATTAAAATTAACTTTCTTATTGGATAAGATTAAAAGTCTAATGATGGTATCTCATTTTTCCTAGTTGCACTTGCAATTGGTTGCATATGTTTTTGAAAATTCGAGAAATTTGATCTTAAGGTTTAATAGTTATCCACATGGATGTTGATGCAATTGTTGCAACAATCTCTATTGGATAAATAGACTTCATATTTTCTGTGGAAGAGCCCTTAGCCTTAGAGAATGTCTCCATGACCTAGATATTAGAATACACGCATAGTTTATTTCTAAATGTTTGGAATAAACATGAATTCTGGAATAGACCTATCATAAAGAGTTATGATGGATATATTTCAGATACTATTCTGTCTGGAGGAATCTACTAAATTAGAAAATTAATGAATGGTTCATTAACATTTCTAATACTGAAAATTAAACCTTAAGATCAACAGGAGGATGAAGATCATTTGACAATGATTTGGCATCAAGTCTTGGACATTAGTCTGCTGATGAGATCAATAGACTAGTAAGAGATGAACTTTAGAATGTCTAAAATCTCAAATCTTATATACTTCTGAATATTGTATTCAAAGTAAACATGTCCAATGTGTCCTTCTCTGGGGAATGGTGTAAGATGTCAAGGTATTCAAGATCCCATACATATTGATGTATGTGGATCACACGTATCATAATAAACATTGATGATATGTAATATCATTTAATGATTATTTGTGATATGAGATTTCTTCCCTTCACCTAAGAAAATTTTGAAATGTTCAAAGATTTCACAATTTTGGTTTAGAACCAAAGTATGAAGGAAGATGAAATGAATTTGATCTCACCTTGGTAGCATAAACCAGTTAGATGAATTCAAGGAATACCTTATGGAGAAAGGAATTTTCATTCCTATCTCGATCCTCCTAATTCACCTAAAATCAATAGAGTTATAGGGAGATACAATTGATCATGTATGACATGATTTGATCAATGATTAATATTAGCATAATTACCTCTTAGTTTCCAAGGTATATATGTAGTAGAGACTACAATATATATCCTTATAAGGTTCCATGCTTGTAAACTGGAATCTAGCACCAGAGAGTGCTACTTCAATAGGAAAATAAAGGATGGTATTGGATACCTACTTTATGACCTTGAGATTCTTAAAAGATCTCATCTCTGAGAATATGATTCTTAGAGGATGACTCTCTTGAGAATCAAGATGAAAGTGAATTAAAGGAACACATTTAATCTTGAGAAAATAATAAGGCTCCTGAAATCGGAAACTTAAAGGACAAATAAAGATGAAACACTAACACCTCTTCAAATGAGTTCGAGGATGTATTCCATGTGTCAGAGAAATCTGACAATGATCAAACTTCATGTGATGAAGCTTTTTAAGATCATGTCATGGAAAGATGGGCGTTAGCAATTAAATCTAAAATAGACTTTGTATACAAGTATTGTATATGGACCCTCAAGGATCCACCTATATGGGTAAGACCCGTTAAGGTGTAAATAGATCTTCAAGAGAAAGAGGGAACCTGATGAGAAGGTAGAGACCTTCAAAGCACAGTTCGTATCCATAAGATACACACCAAAGAGAAGACATTGCTTGCAAGGAGACTTGTTCTTCAGTAACCTTGCTTAAACCCATATTATTGCTAACTATAGCTACACAACTTGACTTGGACATCTTCAAGATGAAAGTCAAGATTGCATTCCTCCACGAATATCTCTCTAAGGATATTCACATGAAGTAGCCCCAGGGCTTCATAGTTGAGGAAAGCAAGCTATGCAAGCCAAAGAAACTCCATCTGTGGACTCAAATAAGCTTCTTGTAGTTGGAACATCAGATTTAATGAAATCATAAATGTTATGCTTTTAGATAGAATCTTGATGTATCATGTGAAGCTTAGTGGGAGTGCCATTGTGTTCATCATGTTGTATGTAGATGATACCCTAATCATTTGGAATGATATAAGGATAATAATAAGTGTTTTATAGACTGGCTATTCCATACCTTGAGATATGATCTCAAGGATACCTCTTCGATCTTAGTTCTGAAGATGTTCAGAAGCAAAGAGAAGAGGGTATTGGGACTGTCACATTAGTAGTACACCTTGGACATGTTCCATTTTTTGGGAAAATTCCAAGAAAGGCTTCCTTCCCTTAAAATATGGTACTGACCTATCTAAAGGGATAGCACCTCAAAGAGTTGAGGAAGTGAATGCTAGAACTACTTGCCCTTGTGCATCAGTTACAAGAAGCCGAGTATATGCTAGATGTGTACAAAAGTTAGATATCTACCAGGCAGTGGGAGTAGTAAATGTTACTAATCCTACTAAGGAGATAAAACACTTGATTGCAGTAATGAAAATATCTTCAAAGATGAAAAGATTTCTTGAGATAGTGATCTTAAAGTCTTATCTTCAAAACTTAATACTTTATCGATAGTGATCTAAAAAATCTTAATTGTGGATACCTAAGGAGATAGAGATCTCCAGGAATAAGGGTATTCTGATAAAGATTATGGATATACTAGTTATAATAATTATTAAGCTATAGTGTCAAGGACATTATAACTGACAAGTTTGAGTATTGGTTGCATAAGATGCAATATTCGCATTGGATGCAAGCATTGTTATTAGGGGATATGCAAGTGTCGTAAAAGGACTTGGCTTAGTCTCTCGGGAATAGAGTGACTGATCAGCTTACCTAGCTATTTTTCCGAATAGCCTATGATTGTCACATGAGTGTAGGTTTAAATGATTAGCCCATTAATGGCTCTTTGGGCTAGTGGGAGATTGTTGGACATGCGAGCCCACGGTAAGCCATTATGCAATAAATGTTATTGTGAAGATCATTCCCTGGTCTGAAATGAAGGATAACTAGTTTGCATAATAGGTCCCTTAGTACAATTAGGGTTATATACCATGGCCATCTTAATGATCATACATATGTTGATTCAATTGTTGAATCATAGAGGCTGGTGCTTGGATGAATATCTAAGGAGTTAGATTGACGAATCATCAGGTACCGTCAAATGATTATTCAGAGAGGATCTCCAGCCTGAGTAGGAAATGGCAATCCTTTCTCAGTTGGCTGATATCTGACCGACCTCTTGATGCAGGTCCTCTATATAGGAATAGAGATTCGGAGGTGTCAGATTAGTTAGGTCAAAGAGTTGACTTAACGAGATCGAGATAAACAAAGTCATATGTTGTCACGATATAGGCACGCATCCTCTGACCGTAGACATATGTGTTACTATATGTCTGAGTATGTACATTTGGCAGACCAACAGATTAATGACCTAACCAAGGTCTATACACCGGCGCGCTAGTGTGCATATAAGGGCATATGAGTAATACAATCTCTCAAAGGGATCATACAGGTTCATTACTGGACTAGAAGATATGAGCTCACTCATGAGATATTGGGAAGAATCAAAATCTATGCACAGTCGTCTCACTTTGGAAGATTGCCTCAATTTGTAGGTTTGATATATATTTTTGGAAAAGTATATGATCAACACCTGGGTATGATATATGCTTTTGGAAAGCATATGATCGATACAGACTCCTAATGATCGAATGAGAAACTTGATGATAAAACTCTGAAGTAGACAGTATAAAATTGATTTTATCTCTCTTATGGCCGTCCACCCTGGAGCCATTGAGAGACTCGCCTTCGTCTTAGCGTCGTCGATATGCTGCCGGAGTATTTGCTCGTGAATCTCCATCTCCTTCGATGTGCCTCACTCGTGAAGAAGACGTCGGATCTCTTGTGACGAGATCAGGAGATTTGTCGCTTGGATCATCAAGATGGATTGCGAGAAGGACATGTCTCATCAACACGCCCGTAAGCGTCTCCTCCATTGGATCAGACTTAAGACAGGAGGTCTCTTCGTTTAGAGACTCAATCGCAACCACGCTTCAAGAGGCAAACCTTATACCTAATTATGGTTTAGATGAAACAATCCGAGAAAGGTTCTTGGATCATGTGATTTTACCTCATTTAAAATTTTTAAATTCCGCTGCTCGGAGCAACTAGTGCAAGTAATCGCTCCTGATCGCATTCGATGCGATCCACATGCTTCCATGATGCGCTTGTGGATCTTTCCATATCCTTCATGGGCAATCAGTCCCCCGTATACTTAGGATTATATGTTTTAAGTATATAAAGACGGACAAAAATGGGGACGATTGGGAACTATGATGAATATACAAGTGATGGACGACTCGACTCGTCCCCCTATACTTAGGGTAAAGTATCCCCTAAGTATGGAAAAGAATATAAACAAATGAGGGATGAGCGAAAGAATAAAAACTGAGATGAAAATAATCACGATAAACCACGAATGTACAAAGTGGACAATGTTGAGGTGCCTCTCAACAAGCGCTAGAGTTTATGCCCCTAGCTAAGTGCAAATGATAGAATAAAGAAGTATCAAGGTTCAATAAAACATCGGTAAGGAGAATGGTGTACTATCGTTGTCGTCTCGGTGTAAGAACAACAACTAAATCCACATTCAATACAATGACACCCGAATAGTCAATCAGGTGGGTGTCTACTACCGAGTAAATAGATGAGAAAATAAAATCAGAAACCGGTAGCACAAATGGTATCATCAGCTCAAGATCATAATGGAGTGAAATAGCATAGCTGAGAAAGTCGAACATGGAGAAAGAAGGATCAATCAAAGATTCCTCCATGTCAATCACCGTCTCAAACATGTATATCAATTCAAGATCAAGAGACTTCCTCATAAAATTATTATCTGATGTACCCAATGTAGATAAATCAAAGAAATCAGTGCATATCTCTAGACATGTCTCATCCTCGCAAGGGTCGTCAAGGAGAGACTACTCATACTCAGAAATAGAAAACTTGGTCTCATGATCTGACAAATCGGATACACACTCAGAAAATGAAACTTAATAAACAGAACATGGTGTTTCCTCTCACATATAAACATCAGGGAAGAAATCAAGATCATCGGTGAAGAAAAATGAATCATAGTTTAACTGGGAATCTGTGCCACTGTCAAGCACCCACTCCTCGCACCACAGTGTCACAATCACTAAAAACTACCTCTGCACAATATGAAACATGAGATGGTATTCATCCACCACAAATCTGTTGAAGAAGTGTCTGAAAATGATCCTTGAGTTGTGGTAATGCTGGCAAATGTCTGGTCTTCAAACAATGTATCAATCTTGTTAAACATGAGGACAAGCTTCCCGAATATGGGACTATAAATATCTGGCATGTCAAACTGGTGTCCCTCATCTAGCTATGGTTTGTCATGACATGGAGACTGAAAGGGGGCTGAAAGACCTTGGGATCCTCCTCCATCTCTTGGAATACCTAAAGAGCTAGTATCCAAGAATCCTGATCTATGAAGTGTGGTACTGACTCAAATTCCGGCTGAAAAAACCACGGAAACCCGGTCAGTTTCGGAAGAGCTAAACTTACAATGCACATTTCATCATCCATCATCTGTGTTGCTGAAGTTAACAGAATCATAGTAGAAAATAATTATGCTCCTAAGCTGCATTGTTCATCCATGTCTCCAAAATAATGCCTCATCATTCTAGCATAAAATCTGCCCGGGTCTCGCATCTGCTCAGTGTTGTCTCCACGGGTCTCAACTCCTGGCTCAACATGCCTAGTAAGACTCAGAAGTAGAATGGGATAGAATATAGAGGGCAGGAACAGAGATGGATAAAGAGAAGATGATGAGAGGTCAGTTGGAGTTCCGACCTCAAGATACGACGGATGATGTTGGGAATAAAGAAAGAACGGAGCTGCAAGATCCGGCTGAGATGAACAACGACCCATCATCATGATAAAGGAAATGACAAGAGAAGAAGACAGATAAGAGTGAGAGAGAGGAAGAAAATAAAATGAAGAAAATATGGAACATTAAAGGTGATTGCTAAATACCTAGAGAAGACGTAACCGACCCACACCAATCATATACAAACACAAAGTAATCCCCAGATCACCTACTCAACTTTGTGGTGATCGTTAATGATTGGTCATTAGTCTTCTCAATTTTAGAGTTAGTTGATTACACAATATATTAGCAATCTCACAGGTACAGACTCCTAGAATAAATCGTATTTGAATCGGTGGAATACACCTATTCAAACAAGTCTACTTATGCTGAAGTTTGAGGAAAGTGTTTACAGCAATAACAGGACCCGAGAGTGAGTCCAAGCGCTTAGGGCACAAGTCCATGGATTTGGGCTCTAATCCTTATAAGTGTGTGCCTCACTCGCTCAGGAGAGTACCTGCATACAATGAGGGGGTTTCTCTCCCCAAATCAAGGAATGAATCAATTACATTTGATTTTAAGAGTCGAGTTCAGTTAGCATACCCGATTTTATATTTTTATATTTTTATATTTTGGATATTTTCAACAATATCTATCGGGAGGTCAGTTTCCTTTTAATTTTTAAAAAAATCTCTCACAGAGGGGGAACATGGAATGCAGCGGAAAACGATGATGAATGCTAAGATAGAAGGTGTACCTTTCTCCAGTACTCTACATGCAGAATGATCCGTGCAAAAATGTAAAACCTAGTCTAATATGTGAAAAGTCGTGAAAAACCGAGTCATAATCAACAATTCTAGCATAAGAACGAATTATTTTTCAAAAATTTCTTAATTACACCTAAGTGTGGATTAGGGATCAGTGTTTTACTTTAGACATCTAATCAAACAGCCGTGAAACCCTAGTCTCCACAAAAATGCATGTCCTTAGTGCACCCCTTGCTACAAAAATAAAAACGGGCAAGCGCCCCTTCCTCTCTCACCAAAAAAAATGGGCAAGTGCCCTCTCTCTGAAGAAAATAAAAAAATGTCTGAAAAAAACACCAAAAATCTACATGGATAACCCTATCTTCTCCTCTGCAACCGGCTCATAGGAGATTGAGCTGGTCTATGCACTCTCAGCTAAGTCAGCTTCCTATGAAGCTAACTAATCCTGCAAGATCTGCAAAATGAGTTAGTTCACACATATAAAAAAAGAAAAAACAAACAAAACTCAAAATAAATCAAAGAGAAAAAGACTAAAAAACAATCGAGAAATTACTCAAAAAAATCGATAAAAATGATAAAATTGGTAAGGAGAACACCAATGAAAATTTAAGAAAAATTAAAGAAAATAAAACATACGAAAATCAAGAAAATCAGAGAAAATAGAAGAAAAGAAAATTAAGAAGAATTAAAAGAAAAAAATCAGACAAAAACTGCAAAAAATCGATGAAAACCGAAAAAAACATGAGAAGAAGAAATAAAGAGAAAAAACTCAAAAAAAACTCAAGCGTTGCTAAAACGAAGAAAAACTTGAGCAGCATGCTCGAAGAAAATCAAATCAAATAAATCAAAGCAGAGTCAAAATGCGAAGAATAAAATCTCGATGAAAGAGCGACAAAATTCTTCGAAAATTGAGTCAAAACAAATATATGGTAATTGGCTAACTACCTTAAGAAAAAGAACCAAAAATAAGTGTCCAAATGTCTGCAATAGTGTCTTATGGTCTGTGGGTATCACTATAAGAAAAGATATAAATGAAACTAAAAACATTACACTTAGGTCCCTGGTCAAGGACCTAAATGTAAAGAAAACTCATGATTATTACAATTACGTCCCTATTTGGGGACCTAAATGTAATAACAGAAAGTCAGGGGTGAATTCTGGAATGTATGATTTGACACGTGTTAGCCGTTTGTAGCTTCTGTTCTTGGGGTTGTTCTTCCCCAAAATTCTCAGCGACGGCGGTGGATTTCCTTCTATGCAATCCTCTAGCAACAATCACTGTTGTGGCAGTGCACCGACATGGCCAGAAGGGGACACCTTCCCCTTCGAGCTCCCCTGCGGTGGGAATGATCGGAGAAGATGGTGTGTCGATGATGTCTTCAGATGGTCGAGCTTGGAGGTTCTAGGGCTCATGACGTCAAAAGAAGGACTCCTCGATATGTCGCTCTGCTTGATCTCCAAGTGGATGCGCACGAATCAAGCATTGAGGATGAAGCTCCAACACAGAGCTATAATTTCAAGAAAGATGATGGCTCGATTCCAAGGAGTCGACCTGTGGTTATAACATATTCTTGCAGTTCAAGGACATCCAGGAGGTTCAAAAATAGACGATGAAGTTTTATGATTTTGGATGGATGGTGGTCTAATTGAATTGTGAAATCAACTATGGATGAGGGACAATGATTAAGTGATCTAAATCTGGAATCAACTACAGTAATAAAGTGCAGAAATTGAATAAATTAAAAAGGGTGGATGGGTACCTGTGATTGAAGGATATATGATCCTTCTGGTCTTCGCTCGACTGCGAGAACTTCACCGGAGCTCCACATCATGATGAAGGAACTACAATTCCAAGTGAGCCCCGGAACCTCCTCTCTAATCACCTAGCTTCCATGCATAGGCTGCAATTGGTGTTGTCACTACCAGGGTTGGCCGCAATCAAGGGAAGAAAGTAGGTGGTCGGTCAGTTTGAACCGGTAGCAAGAGAGTAAAGTTTGAATGAACGATCTTCGGGGAATTATATAGGTGAATCGAGAAGAGGGTGTTGATGATCTAATGGCTAGCGGATAAATAACTCGTTATGGTTGTAGATTGGAGGGATTAGATTAGGTTTTGGGAGAAAGATGATGTGGGAGTAAACGGGAGAAAAGAGGTCGGTGGAACAAAAGCTGCCAACAGCTTCTTGGAGAAAAAGCTCCAGGTCAGCACTTGTTCGCTGAAAGTTATAAATAACATATAAATTAGTTAATAAATATTAACTAATGTTATTTTAAAAAGGTCTAAAAATAAAATTCTATATAATTAAACTGCCTAAATTAATATATAGTTTATTTTTATAAATAATAAATGTTTAATGAATTATAAATATAATATTATTAAATAAGTATATAGTATACTTAATAAATAGAGTTTTGATTTTTAATTTAATACATTAATAAAAACATGTCATTTTTTATATTTTATTAATTAATGAATAATAAATAAAATGTATGTGATTTTTTATGGATTGTAATAAATTAATTTAGGTATATAAATAAATACAGGTATAAATGTCACAGTTCAAATTCAGCTATAAATTAGGTTTTTGATTTTTTAAAATTATTAAATAATGTCTAAAAATCTAAAATAATTTATGTGTAGTCTACAAGATCGAAAAATATTTAAAAATTATAAAATCACTAAAATTGTAAATAGTATGTTCTGAATAAAATAAATAGGGTTTAGGGTTTAGCCCTAGCCTAGAAAACCCATTGTCATTAGGCCCCAAAATCGACTTTTGACAAACAGACTCTGATTTTAGCGAAACCACATTCATTAATTAGAAAACATGATTTTACAAACTTTAAAGGTGAGTAGAGTGAAATTGGAGTTCATATGAAGAAGTTATTATGTTAGAAAGTTGAGAAATTGACAATTTGAAAGTTGGATTTCTTGGCATATATATAATAGGGAATTTTATTAGGATTTTATATTTTTATATACATTTTTAGAAATAAATAGGAGTAGAGTTTGGTGAAAATATGTACAAAAACTAAAACTCATTGAATTTTTTATGAATATTGGACAATTAATGAATAATGTGTGCAGTGCATAATTATTTCTTTTTGTGGTTTTCTTCATTTCTCCCCCTTCTTCTTTATTTGTCGACTAAACCATGCTGACTTGGTCTCGGGGGTCGTTATATATATATATATGTGTGTGTGTGTGTGTGTGTGTGTGTATACTTCAGTTATATTTATATTTTATTAGTCATATGGTACACATATACATATTTACAGTCTGCCTTCTTTTTATTTTCTTTCTTTTTATTCTTCTATTTCTATACATGTTTTTGATGCATAAAATGCATTTTTATTCGTGATGATGTTTTTTATAAGAAATGAAAATTAATGGATATTTACATGCATTTGTTAAGGATTTTAAGAAAAATTCTGACAAAAAGGCTAATGAATCATGGATTCATCAACCCCCTATACTTAAACTTTGCTAGTCCCTTAGGAAACACTCATTTGAAAAATAAGGAAAAAAAGAAAGAAAGTTAGAATGAATTTGTTTTCCTAAACTAAATCATGAAAATAGATAAAGGACAGAGCTTGTTCAGGCCTAAAACAAGTATTTTGTCAGAGCCATGACTAGTATTAGGTATTTAATCTCAACCGTCCTCAAGTTCCACAAATCCTTATTTAGGTTCACCTCAACAGCTATCTCAGATCCACTTATCCATATCGCTAACTCTATCATCCTTGAATTCAAATTGTATAGTGTGTGAATTGTGTTAGCTCTTCCTAATTGAAGAAGTGAATAAAACGTCCATCACAATATTACACTCCCATTGGTTCCTCATCCAGCTACTCTTTCCTCGAGGAGTGGGTTATTTCCTTCTAAGGTTAGGTCATGTTGTATCCATATTAGAGTAGAGAAAGAATGTAGAAGAATGAGAAGAGAACTAGAGTGGGACCAGTGTAGTCACATCTCCTTGTGAAGCCCATCCAATGTAGCTAAATCTCCACTAAGATGTGTAGAATTTTTTGGAATCTTGGACCATCGTGGTCATATTTGGTATTTCTCGGTTTGATTCTTTTTAATAGACTTTTTAATGTTACTTTCATTGCATCAATCTTTTGTACCTCGACGGTTATAGAGTCTTTTATTTTTGTCTATTTTTTGAGGTCTTGGACAAAGTGCGGCAGCAGATCCTTCCCTCGTCCGAAATTTTATTTCAAACCCACAACTCCCATCTTTAGATGTTTGTGGCACTAGACAAGGATGAAAATGCACCAGTAAAATGAACTGTCCTTCGCAACCCAATGCAAGTTGAGCTAAGTGCAAAGTGCATGTGTCTAAAATTAGTTCACTGATGAAGAGTTAAATGGGTGACACCAAGTGTTCTACTTAGGCAAGTTTAAATTGATTTCCCAAACATGGTATCATGGAACCCGAAGATTTAAGTCATAGACCATAAGAGTCTAAATTTCCAGTTCCTAACTAGGCTTCTTACAATGAAAGTTAAAGGCCAAGATCAAGCTCCATCCTTTAGACTATTCCTAATCTTTAGTTCGAGAAATCAAAATTATTCTAAAAATTGCTAATATAAATGCAACCATGTTTTTCTGAAGTACATTTTTCCGAGTTTTACTCATTTTTATGGTTTTTAAAGATTTTGTAATTTTTATGAATTTATGACTTTAAATCTTTTATGGATTTTTCAATTTTTATAAACAAGCATATTTACAAGAATTTTATAAGATAAATTACCAATATTTTATTTGAATTAAAAACTAATGAATTTTATATACAACTAATTTTAAAAATTAAGTTTATTTTACACATATTTTAATAAATAGAATTTTAAATTAACCCTTATCCACTTTTTATGGATTTTATAGATATAGAAAATACATAAAAGTACGAGTAGTACATAATTTTATATATATGTATATATACACACCCCATATACTTAGCTTGTGCCATGTCCGCATAGCATCAAAAGAGAAAAAAGAGGACATAACTCATGTTAAGTAAAAGTAGATGAAAAAGAATAAAAAGATGTGAAGTCAATCACCCCCCTATACTTACGATCAGTTCATTGAAAGTATAGTGGAAGAGAAAAATGAGGTGACTGAGGGTAAGGAATATAAAAATGAAGGAACAAAAGAAAAAGAAAAGTGAAATCAAGAAATCTATCGATCCCCCTTATACATAGAATCAGGCATCCTAAGTATAGAAAAGAATGTGGCCAAAAATTTGGGGCCAATTATTAGTATAAAATAAAGGAAATCAAAATAAAAGTAAAAAGAATAAAATCGGAAATGAGAATAAATAGGCAATCCCCCCCATACTTAGGATCTGGTATCCTAAGTTTATAAAGACGAGCAAAAAATGTGGATGATTGGGAACTAAGAAGAATATACAAGTGATGGATGACTCGACTTGTCCCCTTATTATTAGGGTAAAGTGTCCCTAAGTATGGAAAAGAATATCAACAAATGAGGGACATGCGAGAGAACAGAAACTGAGACGAAAATAATCACAATAAACCACAAATGAACAAAGTGGACAATGTTGAGGTGCCTCTCAACAAGCGCTAGAGTTTACACCCCTAGTTGGACACAAATGTTAGGATAAATAAGTAATAAGGTTCAATACAACATCGGTAAGGAGAATGTCATATCGTCATTGTCATATCAGTGTGAAAACAACAACTAAATCCACAATGAATACAATGATAAACGAATAATCAATCATGTGGGTGTCTATTACCGGGTAAATAGATGAGAAAATATAGTCAAGAATCGGTAGCACAAATGATATCATAGGCTCAAGATCAGAAAGGAGTGAAATAGCAGTGCGGAGAAAGTCGAACATGGAGAAACAAGGACAATTTAAGATTCCTCCATGTCAATCATCGTATCAAACATGTATATCAAATCAATATCAAGAGAATTCCTCAGAAAACCAACATCCGATGTACTTAATGTAGAGAAATCAAAGAAATCATCGAATATCTCCAGATATGTCTCATCCTCGCAAGGGTCATCAAGGAGAGACAACTTAGACTCAGAAACAGAAAACTCGATCTCGTGATCCGACAAATCAGATACACACTCAGGAAATGAATCCGAGTACACAGAACATGGTGTTTCCTCTCACAAATAACCCTCAGGGAAGAAATCAAACTCATCAGAGAAGAAAAAGGAATCATGGTCTAACTGGGAATCTGTGCCACTATCGAGCACCCACTCCTCGCACACAGTGTCACATTGGTTGAAAACTACATCTGCACAATATGGAAACATGAGATGGTACTCGTCCACCACAACTTTGCTGAAGAAGTGTCTGAAAATGATCCTCGAGCTGTGGTATTGCTGGCAAATGTCTGGTCCTCAGAAAATGTATCAATCTCGTCAAACGTAATGACAAGCTTCTCAAATATGGACTACAAATATCTGCCATGTCAAACTATTGTCCCTCATCTAGCTCTGGTTGGTCATGACATGGATACTAAAAGGACGACTTAAAGACCTTGGGCTCCTCCTTCGTCTCTTGAAATACATGAATATCTGGTATCCAAGAATCCTGAACTATGAATTACAGTACTAACTCAAATTCCGGCTGAAAAACCCATGGAAACTCAATGGGATCGGGATGTTCTTAGCAGGCCCCTTTCTACAAAAAGAAAAACAGGAAAGCGCCCCTTCCTCTACCATAAAAACTGGAAAATGGGCAAGTGACCTCTCTCAGAAGAAATAAAAAATAAGATGTCTAAAAAATATACCAAAAACAGTATGGATAACCCGCTCTACTCCTCTGTATCCGGCTCGTAGGAGACTGAGCTGGTCTCTGCACTCTCAGCTGAGTCGGCTTCCTAAGAAGCCGTCTAATCATGCAGGCCCTGCAAAATGAGACAGTTCACACGTCTAAAATAAAAAAATAACACAAAAACTCAAAATAAATCAAAGCGAAAAGGACTCAAAAAATAATCGAGAAAAGGACTTAAGAAAAAATCGATAAAAATCAATAAAAGAAAACTGAGAAAAATTCAAGAAAAATCAAAGAAAATAAAACATACAAAATAAAGAAAATAAGAGAAAATAAAAGAAAGGGAAATTAAGAAAAATTAAAAGAAAAGCATTTTGATAAAAAAATCGAGAAAACATGAGAAGAAGAAATAGAGCGAGAAAAAACTCAAAAACAAACTCAAGTGCAACTAAAATGAAGAAAAACTCGAGCAGAGTGCTCAAAGAAAATCAAATCAAAGAAATCAAAGTAGAGTCAAAATGTGAAGAATAAAATCTCGATGAAAAAGCGACAAAATTCTTTGAAAATTGACTCAAAACAAATCTATGGTAATTGGCTAACTACCTCACGAATAAGAACCGATAATAAGTCTCCAAAAAGTCTACAATAATGTCATATAGTCCAGGGGAATCATTGTAATAAAAGCTATAGAAGAAACAAAAAAATACATTTAGGTCCATGGTCGAGGGAAAAATTCTTGGTTATTACAATGAGGTCCCCGCACGGGGACCTAAATGTAATAAGAGAAAGTCGGGGGGCTGATCTAGAACTCCTGGATTTATTTGGAAAAGATGCTAGGCATCTTTGAAATTTTTCTACCCCTTCGTTGCTTGACGATCATGATTAGATTTGGGAGCGCAATCTGGAACGTAGGATTCACCACATTTCAAGCGTCTGTAGCCCATGTTCTTGGGGTTGTTCATCCCAAAAGTTCTCAACGGTGTTGGCGGATTTCCTTCTACTTGATCCTCCAGCAACGATCACGGATGTGGTAGAGCTCCAGTAGGGCCAGAAGGGGACACCTTCCCCTCCGAGCTCCCCTTCAGTGGGAATGATCGGAGAAGATGGTGCGCCGATGATGTCTTCAGATGGCCGAAAATCAGGAGGTTCTAGGGCTCACGACTTCAAAATAAGGACTCGTCTATATGTCGCTCTACTTGATCTTTAAGTGGATGCGCACGATTCAAGCGTTGAGGATGAAGCTCCAACACAGAGGTATACCTGCAGGAAAGATGATGGCTCGATTCCAAGGAGTCGACCTAGGGTTATAACAGATTCTTGCAGTTCAAGGACCTCCTGGTGGTTCAGAAATAGATGATGAAGTTTTGTGAATTTCGATGGTTTTGGATCAAATTGGATCGTGAAATCAACTACGGATGAGGGACAATGATTAGGTGATCTAAATCTAGAATCAACTATACTAATCATGCACGAAATCGAAGAAATTAAAAAGGGCATATGGGTACCTATGGTTGAATGATATATGATCCTTCTGGTCTTCGCTTAACGGCAGGCACTTCACTGGAGCTCTACATCGTGATGGTAGCACTGCAAGGCCAAGTGAGCCTTAGAACCTCCTCTCCGGTCACCTAGCTTCCATGTATAGGACGCAATTGGTGTTATCACCACCAGGGTTGGTTCAAATCGAGGGAAGAAAGTAGGCGGTCGGTCAGTTTGAATGGCTAGCAGGAGAGTTAAGTTTGAATGAAAGATCTTTAGGGAATTATATAGTTGGATCGAGAAGAGGTTATTGATGATATAATGGCTGGCGGATAAATAAGTCGTTAGGGATGTAGATTGGAGGGATTGGATTCGGTTTTGGGAGAAAGGTGACGTGGGAGTAAATGGGAGAAAAGAGGCCGATGGAACAGAAGCTACCAACAGCTTCCTGGAGAAGAAGCTCCATGTGCTCACACATGTCAGCACACGGTAGACTGAAAATTATAAATAACATATAAAATAGCTAATAAATAATAATTAATGTTATTTTGAAAAGATCTAAAAACAAAAAGTGTGTATAATTAAATTACCTAAATTATTATACAAATTATTTTTATAAATAATAATATTTAGTCAATTATAAATATAATATTATTAAATGTGAAACCCCAAAACCTGAGCAGGGACTTAACTGCAAAATCCAGCTGGACTTGGGCTTAATTGCAAATCTGCTTTTATTCTAGTATCTAAAAAATTTATTTGAATAGTCCATTGCATAGGGCTCATCGATAACTTTCCAACGAGTCCAAAAATGTGAAAATATGAGTTCGGGAGCCCGAGTTACGGCCATTTTTACGAGAGGGGGTTCATGCCATATACGGATCCGGACCCGGATCCGAATCCGAGTCCCAACCCATATACCCAGCCCTACCCCTTCGTGAAACTCGCCCAGAACGCCCCCAAATCTTCCACCTTCGACCTCCAGCTCAATTCCTCTTCCCTCTCCTTCACCAAGGGTCGCCGGAACACCTCGGATCGACGACCCGAAGCCGTGCTCGCGTAGAGAAGGTATGATACCCCCCTTTCCCTCTTGCTGCAGTTTCCACGTGATTTTATTGGCCTATATACATCCATGATTATAGAACCGTAGAGCTTCTTGTACTGTAGACTATGTGGGGATTAGCCTACAAGCATAGATCATCAACGAAAGGAGGATTAAATTTCTGTACACACAATGCGTAAACCCATCTTCCTCTCTTTCGGGTATATTGTTGATTCCTTCTCATAGATGAACCAATGATTTGGAGCTTCTTAAAATCATGTTCTTTTTGTAGAGGTGGATTTTACTTCAACTACCGTAGTCAAAGCAAATTCCCCCTTGTTATTAGAATGGAATCTACTATGAAATATGTCAGAAAATGAAGATGGGATAATCTTCCTAATCCTTCGAGCAAAAAAATAGGGGGGGGGGGGGGGGAAGCAGTATGATGCAAGTATGGAGATTATAAATATGGAAGTTTTTTTTCTCTGCTCTCACTCTTTGCAGAATCGATTTCAGTGGAATTTATATAACGAGAAGACACCGTGCTTTGAGTTCTTGGGAAAATATTGTGGATTATACTACTCGTAGATGAAACCTTGCATCTAAAGTACTCGACTGAGACTCTAACTTGTTACCATCACACATATGATTTTTAGTTTTATTGATCGACTCTAAATAGGGGATTCCTGCGAACGTGATGTACTTTATTTTTCTGTTGATTGAGTACAGAAGCTTTGGTTGAGCTTGGAGTTATATTTCTTTTGGATATGCATGTTGCCTGATATATCTAGGAACTGATATACGAACTTCATGTGACTGGATACCATCATCAAATTGTACAAGCAGAGGTTTATGAGCTTGAAATTTGCAAGGAGATAGGATAATAATAGGCTTGAATATGGTTGGAGGTGTAGGAAGTTCTATCTACCAATCTCCTTAATATCGATTGTTCAATATCTAGACATGATAGTATGTGCTCCTTATTTGCTCTATCTTTCCTGAACAGATCTCATTCTACAAATCTAATAGTGGTTGGAATATGTCAATTATATTTTTTCCATAAGTTTGCATATCGAAGTTAAAGATGCCACTTAAAAAAACTTTTATTCTAGGGGCTATCCAACGTTAAAGAATCTTGAGCAGATTTATAGGTGTCAATTGTGCATGAAAGAAGAGTGTGTCATAATTTTGATTCTCGCTCATATATAACCTTTTTCCATTTAACCACAGAAACGGCTAATCTTTGACAATGCTTTACTTAGATTTTGAACTTTTATAAGGTACCAAACCTCTTAATATATTTGGATTCCCTCATTACGCATACAGTCTAGTTCTATATAAAGTGATATTTTTTTCGGTCAAACGTTCTGGAGTGTGGCATCCGATTACTCCAATTGACAATGAATTTAGAGTGTTGATTACATCGACTTATGTAAGTGCCCATGTGCTCTACCTATTTAGATTTATTATGAATGGGTAGATGGAGTTAGGTACCTCAAGGGATTGGGTATGCACCCTTGGGGTCCCGGGTAGAAGCCTAGATGACTGCGATCCCAACTGCTATTGTAGCTGCGATGGTTGGGGGATATGTTGCTTAGCACACCGAGGTGTTGATCTGACGGTGTTGACCTCGGCACTTGTATGCTTTATCCCGGTGCTCGAGCGCGGGCCAAGTAGTCATGGTTGGCCAGCTAGTGTTTCGCTTGTCACTTAAAGTTAACACTCGTGTATGGGTCAATGTAGGCCACATTGGTCGGTATTTCGAGTAGGAACGCTAAGAGGTGAGTTTCGAGAAATGTGGTTAATGAAATTGGTGATGGGACGTAAATCTCCTGTGCATAAGGAGGATGGGATTGTCGCGATGATTCGCGGGTTGGAATCAAATTTGTGAATCAGAAGTATCATTGGGAAGTGGAGCTAAGTGGATGTGCTGGGAACTTAGTTAGGATGCATTGTACCCCACCGCATGCCTACAGAGGCATCCCAACCCTAAGGTGTTTTCTTTTATCTTAGAGTCATAGTGTGAGGTCTCATCCAGACCAAGACCACATACTATCCACGAAGCTTGGTTACTCATATCCATATCCAGATCAAATAATACTAATAATAAATAAGATGTAATTCTCGTGAGACCAGTTAAACAGTCGTTCTTTTGCACACATTTAAATTATATTGTACTTGTTGTTGTATAGTTTTGTTTAATTCGTATTGGGCAACTTTGCTCATAACATACCTACATGTGAATCCGTAGGTCCGCAGCAGTGAGTAGCTTTGGGGACATCACCATTTTTATGCAGCTTCACGACTCCTTCTTGTGGTACAGTTGGTAGAAGTTTTTTTTGTTTTTCCTTGTAGCATTTTGAGAGACATGGCATGTATAATGTATGTGTGAACATCATTGTTATGCATACATGTATAATTTTATGGACATAGATGGAAAATGGAAAATGGAAATCAGAAATGTAAGAAATGTGAGCATGTTGAATGAGAAGCAAAAGTTTTAAATTCCAATATGTTGTGCTATTTTCTCCTGCTTTTGTGAATGTCAAATATTCGAATGTGGAATGTGTGTGCGTAGATTTGGTCTGTCGAGTACCCGGATCCTAAGGGGACGAGCATCACATTAAATAAGTATATAGTATACTTAATAAATAGAGTTTCTATTTTTAATTGAATACATTAATAAATAACATGTCATTTTTATATTTTATTGATTAATAAATAAATATACAAGATGTATGAGAATTTTTATGGATTTTAATAAATTAATTTATGTATATAAATAAATATAGGTATAAATGTCACAGTTCAAATTCATCTATAAATTAGGGTTTTGATTTATTTAAAATACTAAATAATGTCTAAAATTTTTAAAACAATTTATATCTAATCAACAAGATCAAGAAAATAATTAAAAATTATCAAATTACTAAAACTATAAATAGTATGTTATGAATAAAATAAATAGCCTAGAAACCCCATTATCATGAGGCCCCAAAATCGACTTTTCGCAAACAGACTCCAATTTTAGTGAAATCACTTCATTAATTAGATAATATGATTTTATGAACATTAAAGGTAAGTAGAGCGAAATCGGAGTTCGTATGAAGAAGTTATGATGTTCGGAAATTAAGAAAGTGATCATTTAAAAGTTGAATTTCTTGTCATATAAACATGTTGAAAATGTTTTTTAGATTTTTACATACATTTTTAGAAATAAATAGGAGAAGAGTTTGGTGAAAAATATGTACAATTGAATTAATTAAAAATCATTGACATTTTGATAAATATAGGATAATTAATTAATATTGTGTGCAATGTATCATTATTTCTTTTTGTGGCTTTCTTCCTTTTCTCCCCCTACGTATTTGTTTGTTGATCAATCCATGATGACTTGGTCTCGAGGTTTAGATTATATAAATATATCCTTCGGTTATATTCATATTTAATTAGTCATATTGTACATGTATACATATTTATAGTCCACATTCTTTTTATTTTCTTTCTTTTTATTCTTCTATTTAATTATATGTTTTTAATGCATAAAAATGCATTTTACTCATGAGTGATGTTTATATAAGAAATGAAAATTAATAAATATTTACATGCATTTGTTAAGGATTTTAAGAAAAAATGTGATAGAAAAGTTAATGAATCATGGATTCATCAGTATTCCATATGGCTATGGTACATACCTAATTGTACAAAGGGACCTTAATAATAAAGTGCATTCATTCAACTATTCATTTCACTTCAGATGGACTTGATAAAATAATAATTTTTATTGCATTAATGGCTCTTCGAGGGCTTACAAGTCCAACTTGGTCGGAGTTTTGGACGTCCTTCGTTCTAGAGGTTCCTACCGACGAGTATTCATAGACATGATGAATCAGACCTCTCCGCCTCTTCACCAACACTCCATATCCTTTGTGAGCCCTCCAGGAAGGTCTCACATCCTTCTGCGAGGCAAGATGTGCAAGGAGGATGCTTAAGGGCTTCGTCGGATCCCATTCCATGCCCCTGCGTGTGGCGGAGCTCGTCTAACGAAAAAGAATAGGCACTATATGATTAGGAGGATCAGACGACTATTGTCAAAGAAAATTTGGGGGTTTTGATTTTTTTTATTTTATATCCCCGGCAACAGCGCCATTTTGTTGGCGCGAGCTCTTCGAGGATCGATAATTATTAGATATGAAAGTCGTTGCTATCCCCAAAAATCTTGTGACAAACAAACATTTTTTTTCTTTTTTTGCTACTTATTTACCTATATAGCGGATAGGATCGAAATCAGGGAGGCTACAATTCCCAAGGGTTATTCAAATAATCGATCAAATACAATTAAGAGAAAAGTAGGAATCTTAAAGGCAAACTATCTTGGTTTTTATGGAATTTTTCTCTTTTTAAAATTTTTTTATTTCTATCTTTTTATTTTCTGATTTTCAAATTTTTTAGTGATTTTAATTTTACAATTTTTTATTTAAAAAACAATAAGCACAAAATAAGAAATACGCACACCAACTCTTTTCGTAATTTTCAGATATAATAAAAATGCTCAGAAAAATTCAGAGAAAATATTTTTGGGTTTTAAAGATTTTGGAATATTTTTGGAATTTTTTTGTGAAATTTTCAGATGTTTTTGTATTTTTTTCTAAAAATCATATAGTGACCAAACTGAGAAGCAATGCACAGCCTAGAGTAATTTACAACTTAAAAATATTTAAATACCCAAAACTCCTAATTATTTAATGATAAAATAAAAGCAAATATCTACAAACTGGAACTGAAATCACGATTTTTGGATTTTTCAAGAATTTTCTGTGATTTTTACAAGATTTTTGGTATTTTTAAATTTTTTGGGTTTTATAAATAGTTAATGCACGAATTTTTTCGTAGAAATTAAAAGATAATTAAATACACCTACAGTATTTTTTGGAATTTTTGAGAAACTTTTCGAATTTTTATGATTTTTTAATTTCAGGCAGATAAAAGGATACTGTTTTTTTATTTTAAAATAATAATAAATGATGACAAAATGAAATGAAAATTTTATACAATGAAGAGGAACTAGTTAGGAGAATAACATGATTTTTTTTCCTAATTTATTGATCACAAAAAATATTTATTTCAATAAGAAAAAGATGCAAATAAACAGTCTGGACATATAGGGACTAAAGTGTAAATAGTTCTTGTTTTTGCATTAAGTAAATAAAAGAAATAAAATAGAGGGGAAATGTGCAATTTACCCAGTTAGCATGTGCAATGCACGTGCTTGAGTTGGAGCAGGGGGTCTTCTTGCGAATTTTGAAATCTCCAACGGCTCAGATGTAATTTATCTAAATTAACTTGATTCTGGCAGGGATCCTCTTGCAATATGTAGTACTTCCAGGAGGAAACATGTACTTTTACCAATATATTTTTAATCCCCTAGGGCTTTCTTCGTTCCCTTCGTTCATCAACAGAAATGGGAGGGCCAAGGGGCGCCACCCTCCCTCATTTCTCGCGCCAAAGATGAGGCGGATCGACGATGGGTGTTACGACAAGGGAGGCGTTGCTCAGGCGCGGTGGAGATGACTTCGGTGGCTAGTGATGCTCACAAGCACAATGGCGGTGTGGCTCCCTCATGGTGGCGGTGGTCGCACGTTGGATGGCGGCAATGGACGTGATGGGGGCGGCTCCACGGTGGAGGAGCTCCTCTAGGAGCGGGGATCCGCGTAGCGGTACTAGGCGGTACGGTCGGTCGAGGGCTGGGGGAGGCGGTGGTCAGTGATACTCCTCAAGTGGCTTCACCGTGCATGGTGGTGGTGCGTCCCTAGGTGGAGGACGCACGGTAATGCGGATGTCGGCGGGTTGACGGAGTCTGGAGGTCAGGGCGCGTGGACGGCGGTGGCTACAGAGCCATTTTTTTATTTTTTTAAATTGTAAAAATAGAATCGTAATTAAAAAACTTTTTTTATTTTTAATTAGAATAGAAACTGTAAATACATTTTTTATTTTTTAAAATTTTTTCTTCATCTTTTTTATTTTTCCTGCAAAATAAATGTTAGAAAGATAAAGGAATTTACATTTTTTTATTTTTTTTATTTTTTATTTATGAATAAATCAGGACGTGATCACAACAACTTGGTCCCAAAAATCACAACGGAAGATGCGAATGGGGATCCAACGTAAGATGAATGGATGGATTCAGATCTCCGACCACCGTATGTGGCCGGAGTTGAGAGATCGTGGAAGGTAGAATGTGAACGTGAAGAGATAGAGAAAATGAGATGAAAATTGGGATGGTGGCGGATCAAATCGTAATGGATTTTTAAGATCTAAAAAAATGACAACGAAATAATGATGCGAGAAAATAAAACTATTATTAATCTTCGATAAAAATAAGGGAAAATCGATCTCACCTTAGGAGCGGAAATGACTGTGATCGCCTCGACGAAGGCCGACTCGCTGTCACCAGACGGCTCGGGGGCTAGGTACCTTTCTCGACGACAAGAAGATTCTCAGAGATCGGGCTCCTCTCACCAAAGATTGATCAAGTTAGAATGAGGGAGAAGGAGTCATATAAATAGAAAAGATAATGGAGATGAAAATGGAATTTTTGACTTTTTTGGATAAAGATAAGAGATAAAATTGAAATGAGATAGAGATAAAAAGATAAGTGTCAAAAAATATTTACAAAAATTAACTATTTTTTCAAATTTTCGTCACTTTATTTATTGGAAACTTAAAAGGTAATTTTTAATTTTTTGTGGAAGTTAGTTAAGAAAATTAAATATATACATATGTTATATACATATATGACAATATATACATGGTTAAATGAGCAAAATAGTTTTTTAATTAATTTTTTTATTTTTATTTTTATTTTAAATAATTAGTAAAAATATCTACAGATATATATATATACAATATGTACAAAATACATGGGAAAATTGCACAAACCACCCCAGAAAACCAACTTTTTACTCGTAACTCCAGAAATTATGAAAATACAGCCATTTTAAAGATAAATTAATTTAGAATATAATGAAAGTAAGATTGATTCAATTTGAGTTCATATGGAGCAGGAATTGGTTTTTAAATTAGTGCTTAGTGGCTTTTTCCAAGTGTAGTTGCTTTTATTATGTACACGATTTAATTGTGCAAATATTTTTATTAATTAGAAAATATTTTTATTTACAACTTTGGTTTTGAAAGTTATTTGATTTGAGGTCAATTAATATATAAATAAAATAGTGTAATATACAAATATACACAGCACATGATTTTTTTATTTTTTATTTTTTGATTGAGGACCCTATCTCCCCCTACTTTATTCCTGGTCGATCAGGTCAAATCTTGACCTTCTCGGGGTTCGGGTCAACCTGTATCTATTACATATATATACAGTCTTTCTTTTTTTATTTTATTTTCTTTATTTTTCCTTTCTTTCTTTCTTTATTTATTTTAGGTTAAAATGGTAAAAAGTAAACAATATTTATACACAAATGCAAGTTAGTAAGAATATAATCAGGTGTTTTATAAGAGATTTTAAGCTAAAATAAATGAATAAAGATGACGAATTGCAGATTCGTCATCCCCCTATGTTTTACCTTTGCTAGTCCCTTAGCAAACACTTACTTGAAAGAATAAGTGAAGAAAAAGAAAAATAAAGGGAAAATAAAGAAATTATGATAATATTGAGTACTAAACTTTTCTTCATAAAATTGTAGTTTGGAGCTCTGTCGGACCTTTGGATTATTAGTGTGTCGGAACCTTAATGGGAGATGGATTTAATACCTAACAGCCTCTAAGTTCTATAGGACTCCTATTCAGGTCTCCCTAACAGTCAGGTCAGAATAAGTCTACATACACCAATTCTTATGACTATGAATCTTTACTTGTACGGTGTAAGTGAGGTATAGCTCCCCATCTCAGAAGTAGTAAAGAAACAGCCTCCCTCAATAAGGTAACTCTAGTTCCTTGGTCTTGCAACTCTTTCCTCAAGGAGCAGAGATATTACCTTCTAAGTTCAAGTACAACCAGCTCAAGAAGAGGGGATGGAGAAAAGAATGGATGGTAACTAATGTAGCTACCTATCCTTGGATGCATGACCAGTGTAGCCAAGTCATCCGCTGCAAGCTTACAAAAAATTATCTTTGAAGCTCTTATAAAAAAAGTTTTTATCCTTGTATATACACTTCGGCAGGCATTTTACTTTTCAATCAGTCCTGTCCACTTTTGGAGATTCTGCATTTTTTTCATACTTTTTTTTGAAAGCATATACATGGTGCACTAGAGAGACGTAATTCCTTCCCTAGAGGAAGATGAGAGGTTCCGCCTAGATGTACTACCCTCATATGCTACCCCAAGCCAAAAGATTCTGCCTCCTCACTACCTCATCCATGAAGAGCTACGTGTAGAGTGCTTGTCCAAGATAAGCCACAGTATGAAAGAATCATGCATGTGTTGTTAAATGTTCTACTTAGACTAATCAAAATGACATGTGAACATAGTCTTATGGACTCAAAGAATTAACTCACTAGGACCTGAAAAGTCTTAACTCCATTTCTTATAAGGTTTCTCTGAAATTAAGTGGATTAAGGCCCAACTAAGCTCCATTCTTCAATTTTTTTCCAGACATAGTTTAAATATCAATACTATCTTGAAAAATACGCATGCAAATGCAAGAAAATATGTACAATGCAAAGAAAGCATTTTTTTTGAAAAAAAATGATACACATGTGAAAAGAAGATTTTTTAAGAAGGCAATTTTCTAATTTTGAACTTTTATGGATTTTTTTGAGAAAAATGTATATGAAAAAGATTTTTTTTAATTATGCAAGTTTTTATAGATTTTTGGTTTTGTAGTTTTTTTAGAAAGGAAAAAGGGTTAGTAAAATATATACAATTATAAAAAAAATTGTTTATTTGGTTTTTTGTTGTTTTTTTAATTTTTTTTTGTTTTTTTACCCACGTGGATTTTACAAAATTATATACATACCCTCCCCCAAATAAACATATTTAAAAGTACGAGCTATGTCTAAATACATATACAATATATACGACACCCCCTATACTTAGCTCCAATTATGTCCTCATAGTGATCAGAGAGCGAAAAAAGAAGACATAACTCGTGCTAAGTATAGAAAAGTGAAAAGACTCATATGCTACAACGACTCAAAGAAAAGATAAGAAGAGAAGTTGGTTATCCCCTCCTATACTTAGGATCAAGTAATCCTAAGTATAGTAGAATGTACAAAAGGGGAAAACCGATGAAGAGAATGTACAAACACAAAAATAAAAAGACGATATGAACAACATCACCCCCCTATACTTAGGGTAGAGCATCCCTAAGTATAGGCAACAACAAGAGAGATGTACAGGACGAATATGAACAACACAAATCATTCACCCCCCTTAGGATAAAGCACATCCTAAGTATAGCATATATACACACACAGAAAAGGGGTGAATGATAACGGAAGAAGAAAGAGTGAAACAAAAGGATATAAAGAGGAGTGGATGTACAAAGGTCAAGAAGGTCGAAAACGAACCTTTTTTTGCAGGACCGCTGAGGTATGGATTTGATAAGGTGAAGGTCGATATTAGGGTTATCATTAGATATGAACTGATCAGGATCAACCAAGAATGTATCCTCAGCGGTTTCAGATTGTGCAAATATAAACAAGTTATTGGAAGTAGTGTGGTCATGTTCTGCCTGAATAGTCTCGCAAACATCAAAGTAAAATGGCTTGAAATCATTATCAGAAAAAGTAGGATCAATTTCATCCTAGCAAGCCTCTACCGGATCATCATCTTTATCAAAAGGCCCAAATTTCTTTATAAAAGCAATCAAATCAAATTTGGCATGATCGGTCTCATCTGAATCAGGGTGAAATGGAACGGACTCATCAGTGAAAGTAGTCAAATCATGTCCGTCTTGTCTAGTCTCAGAGTCTTCCTTCCGCTCTATGGTGTCTATCGTGTAAATTCCACGGATGTCATCAATGCATCTCCTCATACCAGAAGGGATAACTCCAATGTCTATGACTTCTGACTATTCCTCCTTCAAGAGGAATTCTTGGGTTTCATTATCATCCAACATATAACAAGAATCTATGATATTATCTTCGAGGTCAAATTCCTTGGGGTTGGCTAACATGGGCAGGATCTCATGGGATGCATGTCTCTGGTCAGTAGTGGGCGTAGTGATCAACACATCGCTCCCTACATCAGAACGGAAGCAAATCTCTCATGAACCATAATCAATAACGGCTCCCGCAGAGGTGAGGAAAGGTCGTCTCAGGATGATTGGAGGGTGCTCCACAGGGGTGGAGGTCTCCATGGGAATTACGATAAAATCCGAAGTAAAATCCATGTCCTGAATAAGAATGACAGTGTTTTCTAGAATACCTTTCGGCCTCTTGACAGATCCATCAGCAAATTGAATTATCATCCTGGTTTTCTTGAGAGGCCCAAGATGAAGAGACAGAACCATAGAGAAAGGTATTATATTGATTGACGAACCGCCGTCAAGGAGAGTGTTTATCACAAGAATAGTCAGATATGGCGCAACTCAAAAGAGGTGTGGCAGTGTTCCCTTTCTTAAAATACGGACAATGAGAGATGGCGTAGGCAGTGGCCATGGTCAAGATGTGATGCTCAGATCTTCTCCTTCACTTTCTCTTCTTATGTTGAGGAGTAGATAAATCTGTCATGGCCTGTTGAAGTGGGGCTTTCATGATCTCATGAATGGTGGCCACCACTTCGGGTTCAGTCAATATTTTTTATTTTTGGACCCCCTCCATACAAGGGAGGAGATCAGAATCAACATATACACAAGGATTAAAAAGAGCAATCTGTATAATGGAATCCTCGGGGTCAAAGTTGGGACATGTGATGGATAGATGTGTGGGTAAATGATCGGGCATTTGGGTCCTCTCCTCACAAAATGAATCAACAATGTGTCTCCTCGAATCTTTTTGGATTTTTAAAATTTTGTCAATTTTTTTGTATTTTGGGCGATTGTAAGCTCTCATGATTATCCTCAAGTGAATCCATATCCTCAAATAGTGGAGCAGCGTTCTGGCTCTCATTTATGATAAATAAATTGCTAATCCTCGAATTCATATGCTCCATCATCTGGTTCAGTGTCTCAAGTGTGGAAATCACGAAAAGTGACTTCAAAATCCCAATATAGGGTGGGTTGAATAAGGGTGGGTGAAAATCATCGTCCGATTCCTGAAATAATGTGTTAGGCGGATATGCATAAAAATCAGGAGGAAAGTTCTCCTGGAAAAAGGAATGTGGATCATCTGGAGAGTGCGGAGAAGTTCGTGAAGATTAGATTACAATAACTCCAGTCGGCCATCTCCAAA